>CM068375.1:343988428-344478428 GCA_034769895.1 Magicicada septendecula
TCCGTTTTTTTATCAAGCGTATTTTCTATGGCAAACGATAACAGCCGCAAATTCAAACAGAATCAAATAATTTTTTGCATACATCCCTGAATTGTAGAGGTCTCAAGGACTTTCGATTTTGGTGAAGATCGGTTAAGGGGAAGGGTTAGTTTACCTGCAACCTTTTACGTTTTAACAAGAGTAAAGTACTTGCAAATTTATTTAACCTTTTTGAAACAATGGTAATTGTTAAAAATAAAATAATTTTGTTGCCAGGCAATAAAATTAAAATTTTTTAATTTTAATGTAATATAATATTTTTCATTTAATACGGCAATAAAAAGGCAGGTAAGACACAAACACACAATTCACGTTATTTCTGGCCTCACTCATGTTTATTTTCTTACGTTTGCACGCTTTTTAAATGGAAAATGCCGAAACCCACACCAACAGAACGCGTGCAAGCCGAAAAAATGGACATCAGTTTGCTTACTGGCGAAGCTAGTAGTTAATGAATGGGTAGGCAAAAATCTTATCTTAAATTTTTTTTAAGGAATCACTAAAAGGACGGTGGGTCAAATCGGACGCTGAGGTAGAGTTTCCTGTAACCGAATGGTTCCACAAACAGCCGTAAGAATTTTACTAGCAGGGAATCTACAGGTTAGCGCAACAGTGGAACTCATGTCTTAATGTTATTGGAGACTTCTTTTAAAATCGTTGAATAAAAAATGCTTTACAGCTCTATACGTGTGTCTATTGAACAATCCTTGTATTAGTCATACACAATAATACAACTGATTGAACTTCAAATTTTTAAACTTGGTTAGTTTCTATATATATGTTTAATGTTACAAATAATTCAAATAACAATCTTGATCATCTGTTAGTTCAGCGGAATAACAGTGACACTTTTAATAACCGCATAAAATAAACACTTAGTAACAACACAGGCGCTTTAACTTAACTGTTTGGACCACAGAAGTGAGGCATGCCTCAACGCTCTATGTGTACAGCGCGGGACAATCCCCCCTCCCTACACTTCCCTATCACACCACTACATTGCTTACATACGATGTATACAAAAAACGCTGAGGCAAGTTCAGGTTTCCTCATTCGCTTTAAACGAACTATGCCGAAACTCACCTGTCACCATCTAGCGGTCGCTCAATAAAGCACGTTTCGGTTTAATAAATTTGACAGTCACAGTAACAATGTATAATCTTTACGTTATGTAGTTCATACGTATTTATAATTTTTATTCTACAGAATTTGTTAGGGTAGGCATTGCCTCAATTGCCTCCATGTAACTTCGCCACTGATATATATGTGTACAACGTTATCGGCAACAAAGAAGTAGTTTTTGTTAAAATTCCTTCCCGGGATATTTGGCCGTAGTCCAATGTTTTCTACAAAACCAGACATTTCGGCAATGCCATCGACTTCCATCATCAGTGAAAATCGAGTGCGATAACGTGAGGTGGTATACGTTAGTGACCACAGTACTGTGGTTAAGGCTGAAGCAGTAAGTAGAAAGAAGTAGTTTCTATGGTAATATTTCATTTCGAAAATGATTTTAAATATAAATCTTAGAATATGGAAGTCATGTATGGTTCTCCATACCAATATTTTAATATTACTTCCATATTTCCTGAAGGAATGGAAGTATGGTGATGGCAAAAAAAATCGTGTTCGAGATTATTGCAGATTCTGATTCTACTACACTCAAAACATGAAAAAAAGTCGTTTTCCGAAAAGTGTCTGTGTGTGTGTGTGTGTGTGTCTGTGTGTGTGTCTGTGTGTCTGTGTGTGTGTGTGTCTGTGTGTCTGTAGATTTTTTTTCTATGGCAAACGACAACTGCCGCAAATTCAAACAGAATCAAATAATTTTTTGCATACAGCCCTGATTTGTAGAGAACTCGCGACCTATTGTTTTTGGTGAAGATCGGTTGAAGGAAAGGGGTAGTTTACCGGCAACGGTTTTTTTTTATCAAGGGAAATTTTTTTTTTGGCAAACGATAACAGCCGCAAATTCAAACATAATCAAATAATGTTTCGTATACAGCCCTTAATTGTAGAGTTCTCAAGACCTTTTGTTTTTGGTGAAGATCGGTTAAGGGAAAGGGGTAGTTTACTAGTAACGTTTTATGTTTTAACAAGGGTATTTCCTATGGCAAACGATAACAGCCGCAAATTCAAACATAATCAAAACATTATTTGCATACAGCCCTAAATTGTAGAGTACTCGAGACCTATTGTTTTTGGTGAAGATCGGTTAAGGGAAAGGGGTAGTTTACTCGTAACGTTTTATGTTTTAACAAGGGTATTTCCTATGGCAAACGATAACGGCCGCAAATTCAAACAGAATCAAAAAATTATTTGCATACAGATATAAATTGTAGAGTTCTCAAGACCTTTTGTTTTTGGTGAAGATCGGTTAAGGGAAAGGGGTAGTTTACCTACAACGTTTTTTTAACAAGGGTATTTTATATGGCAAACGATAACAGCCGCAAATTCAAACAGAATCAAACAATTTTCTGCATACTGCCCTGATTTTTAGAGTACTCGAGACCTGTTGTTTTTGGTGAAGATCGGTTGAGGGGAAGGGGTAGTTTACCTGCAACGTTTTTTATTAAGCGTATTTTTTATGGCAAACGATAACTGCCGCAAATTCAAACAGAATCAAATAATTTTTTGAATACAGCCCTGACTTGTAGAGTACTCACGACCTATTGTTTTTGGTGAAGATCGGTTAAGGGAAAGGGGTAGTTTACCAGTAACGTTTTCTGTTTTAACAAGGGTATTTCCGATAGCAAACGATAACAGCCGCAAAATCAAACAGAATCAAACGATTATTTGCATACAGCCCTAAGTTGTAGATGTCTCAAGACCTATTGTTTTTGGTGAAGATCGGTTGAGGGAAAGGGGTAGTTTACCTGTAACGTTTTATGTTTTAACAAGCGTATTTCCTATGGCAAACTATAACAGCCGCAAATTCAAACAGAATCAAATAATGTTTTGCATACAGCCCTGATTTGTAGAGTACTCGGGACCTATTGTTTTTGTTGAAGATCGGTTAAGAGGAAGGGGTAGTTTACCTACAACGTTTTTTTAACAAGGGTTTTTTATATGGCAAACGATAACAGCCGCAAATTCAAACAGAATCAAATAATTTTCTGCATACTGCCCTGATGTGTAGAGTTCTCGAGACCTGTTGTTTTTGGTGAAGATCGGTTGAGGGGAAGGGGTAGTTTACCGGCAACGTTTTTTATTAAGCGTATTTTCTATGGCAAACGATAACTGCCGCAAATTCAAACAGAATCAAATAATTTTTTGCATACACCCCTGATTTGTAGAGTACTCGCGACCTGTTGTTTTTGGTGAAGATTGGTTGAGGTAAAGGGGTAGTTTACCGGCAACGGTTTTTTTTATAAAGGGAAATTTTTTTTTTGGCAAACGATAACAGCCGCAAATTCAAACAGAATCAGTTAATGTATCGTATACAGCCCTGAATTGTAGAGTTCTCAAGACCGTTTGTTTTTGGTGAAGATCGGTTAAGGGAAAGGGGTAGTTTACTTGTAACGTTTTATGTTTTAACAATGGTATTTCCTATGGCAAACGATAACAGCCGCAAATTCAAACAGAATCAAAAGATTATTTTCATACAACACTAAATTGCAGAGTTCTCAAGACCTATTGTTTTTGGTGAAGATCGGTTAAGGGGAAGGGGTAGTTTACCTGCTCCGTTTTTTTATCAAGCGTATTTTCTATGGCAAACGATAACAGCCTCAAATTCAAACAGAATCAAATAATTTTTTGCATACATCCCTGAATTGTAGAGGTCTCAAGGACTTTCGATTTTGGTGAAGATCGGTTAAGGGGAAGGGGTAGTTTACCAGCAACCTTTTACGTTTTAACAAGAGTAAAGTACTTGCAAATTTATTTAACCTTTTTGAAACAATGGTAATTGTTAAAAATAAAATAATTTTGTTGCCAGGCAATAAAATTAAAATTTTTTAATTTTAATGTAATATAATATTTTTCATTTAATACGGCAATAAAAAGGCAGGTAAGACACAAACACACAATTCACGTTATTTCTGGCCTCACTCATGTTTATTTTCTTACGTTTGCACGCTTTTTAAATGGAAAGTGCCGAAACCCACACCAACATAACGCGTGCAAGCCGAAAAAATGGACATCAATTTGCTTACTGGCGAAGCTAGTAGTTAATGAATGGGTAGGCAAAAATCTTATCTTAAATTTTTTTTTAAGGAATCACTAAAAGGACGGTGGGTCAAATCGGACGCTGAGGTAGAGTTTGCTGTAACCGAATGGTTCCACAAACAGCCGTAAGAATTTTACTAGCAGGGAATCTACAGGTTAGCGCAACAGTGGAACTCATGTCTTAATGTTATTGGAGACTTCTTTTAAAATCGTTGAATAAAAAATGCTTTACAGCTCTATACGTGTGTCTATTGAACAATCCTTGTATTAGTCATACACAATAATACAACTGATTGAACTTCAAATTTTTAAACTTGGTTAGTTTCTATATATATGTTTAATGTTACAAATAATTCAAATAACAATCTTGATCATCTGTTAGTTCAGCGGAATAACAGTGACACTTTTAATAACCGCATAAAATAAACACTTAGTAACAACACAGGCGCTTTAACTTAACTGTTTGGACCACAGAAGTGAGGCATGCCTCAACGCTCTATGTGTACAGCGCGTGCCAATCCCCCCTCCCTACACTTCCCTATCACATCACTACATTGCTTACATACGATGTATACAAAAAACGCTGAGGCAAGTTCAGGTTGCCTCATTCGCTTTAAACGAACTATGCCGAATCTCACCTGTCACCATCTAGCGGTCGCTCAATAAAGCACGTTTCGGTTTAATAAATTTGACAGTCACAGTAACAATGTATAATCTTTACGTTATGTAGTTCATACGTATTTATAATTTTTATTCTACAGAATTTGTTAGGGTAGGCATTGCCTCAATTGCCTCCATGTAACTTCGCCACTGATATATATGTGTACAACGTTATCGGCAACAAAGAAGTAGTTTTTGTTAAAATTCCTTCCCGGGATATTTGGCCGTAGTCCAATGTTTTCTACAAAACCAGACATTTCGGCAATGCCATCGACTTCCATCATCAGTGAAAATCGAGTGCGATAACGTGAGGTGGTATACGTTAGTGACCACAGTACTGTGGTTAAGGCTGAAGCAGTAAGTAGAAAGAAGTAGTTTCTATGGTAATATTTCATTTCGAAAATGATTTTAAATATAAATCTTATAATATGGAAGTCATGTATGGTTCTCCATACCGATATTTTAATATTACTTCCATATTTCCTTAAGGAATGGAAGTATGGTGATGGCAAAAAAAATCGTGTTCGAGATTATTGCAGATTCTGATTCTACTACACTCAAAACATGAAAAAAGTCGTTTTCCGAAAAGTGTCTGTGTGTGTGTGTGTGTGTGTGTGTGTGTGTGTCTGTGTGCGTGTCTGTGTGTGTGTCTGTGTGTCTGTGTGTCTGTAGATTTTTTTTCTATGGCAAACGATAACTGCCGCAAATTCAAACAGAATCAAATAAGTTTTTGCATACAGCCCTGATTTGTAGAGGACTCGCGACCTATTGTTTTTGGTGAAGATCGGTTGAAGGAAAGGGGTAGTTTACCGGCAACGGTTTTTTTTTATCAAGGGAAATTTTTTTTTTGGCAAACGATAACAGCCGCAAATTCAAACATAATCAAATAATGTTTCGTATACAGCCCTTAATTGTAGAGTTCTAAGGACCTTTTGTTTTTGGTGAAGATCGGTTAAGGGAAAGGGGTAGTTTACTTGTAACGTTTTATGTTTTAACAAGGGTATTTCTTATGGCAAACGATAACAGCCGCAAATTGAAACAGAATCAAAAGATTATTTGCATACAGCCCTAAATTGTAGAGTACTCGAGACCTATTGTTTTTGGTGAAGATCGGTTAAGGGAAAGGGGTAGTTTACCAACAACGTTTTTTTAACAAGGGTATTTACTATGGCAAACGATAACAGCCGCAAATTCAAACAGAATCAAATAATTTTCTGCATACTGCCCTGATTTGTAGAGTACTCAAGACCTGTTGTTTTTGGTGAAGATCGGTTAAGGGGAAGAGGTAGTTTACCTGCAACGTTTTTTATCAAGCGTATTTTCTATGGCAAACGATAACTGCCGCAAATTCAAGCAGAATCAAATAATTTTTCGCATACAGCCCTGATTTGTAGAGTACTAGCGACCTATTGTTTTTGGTGAAGATCGGTTGAGGGAAAGGGGTAGTTTACCAGCAACGGTTTTTTTTATCAAGGGAAATTTTTTTTTTTGGCAAACGATAACAGCCGCAAATTCAAACAGAATCAAATAATGTTTCGTATACAGCCCTGAATTGTAGAGTTCTCAAGACCGTTTGTTTTTGGTGAAGATCGGTTAAGGGAAAGGGGTAGTTTACTGGTAACGTTTTATGTTTTAACAAGGGTATTTCCTATGGCAAACGATAACAGCCGCAAATTCAAACAAAATCAAAAGATTATTTGCATACAACACTATATTGTAGAGTTCCCAAGACCTATTGTTTTTGGTGAAGATCGGTTAAGGGAAAGGGGTAGTTTACCAAAAACGTTTTTTTAACAAGGGTATTTATTATGGCAAACGATAACAGCCGCAAATTCAAACAGAATCAAATAATTTTCTGCATACGGCCCTGATTTGTAGAGTGCTCAAGACCTTTTGTTTTTGGTGAAGATCGGTTGAGGGGAAGGGGTAGTTTACCTGCTCCGTTTTTTTATCAAGCGTATTTTCTATGGCAAACGATAACAGCCGCAAATTCAAACAGAATCAAATAATTTTTTGCACACATCCCTGAATTGTAGAGTTTTCAAGACTTGTAGTTTTTGGTGAAGATCGGTTAAGGGAAAGGGGTAGTTTACCTGTAACGTTTTCTGTTTTAACAAGGGTTTTTCCGATGGCAAACGATAACAGCCGCAAATTCAAACAGAATCAAACGATTATTTGCATACAGCCCTAAATTGTAGATTTCTCAAGACCTATTGTTTTTGTTGAAGATCGGTTATGGGAAAGGGGTAGTTTACCAACAACGTTTTTTTAACAAGGGTATTTTCTATGGCAAACGATAACTGCCGCAAATTCAAACAGAATCAAATAATTTTTTGCATACAGCCCTGATTTGTAGAGTACTCGCTACCTGTCGTTTATGGTGAAGATCGGTTGAGGGGAAGGGGTAGTTTACCAGCTCCGTTTTTTTATCAAGCGTATTTTCTATGGCAAACGATAACAGCCGCAAATTCAAACAGAATCAAATAATTTTTTGCATACATCCCTGAATTGTAGAGGTCTCAAGGACTTTCGATTTTGGTGAAGATCGGTTAAGGGGAAGGGGTAGTTTACCAGCAACCTTTTACGTTTTAACAAGAGTAAAGTACTTGCAAATTTATTTAACCTTTTTGAAACAATGGTAATTGTTAAAAATAAAATAATTTTGTTGCCAGGCAATAAAATTAAAATTTTTTAATTTTAATGTAATATAATATTTTTCATTTAATACGGCAATAAAAAGGCAGGTAAGACACAAACACATAATTCACGTTATTTCTGGCCTCACTCATGTTTATTTTCTTACGTTTGCACGCTTTTTAAATGGAAAATGCCGAAACCCACACCAACAGAACGCGTGCAAGCCGAAAAAATGGACATCAATTTGCTTACTGGCGAAGCTAGTAGTTAATGAATGGGTAGGCAAAAATCTTATCTTAAATTTTTTTTAAGGAATCACTAAAAGGACGGTGGGTCAAATCGGACGCTGAGGTAGAGTTTGCTGTAACCGAATGGTTCCACAAACAGCCGTAAGAATTTTACTAGCAGGGAATCTACAGGTTAGCGCAACAGTGGAACTCATGTCTTAATGTTATTGGAGACTTCTTTTAAAATCGTTGAATAAAAAATGCTTTACAGCTCTATACGTGTGTCTATTGAACAATCCTTGTATTAGTCATACACAATAATACAACTGATTGAACTTCAAATTTTTAAACTTGGTTAGTTTCTATATATATGTTTAATGTTACAAATAATTCAAATAACAATCTTGATCATCTGTTAGTTCAGCGGAATAACAGTGACACTTTTAATAACCGCATAAAATAAACACTTAGTAACAACACAGGCGCTTTAACTTAACTGTTTGGACCACAGAAGTGAGGCATGCCTCAACGCTCTATGTGTACAGCGCGGGACAATCCCCCCTCCCTACACTTCCCTATCACATCACTACATTGCTTACATACGATGTATACAAAAAACGCTGAGGCAAGTTCAGGTTTCCTCATTCGCTTTAAACGAACTATGCCGAAACTCACCTGTCACCATCTAGCGGTCGCTCAATAAAGCACGTTTCGGTTTAATAAATTTGACAGTCACAGTAACAATGTATAATCTTTACGTTATGTAGTTCATACGTATTTATAATTTTTATTCTACAGAATTTGTTAGGGTAGGCATTGCCTCAATTGCCTCCATGTAACTTCGCCACTGATATATATGTGTACAACGTTATCGGCAACAAAGAAGTAGTTTTTGTTAAAATTCCTTCCCGGGATATTTGGCCGTAGTCCAATGTTTTCTACAAAACCAGACATTTCGGCAATGCCATCGACTTCCATCATCAGTGAAAATCGAGTGCGATAACGTGAGGTGGTATACGTTAGTGACCACAGTACTGTGGTTAAGGCTGAAGCAGTAAGTAGAAAGAAGTAGTTTCTATGGTAATATTTCATTTCGAAAATGATTTTAAATATAAATCTTAGAATATGGAAGTCATGTATGGTTCTCCATACCAATATTTTAATATTACTTCCATATTTCCTGAAGGAATGGAAGTATGGTGATGGCAAAAAAAATCGTGTTCGAGATTATTGCAGATTCTGATTCTACTACACTCAAAACATGAAAAAAAGTCGTTTTCCGAAAAGTGTCTGTGTGTGTGTGTGTGTGTCTGTGTGTGTGTGTGTGTGTGTGTGTGTGTGTCTGTGTGTCTGTGTGTCTGTGTGTCTGTAGATTTTTTTTCTATGGCAAACGACAACTGCCGCAAATTCAAACAGAATCAAATAATTTTTTGCATACAGCCCTGATTTGTAGAGGACTCGCGACCTATTGTTTTTGGTGAAGATCGGTTGAAGGAAAGGGGTAGTTTACCGGCAACGGTTTTTTTTTATCAAGGGAAATTTTTTTTTTGGCAAACGATAACAGCCGCAAATTCAAACATAATCAAATAATGTTTCGTATACAGCCCTTAATTGTAGAGTTCTCAAGACCTTTTGTTTTTGGTGAAGATCGGTTAAGGGAAAGGGGTAGTTTACTAGTAACGTTTTATGTTTTAACAAGGGTATTTCTTATGGCAAACGATAACAGCCGCAAATTCAAACAGAATCAAAAAATTATTTGCATACAGCCCTAAATTGTAGAGTACTCGAGACCTATTGTTTTTGGTGAAGATCGGTTAAGGGAAAGGGGTAGTTTACTCGTAACGTTTTATGTTTTAACAAGGGTATTTCCTATGGCAAACGATAACGGCCGCAAATTCAAACAGAATCAAAAAATTATTTGCATACAGCCCTAAATTTTAGAGTTCTCAAGACCTTTCGTTTTTGGTGAAGATCGGTTAAGGGAAAGGGGTAGTTTACCTACAACGTTTTTTTAACAAGGGTATTTTATATGGCAAACGATAACAGCCGCAAATTCAAACAGAATCAAATAATTTTCTGCATACTGCCCTGATTTTTAGAGTACTCAAGACCTATTGTTTTTGGTGAAGATCGGTTGTGGGGAAGGGGTAGTTTACCTGCAACGTTTTTTATTAAGCGTATTTTTTATGGCAAACGATAACTGCCGCAAATTCAAACAGAATCAAATAATTTTTTGAATACAGCCCTGATTTGTAGAGTACTCGCGACCTGTTGTTTTTGGTGAAGATCGGTTGAGGGAAAGGGGTAGTTTACCAGCAACGGTTTTTTTTATAAAGGGAAATTTTTTTTTTGGCAAACGATAACAGCCGCAAATTCAAACAGGCTTAAATAATGTTTCGTATACAGCCCCGAATTGTAGAGTTTTCAAGACCTATTGTTTTTGGTGAAGATCGGTTAAGGGAAAGGGGTAGTTTACCTGTAACGTTTTCTGTTTTAACAAGGGTATTTCCGATAGCAAACGATAACAGCCGCAAAATCAAACAGAATCAAACGATTATTTGCATACAGCCCTAAGTTGTAGATTTCTCAAGACCTATTGTTTTTGGTGAAGATCGGTTGAGGGAAAGGGGTAGTTTACCTGTAACGTTTTATGTTTTAACAAGGGTATTTCCTATGGCAAACTATAACAGCCGCAAATTCAAACAGAATCAAATAATGTTTTGCATACAGCCCTGATTTGTAGAGTACTCGGGACCTATGGTTTTTGTTGAAGATCGGTTAAGGGGAAGGTGTAGTTTACCTACAACGTTTTTTTAACAAGGGTTTTTATTATGGCAAACGATAACAGCCGCAAATTCAAACAGAATCAAATAATTTTCTGCATACTGCCCTGATGTGTAGAGTTCTCGAGACGTATTGTTTTTGGTGAAGATCGGTTGAGGGGAAGGGGTAGTTTACCGGCTCCGTTTTTTTATCAAGCGTATTTTCTATGGCAAACGATAACAGCCGCAAATTCAAACAGAATCAAATAATGTTTTGCACACATCCCTGAATTGTAGAGTTTTCAAGACCTATAGTTTTTGGTGAAGATCGGTTAAGGGAAAGGGGTAGTTTACCAGTAACGTTTTCTGTTTTAACAAGGGTATTTCAGATGGCAAACGATAACAGCCGCAAATTCAAACAGAATCAAACGATTATTTGCATACAGCCCTAAATTGTAGATTTCTCAAGACCTATTGTTTTTGTTGAAGATCGGTTATGGGAAAGGGGTAGTTTACCAACAACGTTTTTTTAACAAGGGTATTTTCTATGGCAAACGATAACTGCCGCAAATTCAAACAGAATCAAACAATTTTTTGCATACAGCCCTGATTTGTAGAGTACTCGCAACCTGTCGTTTATGGTGAAGATCGGTTGAGGGGAAGGGGTAGTTTACCTGCTCCCTTTTTTTATCAAGCGTATTTTTTATGGCAAACGATAACAGCCGCAAATTCAAACAGAATCAAATAATTTTTTGCATACATCCCTGAATTGTAGAGGTCTCAAGGACTTTCGATTTTGGTGAAGATCGGTTAAGGGGAAGGGGTAGTTTACCTGCAACCTTTTACGTTTTAACAAGAGTAAAGTACTTGCAAATTTATTTAACCTTTTTGAAACAATGGTAATTGTTAAAAATAAAATAATTTTGTTGCCAGGCAATAAAATTAAAATTTTTTAATTTTAATGTAATATAATATTTTTCATTTAATACGGCAATAAAAAGGCAGGTAAGACACAAAAACACAATTCACGTTATTTCTGGCCTCACTCATGTTTATTTTCTTACGTTTGCACGCTTTTTAAATGGAAAGTGCCGAAACCCACACCAACATAACGCGTGCAAGCCGAAAAAATGGACATCAATTTGCTTACTGGCGAAGCTAGTAGTTAATGAATGGGTAGGCAAAAATCTTATCTTAAATTTTTTTTTAAGGAATCACTAAAAGGACGGTGGGTCAAATCGGACGCTGAGGTAGAGTTTGCTGTAACCGAATGGTTCCACAAACAGCCGTAAGAATTTTACTAGCAGGGAATCTACAGGTTAGCGCAACAGTGGAACTCATGTCTTAATGTTATTGGAGACTTCTTTTAAAATCGTTGAATAAAAAATGCTTTACAGCTCTATACGTGTGTCTATTGAACAATCCTTGTATTAGTCATACACAATAATACAACTGATTGAACTTCAAATTTTTAAACTTGGTTAGTTTCTATATATATGTTTAATGTTACAAATAATTCAAATAACAATCTTGATCATCTGTTAGTTCAGCGGAATAACAGTGACACTTTTAATAACCGCATAAAATAAACACTTAGTAACAACACAGGCGCTTTAACTTAACTGTTTGGACCACAGAAGTGAGGCATGCCTCAACGCTCTATGTGTACAGCGCGTGCCAATCCCCCCTCCCTACACTTCCCTATCACATCACTACATTGCTTACATACGATGTATACAAAAAACGCTGAGGCAAGTTCAGGTTGCCTCATTCGCTTTAAACGAACTATGCCGAATCTCACCTGTCACCATCTAGCGGTCGCTCAATAAAGCACGTTTCGGTTTAATAAATTTGACAGTCACAGTAACAATGTATAATCTTTACGTTATGTAGTTCATACGTATTTATAATTTTTATTCTACAGAATTTGTTAGGGTAGGCATTGCCTCAATTGCCTCCATGTAACTTCGCCACTGATATATATGTGTACAACGTTATCGGCAACAAAGAAGTAGTTTTTGTTAAAATTCCTTCCCGGGATATTTGGCCGTAGTCCAATGTTTTCTACAAAACCAGACATTTCGGCAATGCCATCGACTTCCATCATCAGTGAAAATCGAGTGCGATAACGTGAGGTGGTATACGTTAGTGACCACAGTACTGTGGTTAAGGCTGAAGCAGTAAGTAGAAAGAAGTAGTTTCTATGGTAATATTTCATTTCGAAAATGATTTTAAATATAAATCTTATAATATGGAAGTCATGTATGGTTCTCCATACCGATATTTTAATATTACTTCCATATTTCCTTAAGGAATGGAAGTATGGTGATGGCAAAAAAAATCGTGTTCGAGATTATTGCAGATTCTGATTCTACTACACTCAAAACATGAAAAAAGTCGTTTTCCGAAAAGTGTCTGTGTGTGTGTGTGTGTGTGTGTGTGTGTGTGTCTGTGTGCGTGTCTGTGTGTGTGTCTGTGTGTCTGTGTGTCTGTAGATTTTTTTTCTATGGCAAACGATAACTGCCGCAAATTCAAACAGAATCAAATAAGTTTTTGCATACAGCCCTGATTTGTAGAGGACTCGCGACCTATTGTTTTTGGTGAAGATCGGTTGAAGGAAAGGGGTAGTTTACCGGCAACGGTTTTTTTTTATCAAGGGAAATTTTTTTTTTTGGCAAACGATAACAGCCGCAAATTCAAACATAATCAAATAATGTTTCGTATACAGCCCTTAATTGTAGAGTTCTAAGGACCTTTTGTTTTTGGTGAAGATCGGTTAAGGGAAAGGGGTAGTTTACTTGTAACGTTTTATGTTTTAACAAGGGTATTTCCTATGGCAAACGATAACAGCCGCAAATTGAAACAGAATCAAAAGATTATTTGCATACAGCCCTAAATTGTAGAGTACTCGAGACCTATTGTTTTTGGTGAAGATCGGTTAAGGGAAAGGGGTAGTTTACCAACAACGTTTTTTTAACAAGGGTATTTATTATGGCAAACGATAACAGCCGCAAATTCAAACAGAATCAAATACTTTTCTGCATACTGCCCTGATTTGTAGAGTACTCAAGACCTGTTGTTTTTGGTGAAGATCGGTTAAGGGGAAGAGGTAGTTTACCTGCAACGTTTTTTATCAAGCGTATTTTCTATGGCAAACGATAACTGCCGCAAATTCAAGCAGAATCAAATAATTTTTCGCATACAGCCCTGATTTGTAGAGTACTAGCGACCTATTGTTTTTGGTGAAGATCGGTTGAGGGAAAGGGGTAGTTTACCAGCAACGGTTTTTTTTATCAAGGGAAATTTTTTTTTTTGGCAAACGATAACAGCCGCAAATTCAAACAGAATCAAATAATGTTTCGTATACAGCCCTGAATTGTAGAGTTATCAAGACCGTTTGTTTTTGGTGAAGATCGGTTAAGGGAAAGGGGTAGTTTACTGGTAACGTTTTATGTTTTAACAAGGGTATTTCCTATGGCAAAAGATAACAGCCGCAAATTCAAACAAAATCAAAAGATTATTTGCATACAACACTATATTGTAGAGTTCCCAAGACCTATTGTTTTTGGTGAAGATCGGTTAAGGGAAAGGGGTAGTTTACCAAAAACGTTTTTTTAACAAGGGTATTTATTATGGCAAACGATAACAGCCGCAAATTCAAACAGAATCAAATAATTTTCTGCATACGGCCCTGATTTGTAGAGTGCTCAAGACCTTTTGTTTTTGGTGAAGATCGGTTGAGGGGAAGGGGTAGTTTACCTGCTCCGTGTTTTTATCAAGCGTATTTTCTATGGCAAACGATAACAGCCGCAAATTCAAACAGAATCAAATAATTTTTTGCACACATCCCTGAATTGTAGAGTTTTCAAGACTTGTAGTTTTTGGTGAAGATCGGTTAAGGGAAAGGGGTAGTTTACCTGTAACGTTTTCTGTTTTAACAAGGGTTTTTCCGATGGCAAACGATAACAGCCGCAAATTCAAACAGAATCAAACGATTATTTGCATACAGCCCTAAATTGTAGATTTCTCAAGACCTATTGTTTTTGTTGAAGATCGGTTATGGGAAAGGGGTAGTTTACCAACAACGTTTTTTTAACAAGGGTATTTTCTATGGCAAACGATAACTGCCGCAAATTCAAACAGAATCAAATAATTTTTTGCATACAGCCCTGATTTGTAGAGTACACGCTACCTGTCGTTTATGGTGAAGATCGGTTGAGGGGAAGGGGTAGTTTACCTGCTCCGTTTTTTTATCAAGCGTATTTTCTATGGCAAACGATAACAGCCGCAAATTCAAACAGAATCAAATAATTTTTTGCATACATCCCTGAATTGTAGAGGTCTCAAGGACTTTCGATTTTGGTGAAGATCGGTTAAGGGGAAGGGGTAGTTTACCTGCAACCTTTTACGTTTTAACAAGAGTAAAGTACTTGCAAATTTATTTAACCTTTTTGAAACAATGGTAATTGTTAAAAATAAAATAATTTTGTTGCCAGGCAATAAAATTAAAATTTTTTAATTTTAATGTAATATAATATTTTTCATTTAATACGGCAATAAAAAGGCAGGTAAGACACAAACACATAATTCACGTTATTTCTGGCCTCACTCATGTTTATTTTCTTACGTTTGCACGCTTTTTAAATGGAAAATGCCGAAACCCACACCAACAGAACGCGTGCAAGCCGAAAAAATGGACATCAATTTGCTTACTGGCGAAGCTAGTAGTTAATGAATGGGTAGGCAAAAATCTTATCTTAAATTTTTTTTAAGGAATCACTAAAAGGACGGTGGGTCAAATCGGACGCTGAGGTAGAGTTTGCTGTAACCGAATGGTTCCACAAACAGCCGTAAGAATTTTACTAGCAGGGAATCTACAGGTTAGCGCAACAGTGGAACTCATGTCTTAATGTTATTGGAGACTTCTTTTAAAATCGTTGAATAAAAAATGCTTTACAGCTCTATACGTGTGTCTATTGAACAATCCTTGTATTAGTCATACACAATAATACAACTGATTGAACTTCAAATTTTTAAACTTGGTTAGTTTCTATATATATGTTTAATGTTACAAATAATTCAAATAACAATCTTGATCATCTGTTAGTTCAGCGGAATAACAGTGACACTTTTAATAACCGCATAAAATAAACACTTAGTAACAACACAGGCGCTTTAACTTAACTGTTTGGACCACAGAAGTGAGGCATGCCTCAACGCTCTATGTGTACAGCGCGGGACAATCCCCCCTCCCTACACTTCCCTATCACACCACTACATTGCTTACATACGATGTATACAAAAAACGCTGAGGCAAGTTCAGGTTGCCTCATTCGCTTTAAACGAACTATGCCGAATCTCACCTGTCACCATCTAGCGGTCGCTCAATAAAGCACGTTTTGGTTTAATAAATTTGACAGTCACAGTAACAATGTATAATCTTTACGTTATGTAGTTCATACGTATTTATAATTTTTATTCTACAGAATTTGTTAGGGTAGGCATTGCCTCAATTGCCTCCATGTAACTTCGCCACTGATATATATGTGTACAACGTTATCGGCAACAAAGAAGTAGTTTTTGTTAAAATTCCTTCCCGGGACATTTGGCCGTAGTCCAATGTTTTCTACAAAACCAGACATTTCGGCAATGCCATCGACTTCCATCATCAGTGAAAATCGAGTGCGATAACGTGAGGTGGTATACGTTAGTGACCACAGTACTGTGGTTAAGGCTGAAGCAGTAAGTAGAAAGAAGTAGTTTCTATGGTAATATTTCATTTCGAAAATGATTTTAAATATAAATCTTAGAATATGGAAGTCATGTATGGTTCTCCATACCGATATTTTCATTTCGCTTTGATTTTCAAATAATTAATAGTTGGTAAGGGTTGTCAGAACAACAGTTTCAAAGCCCATTATTTAAGAGGATATAAAACATTTGCAGGTGGTAAGAAAAGGAAGAGAGCAAATGCAAATCCCAGACACATATAAAGGAGAAAATAAGAACAATAAAAAATATCGGTATGGAGAACCATACATGACTTCCATATTCTAAGATTTATATTTAAAATCATTTTCAGCCAAACAGCCAGCCTGTGTCTTACCTGCCTTTTTATTGCTGTATTAAATGAAAAATATTATATTACATTAAAATGAAAAATTATAATTTTATTGCCTGGCAACAAAATTATTTTATTTTTAACAATTACCATTGTTTCAAAAAGTTTAAATAAATTTTCAAGTACTTTACTCTTGTTAAAACGTAAAAGGTTGCAGGTAAACTACCCCTTCCCCTTAACCGATCTTCACCAAAATCGAAAGTCCTTGAGACCTCTACAATTCAGGGACGCATGCAAAAAATTATTTGATTCTGTTTGAATTTGCGGCTGTTACCGTTCGTCATAGAAAATACGCTTGATAAAAAAACGTTGCAGGTAAACTACCCCTTCCCCTTAACCGATCTTCACCAAAAACAATAGGTCTTGAGTACTCTACAAATCAGGGCTGTATGCAAAACATTATTTGATTCTGTTTGAATTTGCGGCTGTTATCGTTTGCCATAGAAAATACCCTTGATAAAACATAAAACGTTACAGGTAAACTACCCCTTTCCCTTAACCGATCTTCACCAAAAACCATAGATCTTGAGAACTCTACACTTCAGGGCTGTATACGAAACATTATTTGATTTTGTTTGAATTTGCGGCTGTTATCGTTTGCCAAAAAAAAATATTTCCCTTGATAAAAAAAACCGTTGCAGGTAAACTACCCCTTTCCCTCAACCGATCTTCACCTAAAACAACAGGTCGTGAGTACTCTACAAATCAGGGCTGTATGCAAAACATTATTTGATTCTGTTTGAATTTGCGGCAGTTATCGTTTGCCATAGAAAAAATCTACAGACACACACACAGACACACACACACACACACACACACAGACACACACACACACACAGACACACAGACAGACACACACACAGACACTTTTCGGAAAACGACTTTTTTTCATGTTTTGAGTGTAGTAGAATCAGAATCTGCAATAATCTCGAACACGATTTTGTTTGCCATCACCATACTTCCATTCCTTAAGGAATATGGAAGTAATAAACACTTTTCTGCCTTGACATACACTCCACAGACTATTGAAAAATCGAAAGTCATTGAGACATCTACAATTCAGGGACGTATGCAAAACATTATTTGATTCTGTTTGCATTTGCGGCTGTTATCGTTTGCCATAGAAAATACGCTTGATAAAAAAACGTTGCAGGTAAACTACCCCTTCTCCTTAACCGATCTTCACCAAAAACAATAGGTCTTGAGTACTCTACAAATCAGGGCTGTATGCAAAACATTATTTGATTCTGTTTGAATTTGCGGCTGTTATCGTTTGCCATAGAAAATACCCTTGTTAAAAAAACGTTGCAGGTAAACTACCCCTTTCCCTCAACCGATCTTCACCTAAAACAATAGGTCTTGAGAACTCTACAATTTAGGGCTGTATGCAAATAATCTTTTGATTCTGTTTGAATTTGCGGCTGTTATCGTTTGCCATAGGAAATACCCTTGTTAAAACATAAAACGTTACAGGTAAACTACCCCTTTCCCTTAACCGATCTTCACCAAAAACAACAGGTCTTCAGTACTCTACAAATCAGGGCTGTATGCAAAATATTATTTGATTCTGTTTGAATTTGCGGCTGTTATCGTTTGCCATAGAAAATACCCTTGTTAAAAAAACGTTGCTGGTAAACTACCCCTTTCCCTCAACCGAACTTCACCAAAAACAATAGGTCTTGAGAACTCTTCAATTTAGGGCTGTATGCAAATAATCTTTTGATTCTGTTTGAATTTGCGGCTGTTATCGTTTGCCATAGGAAATACCCTTGTTAAAACATAAAACGTTACAGGTAAACTACCCCTTTCCCTTAACCGATCTTCACCAAAAACAATAGGTCTTGAGAACTCTACAATTCAGGGCTGTATGCGAAACATTATTTGATTCTGTTTGAATTTGCGGCTGTTATCGTTTGCCAAACAAACAAAATTTCCCTTGCTAAAAAAAAAACCGTTGCAGGTAAACTACCCCTTTCCCTCAACCGATCTTCACCAAAAACAATAGGTCGCGAGAACTCTGCAGAACCGGGCTGTATGCAAAAAATTATTTGATTCTGTTTGAATTTGCGGCAGTTATCGTTTGCCATAGAAAAAAAATCTACAGACAGACAGACAGACAGACAGACAGACAGACAGACAGACAGACAGACAGACAGACACACAGACACACAGACACTTTTCGGAAAACGACTTTTTTTCATGTTTTGAGTGTAGTAGAATCAGAATCTGCAATAATCTCGAACACGATTTTTTTTGCCATCACCATACTTCCATTCCTTAAGGAAGATGGAAGTAAAAGAGAGAGAGAAACCGACGTTTTTAAGAAAGTATAACGTGCAAAGCTCTTCTTTCCATACAGGATTTCTTTGATGTATAGCTTAGAGTTTGTATCGTATTAATACATTTATACTCCACTGCGGAATTTGCAAGCAATATTTTAGTAGTAATAAAACTATACCTGTGAGTAGGCTAAGTGTAAACGTTAAGAGGAACACAAAGTGTCCGTCGATATAAACATTATTCTGAATGTTTTTTCAATGGTAGCCTCCAGGTGGTCTAGTGGCTAACGCGGGTGATTGATGCGCTCGTGGTCCCGGGTTCAATTCCCGGCGGAGGTTCCGTACGGCGTGCATTCAGCGTCGTGAGGCAAACTGAGTAGGCACTGAGATAACAGCGCCGCCTCCTGGCTGTGAATACCGCAACTATCGGCTGGTGGCGCGTAGTACTAGCCATACACCGTCACACTAACACAAAAAGCCGTGCGGTACGCCTTGGTCTTTAACGGACTGTTGAGCGGAGGATTTTTTTTTTTTTTTTTCAAGGGTAGGTGAAAATGTCTATAGACACTAGGAACCCCTAGTAGTGTGAGACTCTAAGCCACTAAAAACATCTCCCTTAAGGGGACCAGGTCGAGATGGCCTGTCCCATGATAATTAAATGGAAGTGTCGCTTTTCAGTTAGGTACACATATTTCATAAACCATTCAAGATATTTATATGCAACTTTTTTTCCTGAAAGATAAATGCATGGAGCATACCGTAAATCTAATAATTAAATACATGTACTGATAAAAGAATACATAAGGTGAATTTTCAAATATAGTACTTTAAAGAAATTAAATTAATACTTTATTTGGAAACATATTAAATATTTATATAAGGTATCATTCAAAATTGTTGGTCTATTATAATAAGTGTTATGAAGCAAATATAATAAAACAAATTCAAGTCTCTAGCACGTTTCAGTACAAAGTTCTGCATACCTAAATATGAAAAATATGGAGTTACGAAAAATCGGGTTTAAAGTTTTATGTTTTATTCAAATGCACCTGCACTATAAAATTCTTCTTCATGACTCTCATTTCCCTTCCTTTTTAGGTGCATTTTATTACTCTGTTCTCCTTACTTCTTTCCAGAACACTTTTATTTGCTTCCAGAATATTCATTTTTTAGCTAATAATATTATTATAAAATATTGAAACGTTTGTTTGAAAGAGGTCAATGGCATCAACCTAGGTGACTTCACAAGAAATAAACATGTAAGATGATATGAAAAACAATGTTTGGTATGACAATATATACATATCATTTTAAACAGAAAGGAAAGGAGATTTTTTTACGCTAAGAACTAAAATTTGATTTTTTTGAATTTTTTAACGACCTGGTCCCCTTAATGCAACAACTGATCAAGCTCATCCACCAACTTCTCCTTCATGATTCCTTCACGGGTGATAGGGTGAAGTCAAGTGGCTAATCCCAAGATAATTCTGTCTTTCTCTTATGTAGAATTTTACCATATCATGTGGCTTCTGTCTTTTGAGTCGCCCCGGGAACTGTGGAACTTTTTCCACTACGTGACGCATTTTTGGGTTATCGTGGATCTAAATCCTCTGATCATGTTTTTCAGTATTCTGAATTTAGTAAATTAAATTTACTCACAAAATTAAATGTATATTTTACAATGGAACCATAATAAACATTTGGGAAAATTTACAAATATACAAACATAAAACACAAATCAAACTAATACCTGAACAAATAAAAATCAATACAAAACATGACACAATTTTCAAAGCACTCAACATAGAAAATACACAAAATACTAATATATACACCACACTCGCACACAATAATACCAATTTAAAGCACCAGAGACCAACAGGAAACCAAAGCAAGATCCAGCCAACACTCAAATACCTCACAAGGTTCAAAAGCAGGAAGGCTGAAGATGGAAACACAAGGCTTCCCGAAGCATGTTCCAAATAGGGAGAAAACATCTTGTGGTAAAGATCATTATAAAGTATATTATATATATATATATATATATATTTACATTGCAACAAAACACAGGACGATGATCACTAATAGGAATATCAGAGCGTGGATAACGGACATTAGCATGTTTTAGATTGATTTATGCAATTTTTGTCAATTAGCTATAAGTTTTGTATTTAGTGATGTATAAAGACTTGTGTTATAGCAAATTCTCTGTAAATGGTTTGCTCTATAATGTCATGTACATTGTTTGTGAATATGTGCGGGCGTTCGCGTGTGGTGAACCTTCGTGTTATATCTTCCGCGTTTGTTATCCGATCGGCATGAGACTTGGACAGTGAATTATTTATGAAAATAACTACATTTTCTATATGCTGCGTTGTCCTCAGCTATTTTATAAATGTGGTTTTTAGTAATTGAAAACTCAACTTTTGACTCTTATCAATCGAACATTAATAACATTTCTAGATAAAATCTAAGCAGGCACTCGCTTTTTATACAAAGATTCGCCTGTAACGCGTCTACCTTTTGTCCAATCTACCACGTAGACAGTCGATTGACCAATCAGAAGCCCCTAAATTCAGTTAGATCCGTCGGTTGCCAGGTGTATTCGTGGCAGTTTATCGGAAGCCGTTGCCTAGTGAACGTGTGCTCTTCGTCAAGGGTTTTTCTTGTTCGAACTGGTTTAGTCTAGTGCAACTCTAAGTCTTGGGACTCTTTTCGAGTTTGTCGATAAGAACCAAGCGGGTGAACTACCAGTTATAAAATATTCAAGTGCTATTACGTGTTAGTTTAAGATTTTCCGCTTAGGGAGATTTATCTACCGTGATAAATCCTATTAACGCGGAACACTTCAAGAATAGCCGGATGGTGTAAGCAGTATACACCGCTTTTAAATAATATCATTCATTATCACCCTGAGTAACAATAATTAATAATAACCAATTGCGAACGAATAAACAAACGTTTCGGTATGTGACAATTCGTGTGGAAAATCTGCATCAGTGTTATCAGCTGTTCGGCGAACCCCAGCGGAGAGAGAGAGAGAGAGAGAGAGAGATAGAGAGAGAGGAGAGAGAGAGAGAGAGAGAGAGAGAGAGAGAGAGAGAGAGAGAGAGAGAGAGAGAGAGAGAGAGAGAGCGAGAGAGAGAGAGGGAGTGAGAGAGAGAGAGAGTGAGAGTGAGAGAGAGAGAGAGGGAGAGAGAGAGTGAGAGAGAGAGAGAGAGAGAGAGGAGAGTGAGAGAGAGAGAGAGAGAGAGAGAGACTGAGAGAGGAGATCGGCGAACATTGAGAGAGGAGCGTAACAGCGACGAAGCGAGTGACGTCACGCAGAGTGTAAGGAATTCTACGTTTCAGGTAAAACCTACTAAAACTGAACTATATAAACTCTTTGAAAACAAATAAAATACTATACATGACATTTTGTTTAATTTAAATACATCATATAAACCCTTATTTATTGTAATTATTTAAAACTTCCGGGCTGAAAGGCCGTGGTCGAATGCTTTATGTTCTGCAGCTAGATGTTTCGCCACACCACCGGTGGCCATCTTCAGTAGCAAAAAATGTTCGACATAGATGGTACGCCGAACACGTCTCCCAATGAACTGGGAACAAGCAACAGTGAGAGAAGGCTACGCTGTTTCTATTTACAACTTTTTGGCCGCTTAAGGTGTATAACGCGGACCAATGTGAAGCCAGCTCATCATTCTCCACTCTGATTCGCCATGGAAAATAAACCATGCCAGACACTATTTAAGGCGATGCTTTCACCTCGGCGGTTCAGAGTCTACCTCGAGCTGTTGCCAGGGTAGGCTGTGTCTGATTGTATGGCGTTTTTGCTAAGTGTTTTCACCTTTATTTGTATATATTTCGTTGTGATTTCTTCACCATTTGAAGAAATAGTGCTGAGTTTGTGCTCAAACTAGTTATTTTTGTGAAGTTTTATTTAATTAGTGTGTTATTGCCAGTAACTTCAGTGCAGTGTAGTGCGCGGCCGTTTTTGTGTTCGTGTGCTGTGCGGCTTCTGGTGAGTACGTGTGTCAGTGCCTGTCAGTTAGTTTAATCAGTGCTGGTGTGTTCATACTCCTTTAACCACCTTTGACGTCCATTTTGGGCTTCCGAAATGGCGTCAAATAATGCCGATCTGCCTTTGCCGGAACCGTTAAGCTCTCTCCTGGGAGCTTGCGGTTCTGCTCCTCTCTCTTCACCTCTCCCCCGTGATAATTGT
Source organism: Magicicada septendecula (assembly GCA_034769895.1). NCBI lineage: Eukaryota > Metazoa > Arthropoda > Insecta > Hemiptera > Cicadidae > Magicicada > Magicicada septendecula. The sequence continues at coordinate 344,011,543 of CM068375.1, forward strand.
GAAAGTGGCAGTGACAGTGATATTTCTGACGTGCATATGGGGAGTGCTGGGTCGGGAGATGAAGAGTTTTCGGTTGTGAATGGCAAGCGCGCCAAACGCAAGCGAAAGCTCGCCGCCAGTCAGTCTCCCGCCTCACCAAACCAGGTCGCTGATTCAGGTAACAGCGGCCGGCAGTCTGTCAATCTTGCATCTTCTTCCACCAAGCCTGACCCTTCTACCCTCAAGTTTCCTCCTATTATCATCCCCGATAATAGGAATTATACCCAGCTTTTGGCCAACCTTCGTTCCGCCCTTCCTTCGACGTCCGTGGAAGCGAAATGCTCCGGCAAATCGCTGAAGCTGGTCGTCAAAACCATTGTTGACTTCCGCGCTGTTCAGCACTTTCTGTCAGCGCGGAATATTTCCTTTCATACCTTCGCTCTCCCTGAGGAGCGTGAGGTTAAAATTGTTATCCAGGGTATTCCCTATCATACTCCCTCCGATGCTATCGTGCAGGAGCTGACGTCTCTTGGCTATACGCCAACAGCCGCGTCGGTTTTGCACGCTGGCAAAGGGGACTCCAAACATCCCGTCAATACTTTTCTAGTTAAATTGCTCAAGACTGGAAATTTCGAGGAGGTCTATGGCCTCCAAACACTTCTTCACCTGCGGGTGACAGTCAGGTCATTTACCCGCGCCCAGGCCCTGCCCAGTGTTTCAACTGCCAGGGCTTCGGGCACTCATCCCTGTTCTGCCATGCGCCCCCACGTTGCGTGCGGTGCGGCGACCCTCACCGTGGCTGTGATAAGCCTCGTGTGCCGGGTTTTGTCCCGTACTGCTGCAACTGTAAGGGCGCCCATCCGGCTAGTTACCGGGGTTGTATCAAGTACATCGAAGCGGAAAGACAGCAGCGAACTGCGCGCCCTGGCGCGCAGCGTCGTGTAGCTAGCCCGGCCCCTAATCGGCGAGAGGTCTTCCCCCCTCTCTCCGGAACATCTGTCAAGGCCCCGGCAGCGACTCCTGTCGCTCCCGCGGTCTCAGTCCCGCCTGCAGGCGTCGCTCCGGCGGCGCCTGTGACGGCTCCACTCCCGGCGCCTGCCGGAGCGCCCGGCCCTTCCTACGCAGCGGTTGCTGCTAAGACATCATCGTCAACCACTTCCGCCCGCAAGGGTACCAAAAAGCGCTCTCGTCGCCGGACTCCCGGCCGACGACATCAGTAGGCTCGTCCTGCCCAACCTCAGCGGGACTCTCCCGCCCCTGTCATCTCCCAACCTCCGCGTGAGCAGACCAAAGTTCAGTCCGCTAACCCAGCGCCATCTGTAGTCCTGGCCGAAGTTCCTCAGGAACGTCCGCGCGGGTCCCGGGAACTTTCTCGGGCTCCAGCGGATCCCCTGACGGCTTGGGCCACTCAACTTGTTGAAAGCATCAAAAGCATCAGGTCTGCTCCTGACACCTCTACCGTGCTAATGTTAGTCTTCCAATCTCTCTCTGCTCTCTTCCCTCTCCTCCCCCTCAATGGCTAGATCCCTGCGGATCGTCGCTTGGAACGCCGATGGCGTTTCCTCTCGTCGATCTGAGCTGGCGGCTTTCGTCGTGGAGTACGACGTTGATGTCGTGCTTCTCTCCGAAACCCATCTAGCCCCCTACCATCGATTCTCACTTCCTTCTTACACTTGTTATCGTCAGGATCGTCCCCGACAGCCGCGCCATCCCCCGAAAGGGGGTACGGCGATTCTGGTCCACAGGCGGATATCCCATAGGCCACTACCCCCTCTCACTACTCGACTCATCGAAGGTTGCGCGGTGGCAGTGGACGCAGGCGGCTCGGAGTTGCGCATTGTTTCCGCGTATCTCCGGCCTGGCCTAAGCCCGCCGCCCCCGCCTGAGGAGTGGAACGCTCTCCTCGACCACCCAATCTCGACGATTGCAGCCGGCGACTTCAACGCCAAACATCCTTCTTGGAACAGTAGGGCCACCAACGCCTACGGCAGATCACTCCCGCCGGTTCGTCCTAGACGACCCGGATACGCACGTCATCGGCCCTGATGATCCTACCCACTTCCACTATGCCGGTCACCGACCGGACGTTCTTGATGTAGTTGTAGTCAGGAACGTGGCCCATAACATCCAGGTCTCGTCAGTGTCAGACCTCTCGTCTGATCACAATCCCCTACTAATAACTGTTCGAGATGTGTCGGCTTCACCCCGACTTCCCGCTGGTCCTGCTAGGAGGGTCAACTGGCGCTCCTATCACGACGAGCTGTCTCGAAGGTTACCATCTGTCCCAGCGGACCCGATCGCCACTCGTGACGATCTGGATCTCCGTGCCACTCATCTTCAGGAGTTGGTCCAAGGTGTCATGGATCGACACACATACAACGTAGAGGTGAATCGTAAATCGGCCCTTCAACCGGAAGTTATCCACCGCCATCTGGCTTCGGCGCAAGCTCCGCCGCAGATGGCAACGAACCCGAGATCCCGCCGTCAAACGACGGTTTCAGGCCCAGTCTCTTTACGTCCAGCAACTTTTGCGGGACGTAAACTCTGATCAGTGGGACTCATACCTTGAGTCCCTTGAAGTCGACCCAGCCTCCGTCTGGAGAGCGACGAGTCGCCTTACCCGCGAGAAGCGTACTCGCAACCCGCTTAACACCCCGAACGGCATTGTTTCTTCACCGGAAGGCAAGGCAGAGGTCTTCGCCGACTGCATGGAGACTCAATTCACCGTTCATGGAGGCGTCTCGGACCCTGCCTTCTCGGTAGTGGTTCGAGACTTCCTATCTGGTTATTTTTCCCGCCCTCCACCTGACCCTCCCGCTCTCTTCGACAGGGACGAACTAGTTTCGTCTATCTGTCGACTAAACCGACGTCGCGCCCCTGGTCCTGATCGGATCGGGGCCGCAGCTTTGCAACATCTCCCGGCCTCGGGCGTTGAATTGGTCCTGGATCTGTTCAACTCCAGTCTCCGGCTGCAATACTTCCCCCGCCTGTGGAAAAATGCCAACATCAGCATGATACCCAAGCCCGGCAAGCCTCGAATGTTTGCAGGCAGCTATCGCCCCATATCATTGTTGCCAGTAATCTCAAAGGTGTTTGAGCGTCTCCTACTCGCCCGCATCTGGCCGCTGCTGGATTTATTCGGAGCGAACAGTTCGGGTTCCGTAGAGAGCACTCGACAACTTTACAACTCGTCCGAGTTGTCACAGCATTGTCCGACGCCGCCAACAAGAGAGAGTCTACGGGCGCTGTCTTGTTGGACGTGAGTAAGGCCTTCGACAAAGTCTGGCACGAAGGTCTTCTCTACAAACTCGCTCACTCCCCCATCCCACCGTCCATTGTGCATTTCTTGCGGTCATACCTCAGTGATCGTACCTTCAGGGTTAGCGTCGAAGGGTCCTGTTCATCAGTTCGACCCGTCGCCGCTGGCGTTCCGCAGGGATCTGTCCTCGGCCCCGTTCTGTACCTAGTGTACACGAACGACCTGCCTGTTATTCCTGGAGTCACGTTATCTCTATTCGCTGACGACGCAATGTATTACTGCAGCTCCCTGTCCCCGCGAATTGCGTGTTCAAAGCTGCAGCGTCAGTTGAATCTGCTTCCGGCCTGGCTAAGGAAGTGGCGGGTGCTGATCAACGCGGAGAAATCCGAGGCGATCTGTTTCACCAGCAAGTCCACTTCCCGATGCCAGGCCCTCTCCCTCGAAGGGAGGCCTATCGCCTGGCAAAAGTCGGTGAAGTATTTGGGCGTTCGGCTAGACCAGCGCCTTAGCTTCAACGGCCACGTGACTGCTACCCTCAACAAAGCTCGAGGCGTCCGAGCCAAAATATTTCCCATGCTCTCGTGCCGCAATCGCCTGGCTTTGCGCACTAAAGTTACTATCTATCTTTTGTTTCTCCGGTCAATATTGACCTATGCTGCTCCCGCATGGTGGTCGCTTGTGTCGACCACTAACAAGTGTAGGCTGGAAGCTTTCCAGGCCCGTACCCTCAGATCCTTGTCGGGGTCTCCATGGTTTGTGAGAAATGATGTCATTCGTGGAGGCCTTCGAGTTCCTACCCTTGCCGATTTTGTCCGGTCGCTTGCCGAAACTCTTTTTGCTTCTGCAGCGACCTCCTCCTTTCCTTATCTCCGATCTATCAGCACGTCTGAACCACCTCCCGCTATACGTGTTAAACGCCCTCGGGCGATCTTAGACGACCCCCCGTAATTCTGTTTGCTCTCATTTAGGTTCCCGAGCAATTCTATCTCCTTGTTACCATCCTTCCCAGTCAGATACCTTCCCCAAGTAAGTTGATTTTCAGACTGCTTGGCGTTGTTACCGATGCCAAAGACACGGCGGATCCCTGCCTCGCGGGGAACGTCCGGCGCTACAAGGCGCCTGCATGCCGGGCCGGGCGCGTTCGGCATCTGCCGTTCGCCCCGCGCCCGGTGGCAGTGTTACCATGACCCGGAACCTATATATAACAAAAATTGAAAAAATTTTCCGCCGCCTTCTCAGTTAACTGGTTGGCGTGTCCCTCCCGAATATTTTAGGCCACCTTCTTTTGAAAGTCCAGCACTGTTTTCTTCTGGCAGCCATCGGGCACGTCCCGGAAGCTGCAATAAGCCACGGGTGCAAAGACGCCCCACTATTCAATGCAAAATGCAAAAATCGGCGGTTCATCGATTCTCTTGAAGTCTGGCCCGAGTCTGTCTGGCAGGCTGCGAGTCGACTTAATGGCGACAAAAGGACCCAGTCCGTACATAGTCCGTACCTCCTAAGGCGTAGGCTTCGCCTCGCCGATGGCTGCCGGTACCTCACCTTCCGTCGGCCCTTCTAAGGGCCAACATGCCTCCGTCAGTCCTTCTCAGGGCCTCTCAGTTCCTGCCAGTGCTCTCGCGCAACCTCTCCCGGATGGCCCTTCTCAGGACCACCCGACACCTACCTCATCGCGGGAAACCCCCGACGCGGAGTCGGCCATGGAGACTGATGGAGCAATCTGTCAGCCGGAAACGGCGCGGCAGTGCCACCTCCACTGACTCTGGTCAAACTTTGCGTCGTGGCTCAACCGCGGGGCAATCCACCTTGGCCTCCCAACAACAACATGACCAGCCCAGCGTATCACGCCTCTGATTTTCGCCCGGCCCTCGGACTGGGCGAACTTCATGCGGCGCTTACAACGGTGCACTCCCTCTGGCACCTTGACTGCTTCAGCCCAAGGTGACAGTTCCATTCCGTATTGCACAGAAGTTCCTCACTGCACAGAAGTTCCTCACGGACGCGGGCGTCCCATACCATAACTTTGCCTTGCCGGAGGAGAAGGAATTAAACGTACAAATCATCGGCATTCCTGCTGATACTACGCCAGATTTCATTTATAATGAACTTCTTAATCTGGGCTTTAATGTCAACAGTGTCACGCCTCTCTTCTCCCCCGGCAAAAAAGTGGCGCGCAATGCGTTCCTGGTCAAGATCCGTAAGGTAGGTGATTACCATTCCATATACGAGATTAATATGTTGTTTTACCTGAAGGTTAGGGTAGAAGCCTTCGAAGCCCAAGCCGGACCTAAGCAGTGTTACAACTGCCAGAGGTACGGCCACTCATCGGCATTTTTCCACCATCCCACCCGCTGTTTGCGCTGTGGTGAAAGCCACCGCAAGGACAGTTGTCCTCGCGATCGCGCTGCCACCACTTGTGCCAACTGCGGGGACCCTCACTCGGCATCATCAAAGTCGTGCAGGTTCTATGCTGCGGCTTTGAAGAAAATTTCAAAGTCTTCGCAGTAGCACGTTCCTGCGCCACCAGCTAGCCCCCAAGCATCAAGGCTTGCCGCCTCGGCGGCACCTCCCCCTGTTGCGGCACCTGCCCTTGCGCCTGCCCCAGCTCGTACGGCGTCTACCGGGGCGCCCAGCTATGCGGTTGCAGCTGCTGCCCAGCCTGCCGCACAGCCCGCGGCCCAGCAGCCCAAAGCTGCTGCGCCGACAAAAAAGATGGCAAAACCATCGCCCCCTGTCACCTCGGAGCAAGCGCCCGCTCCACCTCAGCCACCATCTACTCCAGACATCGGACATCCAAGGCAGGCGAAACAAAAGGCCCCCGCCCAGAATGGCATCATCTTTAAACACCCGGCGCCCAAGCCTCAGGCGGCACCGGCGTCTGCCGCGTCCTCGGACGTGACTTTCGCCGACCGCGTGCGCGCTTCGATCAACGCCTTGATCCCGCAAATTCTTGCTGCCAAGGATGTCCAGTCCTTGTTAGTTATCGTTCTTACATCCGTGACCTCGCTTATCCCTCTCGATGGCTAGGCCCCTTCGGCTGGTGGCATGGAACGCATGTGGCGTTCTATCTCGCCATGCCGAATTGGCCGCCTTCGTCACTGAATATGACATAGACGTCATACTCCTTAATTAGACACACTTAATTCCCGCACACACGTTCCAGCTTCCGGCGTACACGACGTATCGCACAGACCGGCCTGGCCAGAACCGGCTGTACGCCTCTGGCGGCACAGCCATTCTGGTTCACAGGCGCATCGCCCACCGCCCCCTGCCGCCTCCGGCGACTCGTCGCTTGGAGGTGACGGCGGTTGCTCTCTGCATCGGGGATCGAGAGGTTCGACTGGTTCCAGTCTACCTCCCCCACCGAGGCGGACCACCGCCCGACGAGGATGAATGGGATGCTCTACTAGAAGACCCCCTACCAACCATCGCAGCCGGAGACTTTAATAGTAGCCATCCCCTGTGGAACAGCCGTGTCTCAAACCCATACGGCCGCTCTCTGTACCAATACGTTCAACGTCATCCTCATGTGAACGCTCTTGGTCCTAGATCACCGACCTATATCCCCAATAGAGGGGGACTACCAGACGTCCTTGACATTGCTGTTGTCAAAGACTTGGCCTATCCTATCGCTATCGAAGCCGTGTCAGACCTCTCGTCTGATCACGACCCGGTACTACTCACTGTTCGGCCCACGCTGGACACACCTCTCCAGCCTCCCCATCGTGTAACGAGAGTCAACTGGCGATCGTTCCACGATGAACTTGGTCGAACAGTACCATCTGACCCCCAGGTCGACATCTCCAGCCCGGATGATGTAGACCGCTTGGCCAACTATCTTCAAGAATTCGTCACGTCCGCTATGGACAAACACACATATGACGTCCCTGCGCCCATCAGAAAGTCGCAGTTACCTGAAGAGGTGATTCTAGCCATCCGAAACCGCGCCAGCTCCGCCGGCGATGGCAACAAACCCAGGACCCTGCCGTAAAACGCAGGCTCAACGCCCAATCAGACCTCGTCAAGCAGCTTCTGCTTGACGCCACTGCAAATCGATGGGACTCATATCTTGAGTCTCTGGAAGTCAGGCCCGAGTCCGTTTTTCGGGCTGCGAGCCGACTCACTGGCGAGAAAAGGACACGCTACCTCCTACGATCACCGAATGGGATTGTGTACTCCGCGGCCGACAAAGCAGCAGTTTTTGCCGATACCATGGAGGGACAATTTACTGTTCACAGAGGCGTCTGTGACCCCGGCCACTCGGCCGCGGTCGCAGACTTCCTATCTGGATATTTTTCCCGCCCTCCCACAGACCCAATCGACCCGTCCGACGAGGCTGAAGTAGAAACGGCCATTAGTCGACTGCGCCCCAAGCGGGCGCCCGGCGAGGACCGTATTGGTACAGCGGCCCTACTTAACGCCCCAGCAAGTCTCGTTTCACTCATACACGTGCTGTTCAATGGATGTCTCCAGCTCCATTACTATCCCAGCCCTTGGAAACGAGCCAAAGTCATCATGTTACCGAAGGCTCGCAAGCTGCGTACACTCCCGGAGAATCATCGTCCAATCTCGCTTTTGCCAGTCTTATCGAAGTTGTTCGAGCGCCTCCTGCATCGCCGAATTACTCCCCTGCTGGCGAGTTAATGAATTAATGTATTAATTTCATTCGGCAGGAACAGTTCGGCTTCCGCAGGCAGCATTCGACCACTCTTCAACTTGTCCAAGTTGTCACGGAACTCACTGACGCCATCAATAGAAACATCAGACTGTCGCCGTCCTTCTGGACGTGAGCAAGGCCTTCCACAAAGTCTGGCACGAAGGCCTTCTCTATAAACTAGCCACCTCCCCTCTCCCAGCCTCATTTGTACATCTGATGCGGTCGTATCTTTGCGACCGAAAATTTAGGATCTGCGTCGACGGGACGTACTCTTCTGTCCGCCCCGTCGCCGCTGGCGTCCCTCAAGGATCTGTCCTCGGCCCCGTTCTGTACCTAGTGTACATGAACGTCCTGCCAGTTTTGCCTGGAGTCACGCTCTCTCTCTATGCGGACGATGCGATGTACCACACCAGTTCTGAAAACCTTCGTTTTGCGACTGACGTGGTGCAGCGCCAGCTCGCATTACTACCGGCCTGGCTAAGGAAATGGCGGGTGGCAATCAATACGGAGAAATCCGAGGCGATTGCCTTCTCCCGTCAGCTCACATCCCGATGCCAGACCCTCTCCCTTGAAGGGAGTCCAATCGCTTGGCAACGTACTGTGAAGTACTTGGGCGTCACTCTTGATCGACGCCTAAGCTTCAGAGCTCACGTGTCCACTGTGCTCCAGCGCGCCCGAGGCGTCAGAGCCAAACTGTACCCATTCTTATCGCCTCGAGGGCCACTGCCTTAGCGCACGAAGCTCTCGATATATCTGCTCTTTTTACGAGCCGTCCTTATGTACGCAGCGCCTGCATTTTGGACCCAACTTGCCCCCGACGTCATTAAACGCCCGGAAGCCTTCCAATCCATTACCCTTCGCCTTATCTCCGGCTCTCCCTGGTATGTAAAAAATGATTCTATCAGGCGAGGGCTGAAGATTCCGCTCGACGACCCCCCGTTAACACAAAATTAAAAATCGCCCACTCACCATCTGTCCACACACCGATCTATCGAATCTGACCAACTTCCTACCTGTCAAATCTCCGGTCCGTTGTAGGACGAGAGATGGATCGGGCGTTGTGCCGGCTTTAGGTGTGCCTAGCGCCACCTTCATTCGGCAATTTTGCCCCTCCAATCTCTCGCCTGCCTCGGTATCGCCCGGACTCTTACCGGGCTGGCGGAAGTGTTTCGACCCGTTGTGGGCGAACAAATCCCGCCAATCCGTGCGAAGTGTTCGCGTAGACTTCCCTCTCAGGCCATTGGTGGTTCGCGTCAGCGGTTCAGCCAATCACAGCCCGTCTCCTTCACCCCCCCAAAATAAAAAAGGGGTGCCTATCGTTTTCTGCGACCAGTTTCGCACCAAGCACGCATCAAGCAACAGGCAGTCATCGGGCTTGCCCGGACGCTGCCGTCACTGGGGCACGCACTGTGCTGTGCCCTGCTCATCTGGCATCTGGCATCGGCGGTTCATAGCGACGGACGCTATGAATATGAATTCTTATGAATATGGATGGACTCCAGATGCAGGCGAGTGAAGTAACCCCGGACAGAAGACAACACCCGGGCTTCATCAAACATTACCTGGTGATCGTCGTGGGAAAGAGCGTGTTCAGCAACTGCAGACTTATCCGACTCGGCCAGGCGGCAGTATCTCCGATGACAGATGGCCACCGGTGGTGTGGCCGAAACGTCTAGCTGCAGAACATCAAGCATTCGACCACGGCCTTTCAGCCCGGAAGTTTTAAATAATTATAGTGACACCGGCCGTGAAAGCCTACGTACCTTATATATTGTGTTATAAATAAATAATTTTTCTACACCTCCAATATAGACTTATGCATAATTTAAGCACACATAATTATCGTATGCAAAAATATTTATTTGTATCGTCGCAATATATATATATTGCAACGTTAAATAAGTTTGAAGCCCCTAACTACTTGTGAGCCATTCATTTTATTTATTTCGCTGTAAATTTATGACAGGTGTAATCGTAATAATAATAACACAATGTAATATGGTTTAAAATCATTTAAAAATGTATTAATCAAACATTTCTTATTTGGTTGCGATTTAAAAGTATCGTTATTATTCGCATGTGTGTAGCTGCAGCACACATCCAATTATTAACATATAAATGATAATGTCGTATTCCACAGAGATATAATTTACAATATTATACTATAATAAATATTTGTAATTATCTAATATTGCTCTCAGCTTGCTCATTACTATGATAATTATTAGATTATCTAATCTTTATCTAATAATCTAAATTTTTTGATTATACTGCATGTTCATTGCTTTGTTTTCTAATAAAAATTTACTAATTACTTTTATATTTATTTAAATATCATTGAATAAGTTATTGATTCAAAATTATAGTTTCATACTTTTAAACATTACTCTAATTACTATAAAAATAAATATTTATATTTTCAAAATTTATTCATTTATCTTTTAATTAGATTGTGTTTCTTTTTACATCGTTAATTATATTGTCTTTATGTGAGTCTTTGTTTTAAAAATACATGGTTGTTTTTCACCTTATTGTCATGGTAAATAGGCAGCGTATCCTCTTCGGTCCCAGGTTCTCGATGCTGGATGCTCCACTGTAGTCGTGTAGTCCTGGAGTCTTTGATCCTCGTCCTTCAGATTCTCTTCGCCGTCCGTTGCCTCGTTCCTTACGCTGAAGTTTATCTCATGTACTTGGCTGCTCCCTAGTATCCCGTCGTGGCCTCAGGTTTCAGGAGCTCTCACGAATGTGATGAGTAGTCGTGAAGAACCTCCGGCTGCTGCTGTGATTGATAGACAAAATTTGTTATCGTTGGGCAGAGCCTCCGGCTGCCACGGTAGTTGTACGAGAAAGAGTTGTTCTCTTGAAGCAGAGCCTTCGGCTGCCTAGGTAGTTTATCGAGAAAGAGAATTAAGTTAGCGCGTGTCGAGTATTTATACCCTAAGGCGCAAAAATCATGTCTCGACAATATTCTGCATGTCTGAGTCTGTCGTTGGCGTCCCTTTTTAAACACGATTCTTTTCACAATTTATTCGCTTGCCTTCGAGATATGTGAAGTCTTTTGCACATTACCCCATATTCATCTTGTCGGTAATTTTTATGTGTTCACTGTATATAGACCGTTTTTCCCTATCTTAATTAACATAAGTTTTATTTATATATTTATGTTTACTATAAGCACACTTTGTATTGTTTTCGCACAATTTTTTACACACGTGCTTCTTATTTTTATACACATTCTGGCGTATTTGGTTTTGTGATATTATGCACACAATCTTTACAAAATAAATAAATTCATATATTCAATAGCGTTCATTAAGGGTGACGCTTTACAGGAATCGACAGGTCTCACACACATGTAACATACACGTGTACAACACACAAACATAGCGGAGTGGCGTGATCAACCTGTCCCAACATGAATGTTGGTCATTCCTTTTACAGTTCAGATTGAAAGCTGAATTATTGTTGCTAACAATATAAATTATTTATTTACTTTAATTAATATTTTTAAGTAATTTGTGCAATGCACAGTACCTAGCAGAACATTAGACATATATAAAAAAAATCTTAGAGCTAACATTTTATTACATCCAATTACATGGAATAGTAAATACTGTAACATAGATAATAAAATAAAATTTCAAAAACAAAAAGGCTATCACAATCAACAAAAACTCAACACATTAAAACAACAAAACAAAAATCAAGAACAAAAAAAACAAAAATAAACATACATTTTACCCACGAACCATTAACCTAAGCAATACAGAAGTTAACAAAAAAGAAACAATATTTAAACATAATTTTCTATATAAGTAACTCGACGTTTCTTGCTGTAATTATATAAATTTGTGATGTCATTCAAATTCTTTCTTCTGCAAGTAGTACAATTCGTATATTGAAAGCTTTACTAGTGAACCAAATTTAGTTTTAAATTTTTGTTTTCTTGCTTTGTCGTATTCGTTGTCGTCTCGGTCGATGATCTCGGTCCAGGTCTCCAGCGATCCGTCGTCCGTGATCCACGTTCCAGCCACCGCCTCCAGGAACTGCCTCGCTCTAGGTGTTCCTTTCAGTCACCATGATCAGCAACTGATATATATATATACATATATTGTATACCAAATATGGTAGTTACATAAAATAAGCTAATATAACTTCACGTGACGCGAAAGCATGAAAGTATTTCTAGATAAGTAAAACTATGTGAACAAAGAGTGTGTATCTACAGATATATTAGTGTAAAGTTCCAACGATGAAGGAGAAAGTGTAACATAGCAGCATCATACACGAAATGAAGAAAGAAAATAACCATGAGCCAAAATAAAATGTTAGTAACCAGGCCCAATAGATTCCAACAGTGAGGGGAATCATCAAAATAACTACCAACAGATTCCAACAGTGAGGGGAATCGTCAAAATGACTACAATAGATTCCAACAGTGAGGGGAACAAATGAAGATAGTGACTAAAATAAAAGTGTAAAAGAAGACAACAGGACTCCAACAGTGAGGGGAACCAACAAGAATAACTGTGCCAAATAAAAGGAAGAAACAACTCAAGAGCAACCACAATGATGGCAGACAAACTAATATATTTTGACAAATATGAATATTATGAAACAACGACTACTACAATGAAAATATTGGAGAAGACGTTCAAACCTAAAGAAGAAGGGAAGAAGAAGGACAAGGAAACATAACATGAAGAGAGAAGAAAATGGATAGACCATACAAGGAATCATCATTCATCAAGTGTGCTAGAGACGATACTAGTAACTAAAGGAATAGTGATTGTCGACTATGAAGAAACAGTGTATAACATTTAAGAAATCATAAACAATTATAGTGAGTACTTGATATAAGTGTGAAAACCTGTGACCAGTTAACTAATTTTAACCTAATAAACCCCACAAACAATTCCAGTGATAAGGTTTATGATGGAAGAAAATGTGTTTTTTTTATAGTGGAAACATCAATGTTTAAATAGTCAAAAATACACAAACAATTAGTGTGACTAATGTAAAGAAGATTGTGATCCAAATAGATAATCATAAGACCACCAAACAATGTAAGATAGAACAGTTATATTATTGTTCATAGAACTTGACAATAAAAAATCTTTGTAAATTTCAAAAGAAATGTAACTGAATGCCACGGCAAAACAGAATACAATACAAAGAAAGGCCAGAGAAAGAACAATAACAAACAAAAGTAGTTTGTTAAATAGCAAACAAATGTGACAGAAACTAGTTACAAACAATGACAAGAAAGATATTGTCATTAGTTCAAGAATATTTGTATTATTGTTTAAGAAGAAGTAGGGTAAAAATGTGTATTAAAACAATTAAAATATTGTAATAGAATACCATACTGAAGTCATGTTAGTAGTAGCAACATGCTGCATTAGAATATGTTGTACATTGTTACATAACCCCATAGGAAAGGCACCTATGAAACAAAAAATCATACATGTTAGTTTAACCAAATAACCATTAACAATTGTGTCAATCAAAGAGTCATTATAAGTAATGATACACCCTAGTAGACAGTGTATTATATTGAAATACACTACAAATGAAGTAGACCAAATATGATAGCACAAAGCTATAAGAAATGGAACCTAATGTCCCAAATTAGTTAAACAAAGTACAGTGTTAAAACATGTACCAAGATTAATGAAAGTATTACCAGTAGTTAGATGAACATCTGGTACTACTATGAGAACAGATTATAAGTATAATGACAATAGTTTTGTGACCAAAATATTGTAAACTAGCTGACTATGAATGCATAGCCAGAAGTAAGCAGAAGCAATGTAACCAACTAGTTAAGCAAGATACTTTATTAAAACTTCAACAAAGATTAGTAAGAGTGTTACCAGTAGTAAGAGGGACACCTAACACTACTATGAGAACAGACAATAACCATGAGAATAGTAATTTTATATATAAATTATTAAAAACTATATGACCATGATGGTGGAATCAGAATGTAAACAAACAGTAGGTAGCAAGTTATTTATGCAAAATGCAACATACAAACTTGTTTAAAAGTAGATAAAAATGTTATCAGTGATCAGAAGAATGTCTGATACTACTTTGAGAATCTATGTCAAGTTTAACAATAACAATTATTTATTGATCTATCAAAAAGTAACTGACTACCATGCCATGACCTAATGTAAACAAACCCATTACTAGAAATTGAAGGGTTCCCAGATAGCTAAAAGCTAACAAATATATGAAATGAATTAGGTACTATAATTTTACACTAGTTGCATTTATAACATAAGATACCTTATATAGAAAAACCATAAATAAAGTGACAATTTTAAGAAAAGAGATAGGAGAGTGGTGAAACAATGCTAATAGTATATGAAACACAGCCCTGTACATATACTAAAGTACAAATCCATGTAAATAGACATTTATATTATTGTTAGATTACAATATCAGTGTTATTAGATAACGAAAAATAGTTTTAAGGACAATTGTGAATAATCAAATATGGACGCTAAAGACGCCATGACCAGACATTGTTTGGGTAACAATTATTCCCAAATTGTGTATTAAACAAGTTGAGATATAGACTCAGATCGTTTAATCAAAAGTGTTTTAGTGTAATTAGTTAAGTTTGGTGTAATAAACTTATTAAATATAAGATGCACCATAAAAATCGATAAAATCGCTATAGTAATTTAAATAATGAACGGATTATAATCTTGTTTGGAATTTATTTAAAGCTCAGGATGTCCGCAATTTATTGACACTAACCGTCTAACGATTAGACAAATATTAAGAAAGTTATTACGATTTTAAACTTTTTAATTATTTTTTGTATCAGTGCTGACGTCAAGTTAATCTCAAACCCAAACGCAAAATTGGTAAGAAATTAAAAATTTTAATAAGCCAAGGTACTTTGGGTCGGAGAGTTCAAACATTTCAGCCAATCGAATGATTGGAAATCGGCACACAAGCCGGAGACGTTCCGAAGGAGCGTCACAGTCATCTATCAATCATCAACTAGACAGGACGTGTCACTCGGCGAACCAGATATATGAAGAAGTTTATATTTTTGAATTGTGCGCGACACGTAAACATCAGTAACTAACATGCACCTAACCTATATACAACACCAGCATTAACGTGTGTACAGTGCGAAGTGAATAAGATTTAAATACGATCAGTGTACAATATCGATCGTATTTGCGAGTGTTGTGCGAAAAATAAACCAGGGAATACAATCTTTTTCATTAATTAACAATAAAACAGAAATAAAAATTTCTGTAAATACCTATTGTTTAGATACTACGCTAATCAATAATAGCGAAGTATAATAATGCTGATGAAATTTATCAGAATTGACGAAAGAATTATTTCGCAATTTTTAACATGATAAATAAATATTTTAATTATTTTTCATAATTAAAGGAATCACAATTAATGTACTTATTACAAAATACGAGCATAGTAAATAGTCGCACAATTGACTAACGTTGTTTTTTTTTTATTTTTTATTATTGAAGATAAATATTTTAATTTTTATGCGAAAGAATATTCTATGCTACTGATAGTTATGCATCAGAAATATTAGAAATAATATATGTATGTTTAGATTAAGAAGAAATTAATGCTTAATATAATTAACTCTAATAACAATTCACGTTATGAGATAACCTTAAAATCATAACCGTCATTTGCCACCTTTTTGTCAAAAGTCTGTTCTCATATAATCCAAACCAGATGAAAACTATAACAAGAGTTTTTTTTATTTATAACTTTTTCTCTTGTAGATAAATAATTCCCACAGTGAATTATTAAAATATAATAATACATTTTAGCAGTGCAAACCAACGTACTCGTTTATTGTCAAGCAACTACTGTATACTGCGTACGGATTCCCGCGTACGATAATACCATAATTATCTATTATATGTTACCAATTTTCTATTTTAATATTTGTTTGTTTGTTTTTTATTAATTGTTCATTTAATATCATTATCAAAAGCCATATCTTGTACCTGGCACCATGTTACTTAAAAAACCACACGAACTTGGTAATTAACTTATGTAAGAGGATATAACCTCTCAAAATAAAAACTATTGTATAACCTACAGGGTTACCAGCCTTGAGGCTAAGGAGAGTTTCATTTCGATTTTGTTCATTGTAATTATTATCAGTAAAATTATTAATAACTGATTGTCAATTTTTAAAAGATTTTATAGCATTCTTAACTGTTAATAAACCTCTACATTCTGTTACCAGTGGAAAAAGAGTTTAATTTCAAAACTTAAAATAGTTCATTTTTTCGTAGCTAGTTCTACCAAAAGGTGGCGGAAGAATTCAAATATTCCTGATAACTCAGAACTTTATTTAGCTGTTATATTATTATTATTATTGTGCATGCTAGTCACGTTTGATATTCAAACAGAATATCTACTTGTATATGTAGCGTGTATGTTACTGCTGAGCAGTCACCTTACAGAACAACAATATCCACATATGGTAAGTGGGGGAGGTCACTAGCGGAGTGCGAGAAATACGCTAGCGATGGTAAGCGATAACGAACCGACAGTGAACTTCGAATATAGAAATATAATCTCAGAGCCAGAAAATAAAGAAGTAATGGAAACACCGGACACAAAAATCAAAAGAGTTATACAGCGATACCCACATATTTATCAATCACAATCAGACTGATATTAATAATTATAATTTGAACATTTTATTATACAACATTATTGTGGATAACGGTGCGTATCTGCAAGTAACACAATCAAAACACACTTACATCTACACATCTATAAAATATTACTTAATAAATTGGCGCCCAACGTCTTGGCGCGGATTAGGGAAAAAACGTACAATAATCAATAATTTAATAACCCCAATCCGTCAAGAGACTGCAAGTACATTGCCAGCAACAAGATGTCAGGACTCACAAGGAGACAGCAAAATAGACAGGAAATAGAAAGACTAGAGAAGTCATTGAAAGAATTATTCCAATCGTGGAGGGAAAACAACCGATTATTCAGAGAAGAAGGAGAAAGAAGGAGGGAACAGAGGAGACAATCCAACCCAAATATAGAGGACGGCAAACCAAAGACTGAAGAGATACCCGAGAAGGAATCCATGGAACCACCACAAGAAAATATGACTAAAGATGTCCCAGAACAAGACGTCAATAATAATAAAAAAGAGGAGGAAGTATTAATAGCTGACCCAGAGACCAAAACAATAACAAGGAAGGACTATAATGAACTATATGAATCTCCAAGTGAACACAGTGAAGTCACTAACGAGAACATAAAAACCCCCTACCAAAAGGTGAATAAATGTAATGACACGACGGAAGAAAATGATGAAGCAGTCCAAGAGATGGTAAGCGATAACGCACCGACAGTGAACTTCGAATATACAAATATAAACTCAGAGCCAGAAAATAAAGAAGTAATGGAAACACCGAACACAAAAACGCCTGAAGGGGAGGTAAACGCAAGTGACACCATAAAAAACCAACCTAAGGAACCAGAATCGACGGAGCTGCTAAGTTTCCAGAAGATAATGATGGAGTGTAGGAGGGAACAGTTCCCCCAACCAGTAAAGAATTGCTTTGAGGAGGCAAGAGAAGAAATGGTGAACGATATCAGACTATGGAGAGAAGAAATAATCCAACAATGGAAGGAAGAAATGGAGACCAATAATGAACAAGCAGAAATTGGACAAGACACAACTACATTATCCGATTAAAATGGGCTTGACAGAGACAAGGAGATCAATGCCGAATGTCTAGGGAAGGCTCAGATAATTCAAGAAACGGAATAATTATTAGCCGAGAACGAAGAGTTAGAGCAAAATAATCTGCCGATATGTAATGATCCAGTAGAATCAAAGGAAGTACTCAGAAGTAAAAACACAGAACAAACGAACCCGAAAATTAAAGATGATGAAGAAAAGATCGAAATAATTAATAAAACGGAAGAAAGAAGAATAATACGCAAGAGGAAGGCAAGGGTCACAGAAGAATTCATTGAAATGACTCGAAGCGGTATGATTGATATGGCCAACTTACCAGTCATCAACCATGAAGAAGGGAGTTTCAGGAAGGAGTATCGGAGGAGTTTCATAACAATGGACGAGGAGGAAGACTGTGTGACAACGAAGAAGAAGATGACCAACAAAGCGTCTCAACCACGGATTTCCAAAAGAAGAGTGAGATATATTAAGAAAAAGGAAGGCTGTCAAGAGAAATGGGACCGGAATATCGAAGGATACGCCAGAGAAATAAGAGAACTGAGGAAGAAGAGGAGTCAATTAACGGAAGGACCAAATCAGAAGACGGATGACGGTCAAACAGAATTGAGGGAGTTACCAAACGTCAATACTTACGACAACCAGGAGAACCATAGACACAAATATATTGAAGATAGCGAGAGAAAGAAGACGGAAGAACGGAAGGCAGACACAGCCCTAATAGCATTCAAATGGAAGAACCAAATGATAGCCCGATATATGTCAAGAACGGACAGGAGTATGGATACTAAAGAAGTGCGAACGACAAGAAGAGAGGAGAGCGATGATTATGGTTAAAATGAATAAAAAATACACTGAAATATGGGACGAACTATAATGATAACCAAGAATGCTGACACAAGCTTCAATGAAAAGATATATCGGAGATTGAAATATAAGATTAAAAGTGAAAAAATAGCGATGAAAATTATTTGTTATGGATATTAAATGAAAGATGAAAATATACTTGTGAAGATAACTGTTAACTATGTAAAGATAAAAAGTGAAATGTGGCGATGAAGATTATTGTTTATTAAAAAGTGAAAAATAAAAATATAATTATGAAAATAAATGTTGACTAAAGAAGAAAGGATGTAATATTGCTATGAAGATTATTATGTGTTTATATTAAATAAGAAGTAACTGAATAACTATGAAATGAACGTTGACTATATTGTAATTTTATAATGTGAAAAAGTATGTTCCCAAAGAAGTTATGTAAAGGATTCAGAAAATTGTATTTGCAAATAATAGTACTAGTATTACTATAAAAAAAGAAATGTACAATACGAGATCGACAAATTCTATCTTTGGCACCAATGTATGTATAATACACCAAATTCCAAGAGCCAAGTCAACCAGTAAATTAACATCTCACCCGTACTAATAAAGAGGAGTACTATACGAGATCGACAAATTCTATCTTTGGCACCAATGTATGTATAATACACCAAATTCCAAGAGCCAAGTCAACCAGTAAATTAACATCTCACCCGTACTAATAAAGAGGAGAACTATGCGAGACAGACACCCAAGAGCTATGGCATAACTATATAAAAGTATATATACTTCCAAGAGCCACGTCAACAGTAATGTTAACATCATACCCGTACTACCAGTGAAAAAGGAAGAAGAAAATAAGAAGTTGGAGGAACAAACCCAAAGAAATGTATCATTAATGTAGACAAGAAACCACACACAACCACATTGTTTTCTAGTGTCATTTACTAGAAGAAAGCCAATACCACATGGACTATATCTCAACTGAACCCATGAGAAAAGAGAAAAAATAACCCTTAATAGCATCCAGCCAACACACAAATAATTCATCAGACGCAAGATCGCGAAGGCTGAAGATGAGAGCACGGGACCTCTCGAAACATGTTCCGAATAGAAAAATAACATCTTGAGGTAATATAAACATAAATTTTAAATTAATATAGATATATATTACGATTGATCACAGGATCATGATATGCAATGGACTATGTCTTATGGATGAATGACGAACATTCTCCTGTTTAAATTTGTCTCTTGTTCAAATTGGTTGTTTCAGTCATAGTTTTTGTATTGTATTGTATTAGAATTTAGAATAGGTCAAACTCTTAAAAATTGTATTCGTCATTTTCTGTTTAATGTGTTTGTGAAAGTGTGCTCGGGTGCGCGAATTATTAACGTTTTTCTATTGTGTCCGTTATAATTACCCGATGTACATGAGACTTGAACAAGACATAAAATTTAATATATTAGCTACAATTTCCCTATGGTCTGTGATCTTCAAATAACTGTTAAATGAAACCTCTATTTAAAACTCACTCAAGCGTGAAGTATTAAAATCCCAGATAATTACCTGTGCAGGCTTTGCCAATTCCATGCAAAGTGTTGCATGAAGATCTATTCGTGCCGTGTGCATATTATCATGTGACCGATAATTGGCCAATTATAACGCAGTAAAATCATTGAAAATTTTCTGTTGCCATGTCCAGATCGAGGGCAGTTCATCTTGAGCATTCGTCTAGTAAACGTGCGGTCCGCGTTCAAGAAGTTTATCTTGCGTGAACACGTAAACTGTGCGAAAGGTGTACGAAAACTTGGAACTCTGTGTGAGTTATTCTACAGACCGAAGTAATTCAGTTTTAATAATATAATTGTGAATTTCGAGTATCTGTGTTAGTCAAGATATCTTCATAGGGAGTTATACCGAGCTGGTGACGCGAGGACACTTGAAGACGAGCCGGAAGGTGTACGCCTATACACCGCTTTTCATTAAACACCCACGTTACACCTTGACATACGTAAATAAGCTAAACAATATTAAAACATTTTTAAAACCTTTAACAATCAGTAATCAGTGTTATCGCAGCGAGGCAGTGTTGCAGTTCGACGAGCAAGTTCAGCGTGTTTATCATCAGAACACCAGCCCAGCAGAATCCACGGGGGAAGGACACGTGAGATATACGCATCGCCTTCAGCGATCTCGCCGCATCAAATTGGAATATCTTCACTCAAGTAACAAATTCAGATCTGAACTTTATATAAACTGTTTCAAACAATATTTCAGAATTCGTAACATTTGTATATGTTTAAAAATATATCGTATGAACTATCGTATTCAATTGGTGTGCAATAAATAATTATATTACCTCCAACATAGACTTGTTTATTTATAAAACACACACATTAATCCTATGCGCAAGAATTAATTCAATGGTGTTGTCGCAATATATATATTAACGTGAAAGTTCCCTCGGAATAAAGATTTTAACACATAAAAATATTGAAGTACAGAGCAGTGGGAAAGTAGTAAAAGTATGTCATGAAATATATATGTATTATTAAGTGATGTTTAAGACTATTTTAAAATAGAATAAGAAAACAGAAATGTTAAACATGTCTAGATAGAACTTGGTAACCACAATTCTAGTAGACTTCATAACAAGTTATGTTCAGAATACGTAAACGCCTATAACGTCTAGCATAGCTGGGTAACCAATATCTTTAATTTAATAATGATTGTATAAAATAGATAAACTATAAATAAAATTTCACAATATGAAATTACTTTCTTTACACTTTCCCAAACGTTTCGAGGTGATGTTCCTCTTCCTCAGTGGGAGTAAATACTCAATGAGGAGTTTATCATTATAACGTGAACGAAGAGGATGGATCAACAAGATAATTATAAATAAAAACAATACAACTACGTTAGGCAGTTGTATCTGCTCGTGACAGATAAACACATAGACAATTCAGAAGGGAATTGGTATTACATAAATGTGTGATAAAAGTTTTATTTCTATTAAAACTCTTATAATCTTGAGTTATAAAAAAGGACCATTACTCTTAATGAAGAAAGATAAAGATGTAAAGAATAGTTTTAAGTAAAATTTAGTGTTAGGAAGAGAGACATAGACTGACTTTTAGGTTAGGAATTATGTAATAACTATTGTCAAAATAGACAAACTAATAAAATGTCCAGTAAGATGTTAATGTTACAAAAACCTACATTTACTTTAGAAGGTAGAAGGTGCAATATATTGTATAAAGAATGTATTAGATAATGTTACGTATAATAATATATAAAGCAATATACAAATAATATTCCAAGGTACACTAGACATTATTATGTCTATAGTAGAAACCAGATGTGTTTATAAAAATTAATGTTCAGAGTTGTAATCAGTAGCATTAAAATATTGTATTAACATAAGGTCACATGTAAAGCAAAAGGAATTAGTTATGTATAAACAAAAACTACATTTAAACATAAAATATTAGACTAGGCCAAAATTAAAAAATGTTAGTTTTGAAATACTGTACAGAAACCTATGTTGTGAGATCTCAAAATGATCAGGAGAAAAAAAGAATTTCATTGGTAATAATATTATTACAATTGTACATAGTATAAGGGAGATGTGTTAAAATTAAGATTTTTTGGCAATTTTGATCACAAAAAGTGACGCCATGAACGACACTGCTTGAAGTTTCAACCAAAGGGAATTTTTCACATTTTGCTTTAGTAGGACCTAAAAACTGGAACCAAGCGAATTAGTTGATTGTTGGAATCCGAGCAGTAAAGAACGTAACCTCTGCGACACCTTTATACAAGAATCTAGGCCTACAATCAGACTCGAACCCAAGATAGGTTCTAGTTATCATAATCCAACCTGCAACACTTTACATACATTTGTGAAATATTTATTTCACCACCACTGAACCATAAAACTCTAAGACTTTTGTAATTTATTCATATTAAAGCAATTATTTCTATGTGCTTAAAAGAAGGATAAACTCCTAAGACACTGTTAACCTAAAAAAGACACTGTTAGGGGATTACGAAATGTTCGTTACATTAGTTATAAGTTATTGTTTTGTTATATTATATTTTAACTTAATATTGTTCTGTTTTTTACAGCACAAAGGGCATTTTCGTAAATAATTATTGTAGTCCAAAGAAACCACGAGATTATATTTACATAGCCTAAACTGTTAACCTATGTCTTAATTTTATGAATATCATAGTACCAACCGCTGAGCGATAAATTATCAAGCCTGGAGAATTCAAATTAAGAAGTATTTTATTTATTTTAAATTCAGAAGAAAAGAATTTCAAAAATAAATAAAAGATTATTGAATGGAATTAATTTAGTATGAGTAATTATTTCTAATAACTAATATTTTTCAATTTACGAGTGCTGGCGTTGTTAGAAAAATTTGATGAATAAGTTGGCAGTACATTTTTGGCGTGCAACTTGAGATATAAATTATTAAACTAGGTAAGTGAATAAGAAATGAATAATGGAATTTAATAAACAAGAACTACAAAATATATTTAACCTATATTACTGAACATTACCAATTGTCGTCCACTACGTGAGGCGAAAAGTAACCAGTCAATTAAGTAATTAATTAATTATTTTATTACACATTCTGAATCTTTACATATTTGACGCCAACAACGTGAGGCGCAACCCACAATCAAATACAACGAGATTATTAGTAGATATTACATAAATGCCACAAACAACGTGAGGCGCAACGCACAATAAAATACAACGAGATTATTAGTAGATATTACATAAATGGCGCAAACAACGTGAGGCGCAACGCACAATCAAATACCACGAATTTATTAGTAGTTTAATATATATATATGTATATATATATATATATCCCAAGTATTACGCATAGTTACAAAGTTCATATAGCTTGACGTCAACATGGAAATTGCATGTTGGTTACAAGCTCTTGTGCCAACCGTTTTTGCGTAACAGAAATTGAATATTTCAATACAAAGTGATTTAGTACACACACGCATCGCACGTGTCACCAACAGATGTAGATACGAAACGGAATATACGAAGAGTAAGAAATAAATCAAGTAGCGAATTGTATAACAGATAACTTACATATTTCACTGTATAAAAATAAGAATTCACATTTCGAATATGCTATATAAATATGTCTATATAATTAAAAGTTTCAAAGAGCTCATTTAACATGTGTGAATAGGAAACAAAAAGATGAATAATTAGGAATTAAATAAGAAACGTGTTTACATCCCACTATATGTAAAATTAAAAAAAAACATGTATATCAATAAGTTTTACTGTAAATTCTTTTATAGCTTTAAAGAAACTACGTTAAGCAAATGGATAACATAATCTTAATAGTTAAGCCAAATAATAATTCATAATTTTGTTTATGAACTTTAATTTGGCTTGTGACAAAGTGAATTGTAGCAAACTATGGGTAGTAATGGCAAGGAAAGGGATCACACAACATCTAATTAGAGCAATACCAAGTCTGTATACGGAGAATAAAATCTTAATAGAAGCGGGGAGACCGAGAACAGCTCCTATAGTTGGCCTGATCAATTGTGGATACGACAAGGCTGTCCATTATCACCTTCTCTTTTAAATTTATATATTGACGATGTTACACAAAACTGAAAGATGTGTCCTACAGAACATTTTACAATTGACACTCTACAATTGACACTTTGTTGTTTGTGGACAATCAGGCTATTCTGTCGGACTCTTAAAACAGATTGCAGATGGTTATACATTTATTAAATGGAACCTGTAAAGACTCTGGATTACAAATATCCACACATAAAAGCAAGGTGATCGCTTTTCTGAAACTGATCCCGTACGGGCAGAAATTGTTATATATGGTACTGTCCTGAAACACGTTAGCAATATTAAATACCTGGGCTACAGTATGTCTTATAATGCAAGCAACGACATAGTGAATAAGTTGCATAAGTTCAACCTTATGTGCGGGGCGAACCTTTAAGTTAGCAAGTAAAGGAAGACGCCTAAAATTCTACAAGTTGATGGCTCTTCCCACACTTCTTTATGGGTCTGAGAATTGGACTTTAATGAAACGCCAGACCAGTCGCATCCAAGCGGCTGAAATGAGATTTTTCAGCCACGTGGCAGGGTAATACTTACCATGAAAATAGAAGAAACACAGATATACGGAAAGAATTAAGTACTATGAGTATACACGACAGGATCGCCCAGTATCGGCTGAATTGTTGGGAACATATTTGCCGAATGGATCACTGCCGCATCCCCAAACAACAATGGAACTATAAGCCGAGGGGACGGAAAACTTTGGTACGTCGGAGGAAGCGCTGGAGTGACCAGCTGTAATATTTGCTTACTTGAGACCGGAACAAACCATACTTCTTTTAAACCTTCAGGATGATGATGATGATGATGATGATGATGATGACGATGATGATGATCTTTAATTTGGTAAATTCTAATAAATTCTATGCTATTTCTAAATATTGTTCTACTAAAGGATGTTATTATAATTTCATATATAATATAACGCTTGTAAAGTCACTAAATATGGATCTTTAGATAGAAATTTAATTTTTTATAGTCATAAGGAACACTACATTAACCCTCCGATTATTAATATTATTTATTAATTTTAATTTACCTAATGACCTTTAAATTTTTATCATTATTACTTACTATTACTTCGACTGTAAAAACGACCCTTCATCAAATGAAATTACCTTTCACTTTATAATATTGTTCCTTTTATTATTAACCGACCACGTATTCTTGTATTTCTCGTTGCTCAAGAAATTATGCCCCTCATTCCTTGTTTAACGATTGTCCGGTGAAACTGTCTGGATAACTCTATCCTTGCTAACTTATTAAGTAATCTTTTGTGTGGCTGAAGCTAATATTGAAAACCGTTATGATATTTATACAAATATCCTATTTATTTTGTAACAGCGATCTGGTTTTAACGCTGAGACAAATCATGTTTTAGAGCTGTATCTAATCAATTTGTTGTGGTGTGTATTTGAAGTCCAGTTATAAAAAAACAACGACATTTAGACAAATAACACTTTTTAAAATGTGGCCTAACAGAAAAATATTTTGATAGGACAGCACGGAAATCCAATGATAAAGTTTTAAGAAGTAAAATAGTTTACCTTCTTCTTGTCCGTCTGGTGGCCTTTTCTCTATATTTTATTCAACGCGTTTCAGGACATATGCCCCATCATCAGGATATCCCTTGTTGAAGTTCGTCGATCGTTAAAATATTAAAAACACTGTATATACAATTCTACATATAACAATAAATATAATATAAACATAAAAACACATAAAATACCCAGATTTGAGACACACGCGATATCAATGGTGCGCACCACGACATGCTATAGTCGACTGCAGTGTTCATGTTGTTATATGTCGTGCACTATGGACCTTGTTCTGTAGTCTTATCGCTGTGTCGTATAATAGATTGGACTGGAAATTCAGCTGATCGTTAAGGATGACTTCTTCTGTTTTTTTATTTTTGTAAGCCTTATATATTTCGTATTCTCCGATAGCATTCATATAATTTCCTTTTCTGCATATATGGAGGGGTTGAAAGTTCGTTGTGAAATCAGTATAACTATGGTTGGTGTCCATCAGATGGCGCGCGTAATTTTACACTGTTTTACTAAATTCTTTTTTAGGTAAATGTTCTCTGAACCGTTTTTTAAAAGGTCTACCAGTTTGGCCAATGTAAAAGCTGTCGCAGTCATTGCATATTATCTTATAAACGCCCGTCCTGTCTTCAATTGATTTTGAATGTTTAGGTAAGAGTATCTTATTAATGTTATTATTAGTTCGGTAAGCCATTTTTATATTTATCCCACTGAATATTTTGTTTAAAATTTTGGGTAGGGTGTTACCATATTCTGATGCTATATACCTAATTTTATTTCTATTATTTTCTTGTAATTCTATGTTGTTTTTCTTTTTTCTGTGTTTCTTGACTAAATTATCCACGATTGATCTTTTATAACCATTGGCCTTAGCTATGTATTTGATCGTGTTCAGTTCTTCGTGAAAATCTTTGTCTTCTAATGGTATGGAAAGTAACCTATGTATTAAACTATGATAAGCTGCCATTTTCTGAGAAAAGGGATGATGTGATTCAGCATTTATCGTGAGATCCGTGGTTGTCGGTTTTCGGTATATTTGATATTGGCATTTTTCATCTAGTCTTGTAATTGTCAGGTCGAGGAAGTTAAGTTTATTATTTATCTCCGTCTCAAGTGTGAACTGTATGTTTTTATTGACACTATTCATGTATAATTTCATGTTTTCTATTTGTCGTATTGTGCCATTAAAAATTATAAACGTATCATCAACATAACGTGTATATGATATTATTTTCTTGGAAAGTTTATTTACGTTATTGACCAAATATGTATTTTCATAGTGGTTTAATACATAGGTTACTTTCCATACCATTAGAAGACAAAGATTTTCACGAAGAACTGAACACGATCAAATACATAGCTAAGGCCAATGGTTATAAAAGATCAATCGTGGATAATTTAGTCAAGAAATACAGAAAAAAAACAACAACATAGAATTACAAGAAAATAATAGAAATAAAATTAGGTATATAGCATCAGAATATGGTAACACCCTACCCAAAATTTTAAACAAATTATTCAGTGGGATAAATATAAAATGGCTTACCGAACTAATAATAACATTAATAAGATACTCTTACCTAAATATTCAAAACCAATTGAAGACAGGACGGGCGTTTATAAGATAATATGCAATGACTGCGACAGCTTTTACATTGGCCAAACTGGTAGACCTTTTAAAAAACGATTCAGAGAACATTTACCTAAAAAAGAATTTAGTAAAACAGTGTAAAATTACGCGCGCCATCTGATGGACACCAACCATAGTTATACTGATTTCACAACGAACTTTCAACCTCTCCATATATGCAGAAAAGGAAATTATATGAATGCTATCGGAGAATACGAAATATATAAGGCTTACAAAAATAAAAAAAACAGAAGAAGTCATCCTTAACGATCAGCTGAATTTCCAGTCCAATCTATTATACGACACAGCGATAAGAATACAGAACAAGGTCCATAGTGCACGACATATAACAACATGAACACTGCAGTCGACTATAGCATGTCGTGGTGCGCACCACCGATATCGCGTGTGTCTCAAATCTGGGTATTTTATGTGTTTTATGTTTATATTATATTTATTGTTATGTGTAGAATTGTATATACAGTGTTTTTAATATTTTAACGATCGACGAACTTCAACAAGGGATATCCTGATGATGGGGCATATGTCCTGAAACGCGTTGAATAAAATATAGAGAAAAGGCCACCAGACGGACAAGAAGAAGGTAAACTATTTTACTAATTATATACTATAAGTGGCTTGGATACCGAAAAACATGGATCTAGTTTTAAGAAGAGCAACACACGACGAGGACGTGTTACAACAGTTAAATGTAGTAAGCTGGCATACCTTGGAACATATACTCGGTGCCAACCAGGAGGTATAAGCAAAATTAATTTTAAAAATTATTTAAAGATTGAACAGCTGTTAGAACAACGTCTGATCGGGGAATACTTAAGTGTGGACGGTTATACACAACGTCAGTAAATTGTTTTGCATTGCAGAAAACGAGGACAAATACCCCAAAGGGATGGCCAATGGTAAGGGAATCTGTTAAGGGACACACAATAAAATACAAGATTACCTCAACTGACATGAACGTGTATCACTTCAAAGACGTTTTGGACTTATATTCCACTACAGATTTGCTTAACAGTGAAAAGCGTGACTGAAGACTTTCCCAACTTCATGTATTGTGTAACCGATTTTAAATAAAAATGAACCATATTCGTCTTTAGTCTTGCATCGTTGTTAGTTGATAATTACATTAACGATAACTCTTTTGATTGGCTATGTGGCTATTAGAGACAATGAAAAGCGTGGAAAGTGTTTGGGTTTCATTTATAATCTTATTTTATTGTTGGTTAAAGGAGTAATTATATTAAAATATACTGCCAAAAAATTATAGCATAGATATACTTCAATAAAACATATTCATTTAAATTATTATTGGGGGTGCAAGGCCCTGGTATTCCCACGTCTTCATGCTGTTATTAGCGTAATGGGACGTTTCGCCCTACTGTGGTTGACTTACGTAAGATGACACCGAAACGTGTGATTACTCTAATAACATCTATCAGTCTGACGATTTCAAAAGACTACAGTCTTATAGCCTGGATAATAATTTAAATGATTATGACACCGGTCGTAAAAGCTAAGAAATAGACTACTTCATAATCAATTACTTAAATAATATTCAATCACTTTCTGCTACAGTCCGTTTCTTGATGTATACAATAAACTTAATATTTATAAATAAATTTACCTCAAGATATACTTTTTTCCTTATTAAGAATATGTTTCGAGAGCTCCCGTGCTCTCATCTTCAGCCTTCGCGATCTTGCGTCTGGTGAAGTATTTGTGTGTTGGCTGGATGGTATTACGGTTGTTTGTTGGTCTCTGGTAATTTAAAGTTGTATTATTGTGTGTGATTGTAGTATATGTATTTGTATTTTGTGTATTTTCGATGTTGAGTGCTTTGAAAACAACAAACCACCGTAATACCATCCAGCCAACACACAATTTCTTCACCAGACGCAAGATCGCGAACGCTGAAGATGAGAGCACGGTAGCTCTCGAAACAGGTTCCTAATAAGGAAAAAAAGTATATCTTGAGGTAAACTTATTTATAAATATTAAATGTATTAAATAATATTGTATGATAATTTGTGTAAATTTTTGAAGTAGAGAAGATGGGTTTGACTGGAAAAGTAAAGAAAGGCTGACTAAAAGAACGAATAGACTACACAGAGCCTGAACGAAATAAAGGAAGACTATTGTCTTCTTGACTGAATAACGTGATAAAAATAAATATATACGTCTCCGACACAATTAAGCAACTTACATGAAAACAGGAACGTAAGTTAAAATTACGTAACAATTAAAACTTCATGAAAATTTCTATAACCACGGTATTTTATAATGAAGGGCGGCCGGCGGCCGATGGAAATGGTTTGCCGAAATATCGAAGGATGGCGAACTACGAAAAAAAGATACAGTGAAGTAAGAAAGTCTAGTAAATATAATAAAAGACAGTCTAGACGGGAAAAACATTTAAAGTATCTGCTGATCATTTTAACAGAATTATAGATACTCGATGGAGTAACTGAATCAACGGATCGAGAGCATGGGTGTGGGTTAGATGACGGAAAACCCGACTGCGTGTTATTGGAAGAGACGCATATTTTAAATAGAATTAAGCGGTACAGGACAGATAAAACTAAAAAACCATAAGAGAGGTTTGTGATTTCTTCTGGGCTCAATGGTTAGTAGGGAAAATTAGGCTCAAAATTGTGCTATTGTGGGCATGAGTGCAGAAGGGTAAAAGGCTCTGAAAACTGGATAACATACAATGTAAGAAAAAATGGAGTTACAAAATTGGTGAAAAACCAAAATTATGAAGGATATAAAATAAGATAGAAATATTAGAACTAACAGTTGCAGAACAGAGAAAGCATTCTTAACAGTTGGTTAAGAAAACATATCTGTATATGTTACGACAGTCTTACTGTCGTCGTACAATACAGTGGAAAACAAAATACAAGACACCAATGAAGTCACTAATTACCAGCTTTAAGTTTACAATTAATAAGCTGCAATCAACAGTTATTCAATAAGATTGTATTTGTACAATAATTCAAATAAAATTTCTCCACACGCAATAATAATCTCAACAAATAAAGTCCCGCACAATTATACCACAACAACACCTTCGCCACAATATGTCGAACCTCACTTGAATAAATCGCCACTTAAACTCACTGAGTAATCGCCCGAAGTAAACTCAACTGACCGTCGTTGAATGCCTATATTTATACCCCGCTGATATGCCAGAATAATCTGTCATTTTAAATGACGTGTTAAACAAACAGCCGTTCTCAATCCACTAGAAACAGTGTCCTTGAACATACTGCGCTGACCGGTACGGTCTGGGGTAGACTCAACGGTTGACACATGACAAGTGTCTCGTACTTTTGTTTCATCTCAAAGTAGCAGCAATATTACACACAAACACACACACACACATACACATCACACATCACACCTGGGCTCTGCGGGATAGTCGAGATACTTGTAGAACCTTTTGTATAACGTAACAATATTAAATAGTTTTCCCTTTGTGATTTCAGCACAGATTTATAAGTGTATTTTTTATTTGTCTATTTTATCTATCCATTACTAAAATGGTAACTTTTTCTTACACTTACTGTTTTAGCTGAAATCAGTGTATTATTTAAGAAATATTTAATTTAAAAAAGTGGGTGTGTTGTGGAGCTTACGCCGGAAGTGAGAAATTCAGTGTGGAGAAGCGTGTACAATGAGAGAAGTGAGTGAAACGTGTAAAAGATTTCTCGTATATATTGGAGTAGCAGAGATTTTGTTTTAAAGTATTAAAATTCAAATAAGCGTGAACGGATAACTAAATGAAATTATGACACAGTACGGTCTATATGTAGGCCTACTTTATTATAAGAAATCATTATTTACAATGTGCATAAATGATGTCATATCACACCTGGTGTTATTTTCAGTATACACACATATGCAAACAGTATGTAACGAATAATTTTCTTTAGGGTAACACTACGATTTACGTAATATTTAGTTTACAGGAAAAATATATGCGCAGTATAAAAATATAAGTTTTTACAAATTATAAAATACCTAAATTACTAAATCGAATTTTAAGTCATAATAAACCTTTAGGCAAATACAATAAAAAAAATCAAACTCAAAAATCAACTAAAAAACGTACAAATTATACAAAGATAAAAAATTCTAGTGTTTCGAAATTTGAAATATGTATCCAAACATTCTCTTTGACGGCACGATAAATATTATAACACAAACCAATTGTCACTGATTTCAGATTGTTTCATGAATTGAACAATTGGGAATTTGTATAAATATATTAGGCTAATAATGAACTACATACAAAACAGGATTTTAAAGTATTCAGCTCGATGTCTCAACATGTGAGTAAATTTTTTTATCATAAATAAAATTATTGTAAATTATTACGTTATTCTTTTTGTATTATTTAAACCTATAAATAATGCTCACATTCTTTGAAATATTATGCTTTGCTTAAAGCGCACATATGAATTAGTTTATTGCCCTAGCAGCGCGAGGGTTACAGGGGTCAGCTGGGCACCATAGTGCCGTATATGAACTTCTCACTTCAAAAATATTTAAAGCTTTTATTGGCTCAGTTTGGCAACCGCATTCTGCCAAAACGCCAATACCTTGGAACGGGTATTAACATTAATTGCATATTGCACACATTTTGAAGCAAAAGTTTACATAACGCTGTTAAACGTTGTTAAAGCGTCATTAACAGACTTTGTGTAAAAACGTTGGAAAAAAAAGCAATTTTTCGCTCGGCTGAACACTTTGTTTCACGCTTGGATGAAAGTTTATACTGTACTAAATGTCGCTACAAATTAGTATCAACCAACTTTCCCCTTCTCGTTTGCTGATACACATAAAATAATATGAAACGGTGTAAACATTTACTAGTGCTATTGTATTGCTTGTAGATGCTTTTCAGGCAAAATGTGTCTGTTGAAAAAGTCACGGGCAGAAGGTATCAGTTGTGATTAAAATAATAAATACTTAGTTCGGCAACATAACATATGCCGTAAAAGAATTTAAATTCTGTGTGTCCTCAATTGGGCAAATTACATTATTTTCATCGTTCATGAGTTTTCGTCACGAAAAATTATGTAAAACTTTAACATGTAAACTTTAATATCCTAAAATAATAAATCACACTGAATTTTAATACGAAAAGCTAACATTACCTTTTTCTTTTACTCTAATTTTCTATTTAGGACCTCTGTTTTGTTCTATAACAACGGTCCTAGAACAGAACAGAACGGTTCTACATGCTGTCACACCACCTATTCCTTGGCCGACAAATGCTCCTCTTCCTGATTGGTTTGCTATCTCTTGCCTTTTTCACTAGCCTTCTGTCATCCATTCTTGATGTATGTTCATTCAACATCATTCTTCTTTCTGCAATTCAAGAATGAATATCTGTTACATTACACGTTTCTCTTATACTATTGTTTGGCTACCTATCGTACCTTGTGTTCTTGTCGTATCGTTGTTGTCGTAGGGTATATTAACCTACGAAATATAGTGATTTTTAAAATTTTTGTGGTTTTATTTGAGTTGTTGCTGTATCTGGCTTGGTCTCTAATGAATAGGATATTTCTGAAAGTACTGTGCTTTCGTAAACCCTAGTTTCTGCTTTTTATGTGAGGTATTTATTTTTCCATATAATATTATTCATGCATCCAGCAATTCTTTTTGCTTTTATCAATTGATGTTCTATTTCTTCATCAGGCCTATTGTTACTTGTAAGTCTTGTTCCTCAGTAATCTATCTGTATTGCTTGTTGCATATTCCGTCAACCTAATTGATCTATGATTACACCTTAATCGGTCACGCAAAATTGTTATTAATTTTGTTTTCTGTTCCGCTATCTTCACGTTATATTTCTTACATGTTTTGATAAAATTATGCACAAGTCTTTTACACTAACTTTGTAACAGTAATTTGAAGAAAATATTACAGCTATTCCTGTGATTATTATAACTGGAGCATTCGTTTGGTAACCACCCTAAAAAAAGTATAGGAATTTGGAATGTAAATATTTAAGTTTAAATATATCACTGTTTACTTCTGCAAAAAATGTTACCAAGTTATTACTTTATTTACAGTCTAAATTCTATATTTTTAACACACTTTCACTCCAGAATATATTAATATAATCTCCTTGATACATAAAACATGTGATTATATTTTCAACAACTGGCATTTTACATTCCCGTTTTCCCTAAAAGAACAATAAGTCTGCTTGTCATATGATTTGTGAAGTATTTTTGTGATGTGAATTTTATAGAAAATAAGACATGGCATGAGGCAGACAGAAACGACTTGGGACCAAAAGGAGAGGTTTGAGTGTAACTTTGGAAATGATCCTAAAATGTACATTTCATTTTGACAAGGTGACACGTTTGAAAGTAAATTAAAGACGTGACTTGAATAAGTGTATGCAGTACGTACGTGACTTTTACTAACACATCTTCTAGAAAACGCACGTTATGCGTTGGTTTTATAAGACGTAAACTGATAAATATGTACGCGTATATCATATACTTTCTTCATACTCGTACTAAGGGTGGCTTAGAAATTGTACACATGCTCACAAGTACTCGTACATGTTAAATGATAACCATCAATATATGTGCGATTATTTCCGAGATACATATCATAATTAAATTGTTAGTAATTAATTTCGCTTTTCTTTTATCTACTCCAGTACTTAAAATTTACTGGTCCTAAAATGTGTACTACTAATTTATTTTAAGTATATTTCTTCCTACCGTGAAATTTAGGTTAATTATTATAGCAAAGTACAATGCCAATGTTAGAAAATCTTTCACGATACAAAATAAAATTTACAATATAAACTGAATTAAACTCATAAATATTAATTTACAAAAGTCTATAAGTTGGTTTATAAAACTTATACATCTAGTATGTCATCTTTGGAGTAAAAAAGTATACTCCAATTTACCAATTGTCTACCATTTCATTTCTTCTTCTCTTACCGGTCTCCCTCAGGACAAATCAATCCCGATTCACGTATAGCCTACTATATTCTCTTCTTTTTTCATTGTTCTTCTGCTCTTTTAGTCATAGACTTTTTAATCTTGTGTTTTTCCTTGAAACTTGATTCGATACACTGTCTTCATAATTCTAATTTCTACCAACTCACTGTCTTGTCCAAAACACTATATTTCCCTTAAAACTGTACAATATTTTCGCTGTTAATTATTTCGTTCCTTACGTTACAGTTTCTTGCCTTTTTCTCAGTTGTTTTTACAAATCTTAAATCCACAGCGTATATTCTACTTATGGTGTTTCTGAAAAGTCTGTACATTTTGTTTTCAAATAGGAGTGTAATATTACAACATTTCTCAGTATAATTTGTTCGAATATCCTTAAATACTAGTCAGAATTTTGCGTTAATAAATATGTTTCATAATAGTGGTCTACTAATGCATTTTTATATTTAGAATTTTAATTATTTGTTCAGTGATTTTGATATCATTAATTTTGAGTAGCCGTAGTAACATCGATTACTACTAGTGATTCTTGCTTGCATGTCGTTGCTTGTTGTGTTAGTGTAGTTTATTTGTGAGCCTGGATATTAAAACTCACTAGCGTGTGGAAATTCATGGTTTTTAAATTGTAAACTTTGTATATTATAAGACACTCCTCTTATTCCCAGGTATTGGTTTTATTATCATTTACTTTATGTCATCTCTCTATTGCCATGCTATCTATAATAATTACAGCTTTTATCAAAGAGTTTTTGTTTCTGCTTATAATGACTACATCATCAGCGTAAGCAAGAATTTTTTACGTTTCATAAAACTACTGTTGTTCTGTCCATGTTTTCTTTTCATAGCTGCTGTCAATAGAATTATTTTCTTTGTTCTTCTGTTCCCTGTAGTCTTTAGACCTGTGGCCCCCCTCATCATTGATACGACTAACGTTTCACGACCGCACTAGCGAAATCACGCAGCTGTTAACCACACGAGCCGCACGGTGGAGAGGCTCTGTGTACGTGTGTGTTTGTGCGCGCGTGTGCACCTCATTCACTTATGTAGCCAGGTGTGACAGATAAGACGGGTGTATTTAACTTAATCCCACTACCATATCACAGTTGTTGCGTTTATCACCGTTGACAACAAAACCACTGTGCCAACGCACGTCAGCTACTTAATACTGAACGATGATTAATACTCTCTTCTTCTTCTGATAGTTCCTATCCGTTTCGGATGTTGGATATCATACAAGTTATTTTAACTTTCTGCACTACTGTACGGAATACGTCAGTTGTATTCATGCCAAACCAGATCTTTAATTTCGCAGCCATGATATTCTCGGTCGCCCAACTCCTCTCTTTCCAAGTAGGCCTACTTTTTCCTGTAGTATGGACTGCAATAAGTAAAATCTCTGTTCATTTCTCACGAGGTGTCCCAGATAATGAAGCTTTCATATCTTCACTGTGTTAATAACTTCTTTATGGTTCTTCATCTTTCTAAGAACTTCAACATTAGTTATAATAATTATAAACACAGAGGTTATTACTATAATGATCATATACTTGGGCCAAATGTGTAACCTAATTCCGCATAGAGTTAAGAACATGCAAGAAATTAAATTTGTCATTTATTTGATAGCAGGAAAAGAATTATCTAAAGTGTAGGTTTAAACGTTTCAAATCTTCTGACTTTCAAGGAAATAAATAAAAATATGAATTGTTTTTTCTTTTTGTTAAATATTTGTTTGAAATATTGTATGTAAATTTTAGGAAAATGTTAATACTAAGTCTTGACTTTCTAGACTTCTTTTGCAATTATGTGTTTTAGAAGTATATAGTTACTTTCGCTTTTTAAATAATATTTAAACTAATGATAATGACTGCACTTTGTACCACCCTAGTTGTATAGATATTACCCTAATACTTTCAGTAAATTTTTTTCGAATATCCTCAAATATTTGTAAGCATTTAGCGTTAATACCTAGGTTTTACAAGCAAATGTTATGACTTGTTTTTAATTATGCATTTTAATATTTTAATTTCTAATGATTTATTTAGTGATTTCGATATAATTAATTTTCAGTAGGCGTAGTAAAATCGGTTACCACTAAGTATGTTTACCTGGATATCATTGCTTGTTGTGATAGTGTAGTTTATTTGTGCTTCAGGTGTTTAGTACTAAACTAGCTCGTTATGTCAGTGTTACAGTTCTATCGTATTGGTGTCGGATTTACAGTTCTATCGAATTTTTATGGTGTCGCCCGGAACTGAACTAGGCACCTCGCAGTTAGTAACTTGGCGCCGTACTTGTTGAGCCGTTAAACCCTTATATCATTTAAAGTTTTAGTGTAAGAGTCATAGGAAATGCGTCAACAATTCTGAAAATTATCGTTAAGGTTTTTTTTTGAAATTTCAGGAGAATTGCACAAACACGTCAAGTTACACCCTTCCAGTCATGCGGTAGACCTCTTTTGCTATGTTTTAAAGTAAATGGCGTGTAAAATGGACTGGCGTAGTCTATACTTGGCACACTCTACACCTCTGTACAGCTTGCCAGTTTCTTGATGACACTTTGAAATTATGTGTTTGTTCTTATGATGTTAAAATATTGTGAAAGTGGTGCAACAGTTTACAATTTACTAGTGTTTAATTAATAAAGTTTTGTTATTGGTTATAATCACAAAGAGAATTAACACTGTTGCACTCCAGTATAGAAAATTTACTACGATTAGCGCTCCTAAGCTTCACAGTTTTTCATTAGATCGGATTTCCGATCTGACACTGTTAGTACAATTCACTAATGATTTAACACTTTACTTAGCGAACATTAAGACTTTATATTTTATAGACAATAATTAGTGCTTAAATATTATAAAGCGTACTTACTTATTAGTTTGTCTCTAAAAATAAGCCTGCACTCGTTCAAACACGTTTTCAGTTCCTAGTTTAATATACAGAAATCTATTTGCTTTTTTCTTATCAGAACTTCGGCTTGACAGGCTGTACGGCCGTGGTCCAAGGTTGTTAGGTACAAACGTTAGGGGCCGTGTCTTCGACGGCAATCTTCAGTGCAGAAGGCTGCAACACCCTGATCAAGGTTTCGCCGTCAGTGACCACTGAACTATGGTTAAGGCTAGTGAATGTGAGAAGGACATCGTTGTCTGACACCACCAGCCAATCAGAAGGAAGGCAAATTCTTATTGGTTTAATGTTGTTGGGTGCAAACGTTTCGTCTATGCCTTCAACGTATGCACACAGAAAGGATGGTTGATTATATTTTAAATAATTTGGTGTATCGTTATTAGCATTACTTAAATACCCTTATATTTATCTTCACCCATTTACATACGTTGAGATACTGTTTTTTGCTATATCATTATTTATAAAAATTTTGTACCTCCATATCATTGGTATATGAACGGAAACTCTTTTCATTTGCTTGCAGAAATATTTTTCTTCTATGCTTCTACTTTAGCACTACAGCCCAATCTGAACCCCGGCTTCCAATACCAGTTTTAACCTATGTCCCCTATATGTTTATTACCTCAGCATAAACCCTCACATCCATTCATCTAATACCTTTCAGTGCGTCATCTAACCACCTTATCCTAGGCCAATCTCTCATTCTGCTCTTACACAGCTGTGCCCTCAGGATTATCTTGGGTCTACGCTGACCATCCATCCGCTTTGGGTGACCTAGCCATTGTATTCGTTGAGCCCTCACCAGTCTCAAATGTCCTCTT
The DNA here is from genome assembly GCA_034769895.1 of Magicicada septendecula. Taxonomy (NCBI): domain Eukaryota; kingdom Metazoa; phylum Arthropoda; class Insecta; order Hemiptera; family Cicadidae; genus Magicicada; species Magicicada septendecula. The sequence goes on from CM068375.1 coordinate 344,049,573, forward strand.
CCTTCAATAACTTAACTGTCTTCTCTGGTTACTTATAATTCTCCACTCATCTTCTTCCTTAAGCAGACCACATACATGCAGAAATACCTCAACTTCGTTTTTACCCTAGAAATTCTACGCTCCTTTTCTAGACATTTTCTTTACACTTTTCCATGTTTCATGTTCTCCTTTGTTAATTTTCATGTGAAATAAGTATACATCGCAAGCTCTTAACATCGAGAATGCTTCTGACATATCCAGGAGTTGTATTTTTAATGCATATGTTTCTAACGGTACTCAAAAGTGAGTAAGTCTTTCACTGCGGAATCAAACACTTTTGCCGTTTCTTTTATTATTATACTTGACATTATTTTTATTACTGATAGTAAAAATAAATAATTTCCAGCGTACTAATACATACGCTTACATAATCAACGTTATACAGGCCTACGCTTACATAGTAAGATACGTTACATAGGTCTAGTTTAAAGACACTTTTCCCTTGAATATATATTTCTGACATTTTGCTTTTAAATGCACTCACTTAAATGTTTCTACTTAGTAAACTCACTTGCTAAATAAATTTTACCTTGAAATATTTTTTATTTGGAACATATTTTTACAGTTTCTCTTTTGACCATTTGTTTCCGTTTTTCTTTGTACCCGAATAACTAGAGCAATTTTCACGGAAGCCTACATGTATTTGCAACTAGCATTTTGTAATTATATGTTCAGAAACTAATAATCATGTCTCGAATATGGATGGGATTAAGCGGCAACGACTAATGCACAAGAAACTGGACTATGCGATAGGATCTTGGAAAGTTAGATCATTGATGAAAACAGGAGCAGTGGAAGATCTACTAATGCAGATAACGGCATATAATATTGACAGCGGTTCAACGAACGAGGTGGACTGGCCAACAAATGTGGAATATCAAACAGTATACAATCTTCAGTAGTGGGAGGCAAAACAAAAAAGAAGGAAGAGTGGCATTCGTAATTGGGATATTAATATTATGGCACGATACCAAGGAAAAGCAAAAGACACTTTCTAGGAACTCAAAATGAAGCAGAAGAGATAGGGTTACAGGTAAATGCAGATAAACAAAGGTTGTGATCACCACAAAACTTAAACAGTTTGAAATCGAACCACTAAACCTGGAAATAGTTAACCAGTTTAAATATTTAGGATGTTGGATGGCAAATGATAATGAATGAAATAAGGAAAAGGATCAAATCCCGCAAATTGAGCGTATGCTTCGTTGGCAACTATATTTAAGACAATATGTTTAGACCGTTGATAACATACGGTAGCGAGCCTTGGACTCTGATCAAACAAGCCGTTAACATAATCAATACCTTTGAAAGGAGAATTTTGAGGAGAATATATAGACCAATCCAAGTCACCGGGATATGGAGAATGCGTAACAATAAGGAACTATACAAGCTATATAAAGACAATGATATGGCCACCACGATCCAACTGCATATATTGCAATGGGCAAAACACATCATTAGGATGGAAAACAACCGAATATATAGAACGGTACTGTTTTATATAAAACAGTAAACAGGCCTGGTAAAAGGCCTGTCGGAAGACAAAAGCGTCGCTGAAGTGACGCAGTGGCGAGGGATGCTGATACTTTACTTAAAATAAAATGATGGGCATCGATCGGCAAGGACAGTGAAAATGGAGGCTAGGGTTCAATTCCGAAGTGTGACGCCATAGAAGAAAAAGATTTTGTGACAGCTTATACAAAGTTACTTCGCAAGTATTTATTATAATAATAACAAATTACTTATATTATTCAATAATTTTAATGGGATTTCAACTTTGGGTCTACGAAATTAAACATCTTGCGCAACGGTTAGCTAGATGAAAGCTAATATTTAATTATAATAAATATAGGTGATAATTTTGAAAGAAGACGAAAATTTAGATAAAATCAGAGCACGTTAAGGATAAGTCTGCCACTCAAATTATAAGTACGTAATTAAAATGCAATGGACAATTAAGTACGCTACGCTGTAGTGCTTACGATATAAGCCAGTAACTTTTATAGAACACTGCGTGTAACGTCAGTTGGTAGAGACTTAACTAATTTAAAATCGTGCTTACTAATAACGACTAGTCTTACATGCGCTTTTACACAATTTTTTAAATATCGTTTAATAAAATGTCATTTACACATTGTTTTGCTGTAACTTTTACAGCTCGCGTAATTCTGCAATAACAAATTTTCGAGCACTTTTGATGCGCTGTAAAAAATTAACACGTTTAACTCAATCCGTTCTAACTAATTTTAATAATTTTGTTACTTTGTAAATTAATAATCCTTTACGTCTACGCTAAATTTATTTACTAAAACTCAGTACAAAGGGGCTGAAATGAGATTTCTCAGGCCCGTGGCAGGCTATACCCTGTATGATCATAGAAGAAACACAGATATACTGCAGGAACAGAATATTATGAGTATACTCGACAGGATCGCCCAGTATCGGCTGATTTAGTGGGAAGATCTTTGCCGAATGGATGACTTCTGCATTCCCAAACAACTATGGAACTATAAGCCAAGGGGACGGATAGGTGTGCGACGTCCGAGGAAGCGCTGGAGTGACCAGACAGTCAACAAAAAAATCACTCTTTATCACTCGTTGACAGAGTATTATTTATTTCTTAAATGTATTAATTTTCAAGTAGCTTTAATAAGGCTGCCGATTGTTTTGATGGACAAAACGTCAGACTTATATTTTTCCTGTGGTGCGAAAAGTCCGTCGGTTAGATTTAAATAAAAATTTCTACTATCCATGACAGCCATCTTTGAATTCCTAACCTACCATTTTTAAGAACACGCACTCTAGAGAATGATGTAGGTACATACAGCGTACTAATCAAGAGTGACCAAAAATGTGTTATATACCCATTAATACGAGAAATTCCCAAAGATAGCAAATTGAGATAAATAGTTGAATTTCAGATAAACTTAATCGAACAAAGCAGAAGGAGGCTGCGCATACAGACAGTGTAAAGTTACATAATATCACGGTACCACCAAAGCCCAAGAAAAACTAATCGACAATCACCTATCACCAGAACAACCACATCTAAACTTTGAAGTTGATAAAGGAGATCAAGTTATAAATGAATGTTATAAAATAAAGAAGGCATCCTTAGTAAACAAAAATGATCATTAAAGAAATGAAGACAAAACGACAATAGACTAGACGTAAAGTGACTAATAAATAACCCAATAGATTAGGTAAAGTGAGAAAAACCAAGACAAAGAGAAGAAAAATTAAGTGGTTTGAAGAACAGCATTATAAACCCTACAAATATACAAAAGCAGGAAGAAATAAGATATGTCCTATACCGTATGCAAGATGAGAATCAATACAAGATGAATGAGTGATAACAAAAGAAGCCCAGAGTGAAGAACAGTTAATAATAATGAAACATTGACAAACTATTTGACATGACTTGACTGACAAAAAATTCTAATATAAATAAATGATAATAAATAATGGTCAGGGGAAAGAAATAAAAATAATCTAAAGGTAAATTAACTGTGTATCAGAAAGAATAACAAAAGTGCATCTTGTAGGCCAGTCATGTAACTAGAGTAAATGTAGGGATATCAATTATGAACCGATAATCATTAGTACAGTTATAATAAGAGTGATAAAAGACAAAAAATTGTATACTAAATCATAAGTAGTAATTAACATTATTAGTACTATAAGATTAGGAAATGGAAGACATTAAAAAATCATCATGATGTTAACACATTGTTGTCAACCAAAATAGGTGACCCATAACCTAACTCAATGTGAATTGTGCACTTAAAATACCAGAATTAAATAATGAAATGGTTATTAATCCAATTTCTGCTGGACGGTAATGAACTTGTATGTTATAAGGATAATACCAACAATAAGATTATCTATTATAACATGGAAAATATATTGTAATTAGTGTGAAATCAAATACTGAAATGGACAGTCTAAATTTACCTATTAGGCAAACTAATAAACCTTAACATTAATAAATAATAGAGATGAAAAAGTGTCATCAGTAGAACCAGTAATGTTCAAAGTAACTTATACGATGTGACACAATTTTAATTAGCATAGAAATCTGTCATGATAATGCCATTTAATCATGCTTGTATAATGAGACTAGATGCAAGAACTTTTACTGAATTATCAGAAAAGGGGTATATCCTATTATCAATCAAAGGATTGTAAAACTTTAGAGTAACTGTTGTAAGTATTTTGTAAAGGACGATGACTCCAAAATTAAGCATATAAAGGAGAGTGAAGGTAAGTTATGTAATACCATATAGTGCCTAAACTACAGGTGAATTAACAGATTAAAATTCCAGAGAATAACTGTATAGAAATCCAAACTAAAGTGACCAGAAGTTGTACTCAGTGTTGAGGAGTAAGTGTGTAAGGTAACCCAATCAAAAGGTACAACCATTGAACAAAAATAAGTAAATCTATGTCATGAGGCTATTGGCATAGTAAGATTAGTACCAAACTTAGTGTTGTTTTCACCAGTAAGGGATTTTAATGTAACCCAGTAACAGAAATAGACTGTATCTTAGTGGAAACAAGTACTAGCAAAATCAGATTGTAAATAAAATAAATATAAGATAGATTTTAATAAAAAATATTGTAATAGACCTAAGTTATAACAGTGATCTTTGGCAAACATAAACAGAATTATGGCTTGTGGAGTATCTAGCTATCCAAAAAGATAATTGTAAAAGATGGACAAGGTTAGATTAGAGCTCACAAGTACCATAAGAAAGTTAATTGAGTTTGAAAATATTTGTATCAATTTGGATAAAGTACTAAGCGACATTGTCATACTCTCAAACCCAAAGTCAGAAGCTCTTTTAGAAAATTAAATAATTTTATAAAAGGAGGAGGCACGTTCGATGGAATGTCGTCGATCATTCCACCAATCAAAATAGTTACAGCGAGGCTTGGTCCAAAACCGGACGCCAAGGTAAGCATCATTATTGTACTGTCGATGAAGAAGACGATACGAGAGCTCCAGACGCCACAAGAGAAGATTAACCTAACCTGTGCGCGTATCAACGTCAAGTTAACTTGTGACCTCGGCTACCAAGCAGTGTGATTGGCCGAGACTCGGTAGCCGAGGTCATATATGTAACCTTCTGTTACCGGCTGTATGTTGCTTACATCCGATAAAGCACTGGGTTAATACATATTCTCTGCCGCTTTGCGGCGCTGACGAAGATTCCCGGTGGTTGGGCTCGAAACGTGCGCCGAGTATGTCGCAATTTGTCAGCAACAGGCCAAAGCCTAACGGCCCGGTTTAATTTCACCCTAATAATACATAACTACAAGGTTTATTGGGATATAATTATAGACTCTATTAATTTTACAAATTAATCTAACGTATAACCCTAGTAGCCTAGCCTAGAGTAGATTTGAGTTTTAAATATTAGAACTACTACGCGTGTAAATGAAATAAATATTTTTAAACCTAAAATCCCTGGAGTTTGGGTGCAAATAAGAAGTTAACAATTACAGGTTTTTGTTCATCGTGCTATTTGAATCAGCAGTCTCTGTAATTCCAACTTTGCCGTTTTTACTTGCAGAACTGCTATTTTTCATGTTCCGGACAAGGCCTTCTGTTGTTTCCATCATTTTCGAGTTCTAAACCACGACAAAAATATCCCGCTGGAACCTGTATATACACCCGTGAATCCGCCTTCACGGCAGGTCAATTCATAAACAAGTCTATTTGTCACTACCTTATTGGCTCAGCTCTGTTAATCCACGCCCTTGCTATTTACTACGAAACTTCTTCTCTCCCGCTGTTACCTTATTAAGCCACACCCAGCTTTGCCTACTTACCTAACGCTCTGACGGAATACACATATCTAATCCTTGCAAAATATGATAAAATATTTCTTCATTACTAAATTATGTTTCTATATTCAATAATAAATTATTTTTCTTCTTTTTTACCTTTGAAATTTCTAACTTTTCTTAAACTCTTATATTTATATTATTTTTCACGTTTGTTATTTCTTCATTTTAAAGTTTTTTTGAATTTGTGCCCTGTTTGTATGAAATGCCTAGCGTATTGTGAATTAGTTTTCCTATATACCTCTCCCCTTGCGTGTTATCTCAACCTAACTTCAAACTTACGTCCAGTTTTTCCCACGTACAGCTCATCACATTCTTTACATTTTAATTTGTGCTCCCCACTCTTATGTAACATGGTGTTTCTTCAATACTAGTATCCTTAACTTCATCAAAAAACTGTTGACGTCTTACTTATGGCTATATCTAGATCATATTTCTTAAAACACTTTAATATTTTTTTGTTTGGTATCCAATATATGAAATTGATCTTTTATATTCCTTTTCTATCTTTTTTTCTAATCTCCGATCCCTATTAACCCTGTTTACCATTTTGTCTATCAATCTCGCCTTATATTTATTATATTACACTATGTGCTTGATTTCTTTTTATTTCTGCACCCCTGCTTCTACCGTCTGCTAAATAATTCATTGCTCTGTAACAAAACAAAAATATGATGCTGCCATTTTTTGACCTAGAGGATGGTATGATTCCTCGGGTATAATTAAATTCTTGTAAATCTTTTTCCTGTATATTGTGGCAACAGCGATTCTTTACGTCTGCTCTCCGGTAACAGCGACACGGAGCGTGACACCTGAAGAATACGAGGCGAGCCAATCCCAGATCAGCAGCCGCCGAGACGTGACCAACGACTTGTTCGGAGCGAATCAATCAGCGATCCCGGTTAGTGCATAAAACCCGGGCCGGCAGAAAATTTTGCGCTGGGATCGATCAGAGACGATCACTTCTGCTCCAGACTTCAGACGGACAGGACTGCTCCTTGGACTGCTCTCTACTCTGGACGTTGCTTCAGCTTCTGGCTGCATTCGCCCACCTCGCAGGACGAGGAATTTCGCTGCTCTCTTCGTGGGACAAGACTCTCGCGCCAGCTGTTACCAGTGAATCGAGTAGCTGGTAGAAGCAACAGCTGGCCGAAGTTGCCCTGCTAAGGACCACCTTGCCGGATACCATCTGCTGGCGAAGAACTGAAGAGGATTGCTCTGGGCTCACCTGGTGAGTGCCGCATTTCCAGCGTGTAATTCCTAACTTGTTCACGACTGTTAGGTAGCGCTGCCCCGGACGATCCTTGCAAGCCCCCACCAGTGGTAAGCGAGCTAGGATATCGCCGGGGTAAAGGGGCCAGTGGACACCAGTCTTGGTAAGGACTGGTATTCAACGAAGCTGGTCGTTAGCCCAGCTCCTCCCGCATCGTCGTGAACAAGGAAGACGCGCGGGTAATCCGGCTTCGGCCGGACCCGAGATCCCTGGCGTCTGGCAGTGACTGCCTAGCAGTCTCTGCCCGGCAGCCGTCGCACCTGGCCAGCATGCCTTCCACAGGCAACGGCCCAAGTGCCGAGTCGCTCGGCCCCGCCTTGCTGCCCCATCTGGGCGACTCGCCTGATTCGCCTCGGGCGATGGAGACGGACGATCCTCTCCCTAACCCGATTCCTCCTCTTCCGGCTGACGAGTCGGGCGAGTTCGCGACCGTTGGTCGGCGTAATCGCCCGGCTAAGAAGCCCAAGAGAACCCACCCTACCGCTTCCTCTAACACCTCGGCCATGGACACTGGACCTTCTCAGGGCCCACAGGCCGCGGTTCCGACTGCTTCGACAGCAGCTCCGGCTGCTGCCGCTGTTGGTCGTGCGCCGCCCCTGTACGTCCATAGCGTATCCAATGTCGCCGCCTTATACAGACGGCTGATCGCGGCCCACGGTCTGTCGGCCGACAAGCTTGACCTGAAGCTGCTTGGCGGTGATACGGTCAGGATTGTCGTCCGCCAGCTCGAGGACCATCGCTTGGTCGAGGCCTTCCTCCAAGCACACAACCTCCAATATCACACCTTCACTCCTAAGCGAGTCAAGCCCTTGTCTGTCATCTTGCGAGGGCTTGACGCGCACACCGATCCACAGGAGATCCTTATGGAACTCCGCGACCTCGGGTACCCGGTGCAGGCAATTTTCTGCCTGTTCACTCACTCAGAGACCCGAGTCCCTCTCCCGCTCGTCCGTCTCCAGCTCGAGAAGGGCGAGGCTGCAGACAAAATTTTCCACCTGACGCGGCTGTTTGGCTTCCGCGTCCGGGTGGAAACCAGTCGACCCCAGGGCAAGCTTGCGCAGTGCCACCGGTGCCAGAGGTTCGGCCATCACACCGACGTCTGCCGCAATGCCCCGGCCTGTCTACGATGTTCTCTGGGACATTCAACACAGGCCTGCACTGTGGCAGACAAGACCAAATTCCGCTGCATCAATTGTGGTCAAGGCCACGCAGCCAGTAATGTAAACTGCCCGGTCTATAAGGCGGAGCTCCTGCGGAAGCAAAGGCCGCAGGGGCCCCTCCCGAAGCCAAGGCAGCCAGTTATGCAGCCCCAGCCCCAGAGACAGCCTAAAGCTCAGGCAAGGCCTCAACCTCAGGCACAACCGGCACGGCGCGCGCCCTCTCCGGCTCCACCTCCAGCCCCTGCAAAGGCAACTAAACGCACCGCGTCTCCTTCCGCAGCAGAGACACGCCCAGTAGCTGTCATCTCGGTTTTGGAGCCGGAGAATGAACCCTCCACCTCCGCGAAACCTCCTACTCCCGCCTCTGTATCAGAGGCAGCCTCGCCACCCTTGCCACCTCCGCGATTTCCGCGAGCAGGCATCAAACCCAGGAACAAAGGGATACCCACACCGGATGCTCGGCCCCGAGCTCCTGCCGGCCCACAGCCCAAGAAAAGTCCTGCTTCCCGGTATAAGTCCGACGAAGCGCAACAGCGTACTTTTCCTGCCGCTGATCCAAAACCGCCTGGCCCTGGTCCTATGGCTTCCACCATGACCCGATCTGCCGTAACACCTGGTCGCTCTTATGCGGCCTCAGTTTCCAGGCAAACCGCCCAGTCCGTCAGTTCCAATGACGCACAGTTCGTCCGCGGCTTTCTGTCTAGCTACGACCTCCCGAAAGTCGCATCTACCTTCAGGTCCATCCGAGACCGCCTGGAAACTGCTGACCCAACTGAGAGATTCATGCTCTTGGTGGAAGCCTGCGAAGTCATAGGTCTTCTATGAACCGAGCCCTTAGACGAGATCTCTCGCTCGTAGCCTGGAATGCTAACAACATCGGTACCAAGCATTCCGACCTTCTTGTATTCCTGGCTCGGTTCAAACCCGACGTACTTCTCCTCGGGGAAACCCACCTGACCCCGGCGAACCGGTTTCGATTACCAAATTACGTGGTCTATCGGGATGACCGAGTTGGCCGACGAGGAGGCGGCACGGCGATCACGGTGAGGACCTCCATAGGTCATCATCGTGTCGCTTTGCCGCAGCTTACCAACCTAGAGGCCACCGCCATTGAGGTCCACGGAGCTCTTGGCGGCGTCCTCGTGGTCTCAGCTTACAAGCCCCCACAAGCTGAACTCCTTGTCGGCGACCTGGACGTCATCTTCGATTCCCATCGAAGGGTAATTTTGGCCGGCGATCTGAATTGCAAGCATCGCGCTTGAAATAGTCGCCTGAGTACTCCGAACGGGAGGCGCTTGCTCAGTTTTGTTGAATCGCGCCGGGCGATGGTTTTTGGTCCAGCGCAACCCACGTTCTTTCCGTCACTGCCTAACGCGGCTCCCGATGTTCTGGATATCGCGGTGACCCAAGGAGTTGTCTGTCCGGTCGAGGTATTCTCACTTACGGAGCTGACATCCGACCACAACCCTATCTTGGTCCACGTCGCTACCCAGCACGCCTATGCACGTTCTGACCAGAAGAGGGTTATCGATTGGGATCGCTACGGCCCGGCCTTGTGCCGTCGATTGCCGCCAGCGGCCCCACTCGATTCCGTTCGCCTCCTAGACGAAGCAGTTGCGGGAATCGAAGAGGCAATCATCTCGGCTATAGGCGTGTCTTCACGTACGCGAGCTGGTTTCACGCCTGACTACCAACGCATCCCTGAGGAAGTCTCTCTTCTCGCTCGCGAGAGGAATTACTTCCGGAAACGTTGGCAGAGGACCCGTGATCCGGCCGATAAGGCAGCATACAATCGGCTCACCGGACGACTGCGCGGCAGTCTGAAGGCGTTCCGACGTAGCTGTTGGGAACTCGACGTGGCCCGAACGGGGGATGCGGACCCGCAATCTCACCCGTACAGAATACCTACCGCATTGACGGGACGGAGGCGCCGACCTCCACTTCCCGCCATTGTTGGACCGTTCGGTCGACCCCTGGGTCGCCCGGAGGAGAAGGCCGAGTACTTGGGCTTGTGTTTCGAGCGACAGTTCGCTCCCAACCCGCCCATGGACTGGGACTTAGACGAACAAGTCAAGATGGCTGTGGAAGACTTTCTGTCACTTCCGATCACGACGGAGCCCGAACCCATCTCTTTGGAAGAGGTCTCAGATCGGCTCGCTGAACTTCAGCCAAGAAAAGCTCCAGGCCCGGACGGTGTTACCAACACCGCTCTACGACTTCTTCCCGAGCCTGGAGTTCAATTCTTGACTGATTTGTTCAACGCGTGTCTTAGACTGGCCTACTTTCCCAAGAAATGGAGAAAGGCGACGGTTATCGTGATCCCGAAGCCGGGAAAGGATACCACCCGCTCGGAAAACCTCCGGCCTATCAGCCTACTCTCCGCTACGTCCAAGGTTTTTGAGCGCCTCGTACAGCGTCGTGTACGAGAACATCTAACCAACTTTGACGTGCTGGTCCCCGAACAGTTCGGCTTTCGTGTGGGGCATTCGACCACTCATCAACTGATGAGACTGGTGGAAAGCATCACGGAAGCCGGGTGTCGGAGAGAACGGACCGTTGGCTGTTTCTTAAATGTTGAGAAAGCCTTCGACAGCGTATGGCATGATGGCCTGTTATTCAAACTTAGGGAAGTCCAGCTCCCGGACTGCTACCTCCATCTGGTTGCTAGCTTTCTGACGGAGAGGACCTTCTGCGTGAGAGTTGGCGATTCAGTCTCTTCCGAGAGGCGAATCACAGCCGGCGTCCCTCAAGGAAGTGTTCTAGGCCCCCTTCTGTTCTCGATCTACGTCAACGACGTGCCGAGACAGCCTGGAGTCCAGATGGCCCTCTTCGCTGACGACACGGCCGTATTTACGGCCGATCGTCATGAGGAAAGGGCCGTCCTACGACTGCAGCGCCAGCTCGACACGCTCGTTGACTGGACTGAGAATTGGAGAGTGCTCCTCAACCCTACCAAGAGTGTAGCCGTCGAATTCTCTAAGCGACGGAAGAACCCCGTTAGGCAACTACGCATCGGCAGAACGTACTTGCGCTGGTCCAAAGAGGTCAAGTACCTCGGCTTACACCTCGACCGTCGGCTCACCTGGCGTACCCACGCACAGACAGTTCTTAAGCGAGCATCCACTCGCCTGTGCGCACTGTTTCCACTCCTGATCAGCCCAGCCATGACCAGGAAATTGGGTAGGATGATCGTCGGCGCGTATCTGCTGCCGGTCATTACCTACGCCTGCCCGGTCTGGGGTTACCTCGCCGCAATGCATAAAAAGAAGTTGCAGAGCGTCCTCGACAGGGGGCTTCGGCTAGCGGCCAAAGTCCCCCGTCGCTTCTCATCTCGCCTTCTAAGGAGAGGACTTGGAGTCCGCTCCTTAGACGACACTTTCAGGCGGCTTGCACGCAAATTTTATGCACGTGCGGCGAGGTTCCCAGACAATCCTCTAGTGACTGGGCTGGGAAGGTACCGTATACGCCCAGGTGATTCATGGAAACGCCCTCGGTGTATACTGCGCTAGCGTAGGCTAGCACAACAGCCGAGAAAGGCCTGCTATAGAGCACACGCCCTACTTGGGCAGGGCCACGAGGCAGGAGCTCCAGATGGTAGCTCGGAACTCAGTTCCCGTGCGGTTCGTCTCTGCGACGCATAACCGCAAAGCCCAGAGCAAAAAAAAAAAAAAAAAATTTTTGCGCACTCTTCATCGCCACGCCATGGACGCACTTCATCTCCCCTCCTCTCTCGGACGACATCGACGCCGAGTCAGCCGGAAGGAACGGCCGAAGAATAGAACCGGCTTTCTTACGTCTTCCCCCTCCAGTTCCACACCAGCGATGGAATTCTCTGGCCCGGCAGCCGACTCTACACCCGATGCCGAAAGAAGAGGAGGACTGCAGTAAGCCACGAACAGCGGGCGCAGCCGCCGAACATCTCAGCGCGGCACGACCAACATCAGCTTCCTCGCCACCAGGCCCTTTTTAGGGCCACCGAAAACACTAGAGTGTACGATTGGCGCCATTTGTCATGCGGCAAGCCTTTTGTCCAGTGACAAGTGGCGCCCAACGTGGGGCGACGATCATCTTGCGGATGCAAGATCCAGCCACGCCAGCGAGCTACCAGCCGGTACACCAATCAACATGGCGCCCAATAGACACCTCTACAAGATCCGGAGAAGAGGAATAGGTTGGCTACCAGAGAGCATTCAAGACCTGGGGGAGTTGTGGCAACAGCGATTCTTTACGTCTGCTCTCCGGTACCAGCGACACGGCGCGTGACACCTGAAGAATACGAGGCGAGCTAATCCGAGATCAGCAGCCGCCGAGACGTGACCAAATACGTGTTCGGAGCAGTCAATCAGCGATCCCGGTTAGTGCATAAAACCCGGGCCGGCAGAAAATTTTACGCACTCTTCATCGCCACGCCATCGGACGCACTTCATCTCCTCTCATCTCTCGGACGACATCGACGCCGAGTCAGCCGGAAGGAACGGCCGAAGAATAGAACCGGCTTTCTTGCGTCTTCCCCCTCCAGTTCCACACCAGCAATGGAATTCTCTGGCCCGGCAGCCGACTCTACACCCGATGCCGAAAGAAGAGGAGGACTGCAGTAAGCCACGAACAGCGGGAGCAGCCGCCGAACATCTCAGCGCGACACGACCGACATCAGCTTCCTCGCCACCAGGTCCTTTTTAAGGCCACCGGAAACACTAGAGTGTACGATTGGCGCCATTTGTCATGCGGCAAACCTTTTGTCCGGTGACAATATACAAAACGTAATATAGGTTTTTGTATATATAATATATTTTAAAAAATTAATTTTACTGATAGATCACTTTTTTGACACAGTCGCACGGACTGAGTCATAAGTTGTCATTTCAACCTCATACTCTTTGGTCTTCTTGTAATGTACAGTACAGTACAAGTACATACAGTACGGGCCCACAACTCATTCTATAATATTCTATTCTAATAATAATAATAATAATAATGGCTCCCGTGTGTACCACCAGAAGTAGTGTAGGAGAAGGCAGGGTAGGCTGCCTGAGCCGTACGGCATACAAGGAAGGCAGTGTGGCCAACACACGCTTCAACCGCCCATTATTATCCCCTGGATATTATCCCAGGAACTAATTTTCAACAGGCTGAGTCGACCTGGGGCCTGAAAAACGCACGTTGATTTTATATTGCGGGCCCGGGAATCGAACCCGGGACCTCTAGGTTAGTAGACAAAGGGACCATAATGAACATTTGGGAAAATTTACAAATATACAAACATAAAACACAAAACACACTAACCTGAACAAATACAAATCAATACAAAACATGACACAGTTTTCAAAGCACTCCACATAGAAAATACACAAAATATTAATATATACATCACAATCACACACAATAATACCAATTTAAAGCACCAGAGACCAACAAAAAACCAAAGCAACAACCAGCTAACACACAAATACCTAACAAGTTTCAAAATTAGGAAGGCTAAAGATGGGAACACAAGGTTTTCCGAAACATGTTCCAAATAAGGAGAAAACATCTTGAGGTAAAGTCATTATAAAATACATATTATATACATAAAAAAACGGACTGTAGCAAAAAGTGTATAATAAATATATTATATACATAACAAAATTATGTTTATGATATGTAAAAAAATATCAATGTGGAAAATTCTGTCCCATGCACAGAGTATAGTGGTGAATTTTCTTACGATTACACATGCCGAGTAATGTGTCACAGAAATGTGTAATACGTGTTGAAAATACTTTGTTTTAATTAGTGGCAACGCAAGAAAAACGAATAAAATTTAAATGCAAGTGTAATAACAATGAGCATTGTGCTAAATGCAAAACACTGTGTCTGTAGTGAGTCGTTTGCATAATGTGATGGAAGTCACTGCTTAACATCACGTGTCGTACCCGTTGTAGTTAAAACATTGTAGAGGCAACAATGCATGTGACATGTTTTATTCACAGCATTGTCATGGACAGGAACTCGCTCAAAGTCGTGTATCTATCTATATACGTGGCACACATAGATATCGTACACTGTCCACATAGACTACATTGTACGCGTTTACTATCCTGGCTCTTGGCACAAATCCATAGCTGAAGAAGAGAACACATTTCTTAAGGGTTATGTTACAAACAGCATACGTTACCACGACATGCATCAAGTCGTGATCACCGAATTATGCGATTTCCTAAATCTCATACACAATGGATGACCTTCATCGGATAAAAATTCCTAACGCACCATCCCCTTTACGCGATTTCACCTTAAAAATGTCACCTTCTACATTAATTAACATTTAGAAAAGAAACTTAGGCAGCGAATGCGCCATATTTAGAGCTACATTTCTTGTATGTCAGTGGCTCAAAACATACAATTTTACTGTGTGCTTTTTAACTAAATTTGCTTTTCTATAATCACGTTATATTCAAATATGTTATAAAATTTTTAGATAATATCTCTGCGGGTTTTTACCAAATCTAGCGGAGTCTTACATAATATAAAGTTAATATTTGTGAAAATCTATCACGTTTTGTTAATTTCCACCAATCACGAACCTCAATTTTTATTTGGGTTCATCTCTGGTCTAATGAACATCAGGCAGTCCGCTTCTAAAACACGTCCCGTGAAGTCGTAGGCCTACCCACTGTGCAAGTTTTTCGTGTCAGAACAATTTCTTCTATAAGCTGATGCCAGTCCGAGATATTGGCTACGAGTTTTCCGTATGCTGTATCAAGAGTCAATAGAAGCAATTAACTAAATTTGCAAAGACCTTTGATCAGTGCTAACTCGCGTTAGTACAAGATTTCCGCATAAGCCAGCAGTATTCGACGGAATACTCCTGTATTAACGCGTGAACACTTTAAAATAGTTGAAAGTTGTTAGTCCAACTATATTTTTTTATAAATTAACCCACTGTTCTAAACCAGATTACCAATATAAACAATAACTGGCTGATAAACGGCGTGCGCATGTGTATGGCGTGTGACAACGCACCGTCGAGGCCAGCGGTCAACGTATCAGAGTAGTAGCCGTCTATGTCAAACGGTAAGGGAGTCTTCATCCAAGAAACATTTACGTGGTTCAAGGCGAACACTTAATTCGTTCATAAAAGACATATTAATTTAGTAAATTATTTGTGTTTTATAAAGAAATTTACAGACAAAATATAAATTTGTTTTAATTTAATAAATTGCCTTACCTCCAGATAATAGACTCTGTTGCATATTATTATTACTATTACCTCTCAATGCATTCATTTTCTTTCGTTGCAGTATATATATAATAAAACTAATATTAATGTAACATGGTTCCTACCATGAATCAATTGTAAGTAGTTAGAAGACAATACAGGCTAATACGTTACACGTTCGTTTATACTGTCTACAACAGTACCTTCTGATAATGACAGAAGTTAGTGATAGTAGGAGCGGCCCAAGGTAGAACACAGAAGGCTGTAATTTTGGCCACCAGTGTAGACAATATTTTGTCGTTAACATTAAATTTATAAAGTAACAATATACGCGTTTTATGTAACAAAAATTATTAAAGCGATGAGTTATGGCCTACCGTCTCCTATTTTTACGTTTGGGTATTAAGGCGGACACTATAGAAGCAACGGTATTTTGCTGTTAAACTTGCCGCGTTTTTCAGTCCACTGTCCGCTATTGAGTAGCCGGGATGTATTGATTTCAGATATGTAGGTCATTTTTAGTGGAGTTATTTATTCTTTACAAAAGTCCAATTCCACACAATGGAAAATGATTTTATCAACTAAAAATATAAACATATGATACTTTTTTACGACGATAGAGAACGTGGTAAGTAAATAAATTTTGCAAGGTAAAATACATTCCTTACGTACTTGTAGGTACAATAGAACTTATTACAATCTTGAATAAACTTTCATAAATAAATATTCTATTAATATCTACAAAATAAGCAAAATTTTATCAGTAGTACCAACACGGGATCGAACGATTGATGAAAGTTTTAGGAGGATATATAAGTAACAGTATTCATACATCAATAAAATATTCAGCAAGTCTACAGTCTTTTTATTTCTTATGTATAATTTTTACTGTTGGAATTGACGTTGTGAATAAGTTGCACAAGTTTAACCATATGTGCGGGACCATTAGGCAAACCCTTAAATCAGCAAGTAAAGGAAACGCCTAAAATTCTACAAGGTGATGGCTTTTCCCACATTTCTTTATGGGTCTGAGACTTGGACTTTAACGAAAGGCCAGCCCAGTCCATCCTAGGGTATACTATACATGATCATAGAAGAAAAACAGATATTTGGCAGGAACTGTATATTATGAGTATGCTCGATAGGATCGCCCATTATCAGTTGAATTGGTAGGAACATCTTTGCTTAATGGACGACTGCTGCATCCCCAAACAACTATGGAACTATAAGCCGAGGGGACGGAGAGGTGTGGGCCGTCCGAGGAAGCGCTGGAGTGACCAGCTCTGATCTTTGCCGATTTGAGACCGGAACAAACCATACTTGGTTTAATCCTTGAAGATGATGATGATGACTATTAGAATTAACTCTGCAAACAAACATTTATAACACAACTTAATAGATATTAGTTTTGTAGTCGCCGAGTTTATGAAGAAGACAGTGTGTGAGTTAGGTACCAATCTAGGAAGAATGAAGTATATGATCTCCATATTCAAAAATTATTTCTAATTAACTCTGGCTAGTACAGAACAATTAATGAGAATACGTACAGTATGTCATATAAAATAACAACATAAGAGAGCATATAGGTCTATATCAAAATAAAATGTATGAATTTAAAACGATTTAAATATATATATTTCAGTAATAGTATAATTACACAAAATAGTGTCTTCTAACATTAACAGTCAAAAGTGATTAGTTTCCAAGCGTAATATGTTGTTTTCGGGTGTGTAAAAAATTAACAAGTGCGTTGGACATTGGAGGCCGTTGCCTTGGTCCAAGTACCTAATTTACCAGCTGACAATCGTTTGCTTCAGCTTCAAATTAAGATTCGTATAAAGGTAAGTTTTTCTTGCTTACATTACTCTTAGTTTTAATTTATTGTCACAGTCCAGTCGGCTGGTGATTGCATCAACCCAAATAACTCAATGACTTCAGGTCAACTTAGATTATATCTAACGGTATACGATAAGGTAGAGTTACAGAGTAATAAACTCTACCACACTGAAATAATCACATTACGATCATTGCAACGTAAATAAAGAATCGCACAATTGTACAATTACATTTGCGTTAAGTTAAAATGTCATAGTTTGTTTTTATACGAAAAGAGAAAAACAGTACCTAAGAAACAAATTAACAGGAAATAAGTAATGGAATAAGCAGTATCAGAAACATTACTACTGGTGGTGCTGGAGAGTCAAAAGGGAAAATATTTTACAATTATAGTAGTATATGGACCAAGCGAGGATGAGAAGGTGGAAGTAAAAGGTAAATTCTGGAAAGAACTATCGGAAGTAACAGAGGAAGCCAAAGGAAATAAATATATTGTCGGTGACTTTAACAGTAGAGTGGGTAAAAGCGATGAGATATATAAAAGAGTAATAGGAATAAGTGGAGAAGAAATGAGAAACAAGAACGGTAGGGGAATGTTGGATTTCTGCTTATTACATGATCTTATTGTGACGAACACATTTTATCAGCACAGAGATATACATAAATTCAATAGGGAACAACCAAATAGGGGAGAGAAGTCGATAATTGACTATACACTATTTGAAAGGACCAATAGGAAAATGATAATGGACACTAGAGTCTGGAGAGGTGCAGAAATATATAGCGACCATTATTTAGTAATGACCAAATGTAAAAAACAATTAGATAAATTACAGATATACAATAGAAAAGGAATAATAGAATATAAATCTATCAGATCGTATAAACTGAAAAGTAGAGATGTAAGTATTAGTTTTAAAGATGTGATCGAGCAAAAATTACAAAAGGTAAGTGAAAATATAAGGCATGCTAATATACACCAAGGCTGGAGAATAATGAAAGATATAATTGTAGATACAGCAGTGGAGGTTTGTGATGTTACTAAAATGAATAATAAAAGAAAACAGACGGTATGGTGGACTAATGAAATAAAGGAGCAGATTAAAAGGGAGAAAAGGGAATGGAAAATGTATACAGCTAATAGAACTGTGGATAACTATGAAGCATATAAGCAACAAATAAATATTGTTAAAGAATTAGTTGGAAAAGCGAAAGAGAGTGCATGAAACGATTTTGGAGAATAATTGGAAAGAGATAGGTGGGAAAATCAAAAGATTTTCTTCCGAGTATTGAAATCTTTTAGAAAAGAAAAACCTGAAAATGGTATATGTATATATAATGCTAATGGGAAAATACTGACAGAAAGAAACGATATAATGAATTGGTGGAAAGAATACTTTCAAGGATTACTAGGTGGTAAGGAAATCAACAAAGATGATCATAAAGTCATTATTAATGAAGGAGAAGATAGAGAGAATGGTGAAGTTGCAGAAGAAGAAAAAATAACGATGCATGAAATAGAAGTAGTAATTAAAGGACTTAAAAAGTAGGAGATCACCTGGAACAGATACAATTACAGAAGAAATGATAAAGAATATGAGGAAAAAAGGGAAAGAAATACTTTTAGAAATTATCAATAAAGTGTGGACAAGTGTAGACATACCAAGAGAATGGGAGGAATCATTGATAGTTCATATTTTTAAAAGGTAACGTAAGAGATTGTAATAATTACAGGGGTATCAATCTGTTAAATACAATTGTTAAGGTTTATAAGCAGATAATTAATAATAAATTAGTCCCAATTTTAGAAAATAATTTGGAGGAATCGCAGAGTGGCTTTAGATCAGGGAGAAGTGTGAAGGATCACATTTTTACTCTGCTACAGATAGCTGAAAAGTCGATACAAAAAGATAAATTGAAGGCTTTCGCTGTCGATAGTGTGCCTAGAGCAAAAATATGGGAAAGTTTAAAAAATTGAGGAATAAGGAGTACAGTAATTAAGGTAGTACAGAGGTTATACAACAATAATATTAATTATGTAATTGGTAAAAATATGAGGTCGTTAGGATTTACAACAAACTATGGATTAAGACAAGGAGGTGGACTGAGTCCGACATTATTCAACTTGTATATGGAACGACATTATTAAGAAGTGTTCACTGAAAGTTAAGGTAATGCATGTTGGATACAGGAAGTTGCGAAGTATAAAAGTAGGAGAAGGGGCTTTTGCGGATGATGTAGTGCTAATGGCTACAAGTGGAAGGGCGTTACAGGGTAATTTGAATATATGGAATGAAGTTCTCCAGGAAAAAGGGATGAAAATAAATAAGACCAAAACAAAGGTAATGGCAATGGGGGAGAAAATAATAAATATAGAGATTGGAGGAGTGAAGATAGAACAAATCAAACAATTCAAATATCTAGGGGTTATAGTAGACAGTAATGGGAAACAAGAAGCCGCATTAAATGAAAGAATTGAAAAGGCAATAAAAGTATACTATGCATTAAACAATAGCTTTATAAATAAGAAGGAGATATCAAGAAAAACGGAAATGAGTGTGTATAAAACAGTATATAGACCGGTTTTAACATACGGCTGTGAGACATGGGTGCTATCCAAAAGACAAAAAAGTAAAATCAAGGCGGCAGAAATGAAATATCTTAGGAGAGTAGTAGGAGAAACAAGGAAGAATAGAGTTAGGAATACACAAATAAGAGAGGATCTGAAAGTGATATCGATTCCTGGATTTTATTGAACAGAGACAACTATGCTGGTGGGGACACATGCAGATAATGGATAGTGATAGAATGGTAAAACAGGTTTGGGAGGCAAAATCATGAGGGAGAAAGTACAGAGGAAGACCGCGACTGACTTGGGATGGAATGATGGGAAACATTTTGAGAGAAAGAGGCTTGGGCTGGAAGGAAGCGAAGACATTGTCAATGGATAGAGTAAGATGGAAAAAATTTGTATATAGAGTGTAGTTGATGTACTTATCATATATTGATGTAACCCGACACCAATATGGTATAAGGGTATTTTGATAATAAATAAAGTAATGGAATAAAAGTAGACAACAAAATAGTATGTCATTAATGCCTATGTATTAAAACTAAAAGTAATACAGGTGCAAAAAGAATAAAATAAAACATGAAAGAATACCAGAGTTAAGGGTACGGAACACGTAGAACTGTACTATCAACTGTTATCAAGGTAATCTTTCTTCACCGCTACAGACTGGATAGCAGACTCTAGTGTGAAATCCGTTTAAAAGAGACTAACTCCTGCTCGGCTCTGTAACATTCGTGAACCAAAGAACTAACGCTACGCTCGACGTACTCTTCCATCATTCTGCCGCCCATGGAAGAGTGATAAGAGAGACAGAGAGGAAAGTAAGAGAGAGAGAGAGAGAGAGAGAGAGAGAGAGAGAGAGAGAGAGAGAGTGAGTGAGAGAGAGAGTGAGAGAGAGAGAGAGAGAGAGAGAGAGAGAGAGAGAGAGAGAGAGAGAGAGAGAGAGAGAGTGAGAGAGAGAGAGAGGGCGGAGATATGCAATCGCTGTTTCACAATCATTAGGCATCCGAAATCCTATTCTGCCTCTAGCCTCTTAGGCAATTTGACTACACAAATACATAACCGTCAACAAATACACTTTTCCTTCTCTCTCCGTACCGCCTACACGTTCTCACCTTGCGGCCTGCACAGGCGCCCGTTACATCTAAAACTACTTAACCACAGGCTGAAGAGGACTAGATCCCCAAAAAGCCAGAGACTTCCCATCGGACAAGCTTTCAACACCACAAAAAAACTATTACCGTAACGTGATATTTTCATGTTATTAATTGCTCTTATAGTATTTGTCTGCAATGCAGTTATCAAACGTCAGTCAATACCATATTGAGCGTTATAAGTTAGCAACATTGAATAGAGATGATCTGACTTTCATATAAAAAAATACTTAGTATTTAGTACCAATTGTTTAACCCAACAAAACGAAAACATCAGATTACAGTCAACTGAGGAAGCTAATACACAACCTTTTTTTATTTGTTTCCGTCGCAAACAAGTAGACACAGAAATGGAAATAGTTGCTGGATAGCCCTGTGCTGACCAAATCCGTTTAAAGATCACTCAACCTTTCAGACACTCATTAATCTCTTGTTGGAGACAAAGTATTTGTCACAGCTGCATACATCTGGAAAACGATTTAGGAAATCAAAAAAAAGTTATAGCTATTCTCTTTTACGTGCATTTATTAATTGTTTTACAGTTGTGGAGAAGGTAATTTCTTTACTAATAAAAATGTGTTTAATTTTATACAGACAACTGCAAACTTTAAAAACCACCTCAGTAATATAATATATGTAAAACAGTATTATATATTTTAATATCAAAGCATTATTAAGTAAAATAAAGTTTCATCTTCACCGTTTGGCATTTTGAGTATGTCTCATTATAATGTTTGAACGCATCACCCGAGTTTCGTTAAACATGGCATGCTTGTTCATCACTGTATTGTACAGAGCCCTGCTGTTATTGGGACTGATCGCGCAGAAATGTGATGACGAACGGCAAAAATGTAAATCAATCGCAAAGCTCGTGTGAGCGTTTCATATTAAATAGACATTTTTACCACAGTCTGAATATGATGTGCATATTACAAAATTTCAAATTATTTTGGGCTTCAAGACCCAAAAATGGGTCCTTATTTTGATAAAAAAGCACAAATCCGTGTGGAATATCAAATAAAGAGAATGTTAACTGAGATCTGAATGTAGTCGGAAATTTTTAGAATTTACAACTTTTGAAATCGAAAAGTTTAGAAACAGATCCAAATTTGAATGTATTTTCAAAACCCAGAACACTAAAAGACTTGTAACACAATTAAGAATGTTTGAATTTATAGGGTTTATTACATGATTGTGTGATCTACGAAGGTCAGTTGAAAAGTTCGGGGAGCGACATCTATTACTTACCGGTAGAACTAAATTTTTTCGTGTATTTCAAGATTCATATTTCTTATAAACACGTGTTAATTTCCAAATCTAGCTACCAGTTAATTCATTGCTTATCAGATTTCGAAATCTACGTCCCCGCATGTTTTAAAATATGGGCAAAATCAAACGTTGTGCTGTGATAAAATTCTTGCCTAAAAACTGTCTAGCGCCAATGAAATTGCATAACCGAGAAGGCAAACGTGTTAGGAGATGCTGCATACTAACAATATTTTTAAGTAGGCTATATGGCGGTGGATAACCAAAAACTTCATCAACTCTAGTTATCGATTAAAAAATGCCGTATTGAAAAACCGGCGATTAGGAGTAGATGACATTGCTGACATCAAAAACATTTCACATTAGCGCGTATGTCATAGTTTAAGTCAAGGACTAAGAGTATGAAAAACTCATAGTTTAAGTCAAAGGTATGAAAAAACCTTTGTGCATTTACAGTTGTTTCACTTTTGGGATGTCCACACAGAGATCATTTTAAGAGCTTGTATTACCACGTTGAAACTCAAAAACCCACACACGAACTATTTTTGATTTTAAAGGTGCAGCATTTCCTAACAAATTTGTCATTTTGTTGTGAATTTCCGTTGGCGCTAAACTCTATTTATCAAAGAATTCGTGATTTTGTTCGTTTTTTAAAACACGCATAACACGTAAATTTCAAACAGCCAGTAAATAATGAATAAATTGACAAATAGATTTGGAAATCAACAGGTGTTCAAAGCAAGTATGAGTCTTACGATACACAAACATTTTAGTTCTACCGATAAGTCAGAGATGTCGTTCCGCGAACTTCTCAACTAATCCTCGTACAACTCTTATATTACAAAATGATGACATAAGGAACTTCCTCAAACTGGACAAACTGAATGACATAATAAAGCAGTACTGACAGTGTTAAATGGACCATGTGCAAAGAATGAATGAGGATAGACTACCTAAGCAACTAATGTTTATTATTCTCGGAGGAAATCGCAGCGTCCGAAGGTAGACGAAAAGATCATGAAATCAATGAGTGTGCAGCAGACTATAAGGTCAAATCCTAAATAATAATAATAATAATAATAATAATAATAATAATAATAATAATAATAATAATAAGAAGAAGAAGAAGAAGAAGAAGAAGAAGAAGAAGAAGAAGAAGAAGAAGAAGAAGAAGAAGAAGAAGAAGAAGAAGAAGAAGAAGAAGAAGAAGAAGAAGAAGAAGAAGAATCTTTTCAGACCAAAAGATACATAAATATCAAGATTATTCTTGAAACTTTCGGTTACCCCGTGCTCTACTTGAGGTTGGTTATTATGCAGTTTTAGATTGTACCAACCAACATATAATAGTTTTGACTGCCTGTGTTCTACGTAGTCTGTTCTGTTGTACTGTTACCGGCTCTTCACTGGCCTACCCCAAACATTTCTCTATCAGTTTCTGAACAGCTTCTACTAATATCTCATCTTCCGTTCTGTAAACGTGCTTCATCCACTGTTTTCTTTCGTTTATTGTACGATGCATTAAAAATTAATTAGATAAGGCATTATGATTTTGTTACACATCTGATCGATTAACCGCAAGCATTCGCCTAACCGTAAATAATCCTTATGTTCTTGTTATTGTTTTTAACATAAACAATAACAATAAAATAATAACAGTAAATTACAATAAAATAAATAATAATATGGTAATTGTTTTTCTTTACCTGCTATCGTGTCAGGAGTGCAAGTAAGAACAGATACTGCTATTACAGCACAAAATTTTATTGTTGGTCTAAATCTTGTTTTTCTTATTAATGTATTTTATATCGTTTCAAACATCATATAATATCAAGTAAATATTTCAGTATAATAGACTTTTGAATTGGTACGAAGTAGTACGAAGTATAATCTATTAACCACAGCTGATTTTAATAATTCAAACATGATAGAACAGTGTCATTGTAATAAATGTCTTCTGAAAAAATAGATAATAAAACAAACGCGCGCTAGCACGCGCGCACATACACTCACACACACACATTCACACCATCATCAAACAGGAGTGTACAAAAAGTATTGGCCTCGTGTCTGATAACTAGGCGCTGCGAAGCTGTAACTGTTGAGCGCAAACAAGCTGTTATTACGTCTCAACTAGCACTGGTTTTATTGAGATACATAAAACAGTGGAGTATCTTATAAACTAATAAAGGAATTTTATAGTAACTCCTTTTTATCAAAATAAAATTTTGTAATTTTTCTTGAGCCAACATTATACAAGACCAACCTGTATTGGATTATCCTGTATTGAACTGACCCCCCTTTGTAAAAGACAAAAAAAAGATTTAACCTATAAAAAATACAAAAACAACAAACAAATTCTTCAAAAAATTCAAAATACTCAAAAAATAACACATTTGAAAATAAGTTATTAGTTGCATAAAAGACAAGGAGGGTCACACAATAATCAGTAACGACAAAGAACTGGAGGAACCAGAGAGAACAAATACAGATTGAATAGTATGTCTTTTATTGACAAGCACTGACAAAGTGAACAACACCATTCGACAAAAACGAGCTGCTCAGTAATTCCTTAAAAATGTGCATTAAATTAATCATCATCATCATCATCATCATCTTCGTAGATGAAAACAAGGATGGTTTCTTCCGATTTCACACAGGCAAATATTAGAGCTGCTCACTGCAGCTCTTCCTCGGACAACCTCCGTCCCCTCGGCTCATAGTTCCTTAGTTGTTTGGGGATGCGGCAGTCATCCATTCGGCAAAGATGTTCCCACCAATTCAGCCGGTACTGGGCAATCGTGTCGAGTATACTCATAATATTCAGTTCCTGCCGTACATCTGTGTCTCTTCTATACATAGTATAAAGTAAAGTCGGTCCGTTTTCTCTCTGTGTTTGAAATCGCTAATATCAGGAAGTACTGAACGGATTTTATTCAAGTTTTCGCCAATAGATAGAGTGTCTATCAAGGAACATTTATGTGTATAATTAATACATATATGTTGTACATTAGCTTAGCTATCACGGTTTATGTCAAGTAAGTGGTATAGTTTACAATTTGAACGCTGCCTACCGCTGGCGCTACTGAAGAGTGAAAGTCACGGTTTATCGTATAGTTTAGAATTTGACCGCTGGCGCTACTGTGTTTTGCTTTGTTACGTCGAATCATATGAGTTTTGTATCTTGCAGTGAGTGGTCGCGCTGAGCACGGTTTATCGTATAGTTTAGAATTTGATCGCCGGCGCTACTGTGTTTTTGCTTTGTTACGTCGCATCATATAAGTTTTGTATCTTGCGGTGAGTGGTCGCGCTGAGCAATGATATAGATTGTGACATAGTATAAAGTAAAGTCGGTCCGTTTTCTCTCTCTGTTTGAAATCGCTAATCTCTTGACGCGACGATAATCTTCAAAGAATATCAGAAATACGTAGGTCTTATGACAGCTTACAATACCCGCTAATGTTATGTCGTGGTGAAGATGGGTATTACATTGATATCCCTCAAATTGATACGAATACTGGAGCTAAGAAAAGAAAAACTGTTCCATGTATGAGTTACTACTGCTATCGCATCATGGAAAGACAACACAATTTTAACGTATTACTCAGATACGACATGTTACCAGTACGCGAAAATAGAATCGGAATGGTTAGCGTTCATACGGAATAATAAAAAAAAATTACGCACAGAAAATTATGTTCATCTACAAGATGTTTTCCACTCAAATGAACATAGTACTGAAATCGGTCAATTGGTAATATTGCCATCATCCTTTACTGGTGGACCGCGATATCTTCATGAGAAGACACAGGATGCAATTGACCTATGTTAAAAATTATGGAAAACCGGAACTTTTTATTACGTTCACGTGCAATCAAAACTGGGAAGAAATTAAAACTAACCTCCATCCAAACGGAACACCCCAAGAGAGGTATGACATAGTGAATAGGATATTCCACTTAAAAATACATAAATTATTAGCTCTCATTAATAAAGCTCATATATTTCGTGAACCACGCGCCTTTATGTACACGGTCGAATGGCAGAAGTGTGGGTTACCACACATTCATTTGCTACTATGGCTTAAAACTAAAATCAGACCAGACCAAATCGAC
This sequence comes from Magicicada septendecula, assembly GCA_034769895.1. Taxonomy (NCBI): domain Eukaryota; kingdom Metazoa; phylum Arthropoda; class Insecta; order Hemiptera; family Cicadidae; genus Magicicada; species Magicicada septendecula. The sequence continues at coordinate 344,076,033 of CM068375.1, forward strand.
AGCGTGATTTCACCACAGATACCAAGAAGAGAAGACGATCCAGTATTGTTCGATACAGTATTAAGACACATGATTCATGGACCATGTGGGGCTTTAAACTCAAATTCTTTGATTTTTTTAAATTCTTTGACTCCTCCTGGAACTCCTCCCCACAAACTCATTTTAAAGGTAGGTTCCCCTATAATATTACTCCGCAACCTAAACACACCAAAATTGTGCAATGGCACAAGATTGCTAATAAAATCGTTAAAAAATTTTCTACTTGAGTGCACGATCCTCAGTGGGTGTGGAACCGGTGATACTGTTTTGGTACCTCGAATACTAATGATACCCACCGAGCTACCATTTCAGTTTAAAAGGCTCCAATTTCCAGTAAAAGTATGTTTCAGTAGGACCATTAATAAAGGATAGGGCCAAACTCTAAACGTTACAGGCCTAGACCTGAGAGTAGAATGTTCTTCTTATGGTCAACTCTACGTGGCCCTGTCGCGTGTTACTTCCAAAGAAAATTTGTTTGTTTTGGCCCCAGATGGCGAGTCACGTAACGTAGTATATACGGAGATATTTAATATGTAAGCCCACGCCACGAATGTATAGAAAACACAAAAATAATGATGTAGGCCTATATGTAAATACATAATTTTAAATAAATACAATAATTGATATCAAACTTTAATTTGTGTTCATTTAATCTATATATATATACCCAAATCTAGCAATAGCGAAGCATTGCCGGGTTAGCTAGTCTATGATAAAAATTAAATTAATGAAATTAAGACTTATCAAAAACAGTAAACAAATTTAGCGTTAATGTTAATGTTCTAAACAAAATTAAATAACACTAACTTGAAAAGGATTTAGAATGTGACATCAGTTTAACATTTCTACGAAAAACAACACACAACAGTACTTTTACAACAGTAAGAAAATTGTTCTCATTTTAAAGCCTTTAGTACGTACAAAATAAGAAACAATCGTTTATAACTTTATGTGGATCAGAGAGCGTTTCGCTCTCTTCCACAGCAATACGAGTTAGAATGTAATAAAACGGTACGAAAATCCCAATGAGTCTAGACTATCTAACACAATTCCAACCCCTGTCTACACCGTATCCAAATTTAATACCCACTTAAATACAGTGCGCTGTGGTTACAACTTTCACCACGTGACACAGAATGCCGTTTTTCGTATACCACGTACTGTACTTTTGTACCAGCAAATTACATGTGGAATTCGATACTTTCAGCAAACAATAAAAACAAGAATAATATTATATTGAGAATAATAAAGAAGAACGCTAGTATTTCTTAGGTATTTCAAGCTAATATGTAGTTTGGTTTACGAGTACAAAATTTACTAACAAATTTAAATATTTTTTAGGCGATTTAATTACGGCTGGCGCCGCCTCTCACACCCTAGCTTCCTCTGGCGCCGGTCTAAACAGCCCTGTTTTGTAAGTCCTCTTGCAGTTATTGCATCTTCGACGTCCATTTTCCATGAACGTTTACGTCTTCCTTTTTTTCTTCTAGAGGGTGGAGTCCATTCCCACACCTTCCTTGGCCACCTCTAATCCGACATTCTTTTTAGGTGTCCGAAACAATTCAGTCTTCTTGCTTCTATTGTTTCTATAACGTCAACATTATAGCTGGTCTGTTCCAGTTAATTAAAGGGTGCTGGAAACTCGCCCTTTATCCTCTCTTGTCTGCTACATAACATACACCCATTTCATGCCGTGTACCCAGGAGCCCCGCGACTAAAGTCTTCTAGGACGTAAGAGTAGGATTTGTGGGCAGAGCTGAGTTCGATTTCTCGAACTTCTGATTCATTTATTGAAGTAATTTGAAATGTAAGTAACACCTTTTGTGATATAACTCACTCATTGGCGTTGTGTCTCACTGAGTGGTTTAACTTACGATTTATAATTAAATTAATTTAAATACAACTATTATATTAACGACTCGGAACACAAAGATTTTATAAGTAAAAACATAAAGTTTTACCTTACAACCTGAACCGGTTTTTACCTTACCTGTAAAGTAAAATTTTATGTTTTCACTTATAAAAAACTTTATGTTCCGAGTCGTTAATATAATAGTTGTATTTAGTTAAGTAACGGACACGTCATGGACAACGAAATCCATAAATTAATTTTGTAATAATATAATTATTATGGAAGTTTTTTAATTAATAAGACATTTTGTTTGTACCTATGAAACTTGTTGAGTTTTATCTCGTATGTTTTTTATAACTCACAAAGCATGAAGAAAAATATCGAATTAGAAATATCGAATTAGTGGCTCGGCAACTACACGCGCGGTCGGACCGGTCCAACGAAGCCGAAGTTACATCGTGTTATGTGTGTGTCGTCTTTGTAATTTTGTAAATATGTGCAAATGTGTTTTTATGTGTTTTATGTGAATATTAACTTTTGACGAGGACTACTGAAGATATGACACATGTCACGAAACGAGCCTATATAGAAAACGCTAGAACGAAGTCACTGACGGATAAAAGGTAATTAAATTATTCGAATTAGAAAGTTAAGAATTATGAAGCTTTTAACCTTACATATTGTACTGCCGTTAAAATGCACACAGTACATAATAGGGAGGTAATAAATTTTAAAAAAGAAAGGATGCAAATTTTGTATTGAATGTAACATATGTTTTAAAATGTAAACAAAAAACATTGGCTCTATCGACTCACCCAGTCAACATAGAGGTCGATTCCTATATGATATAAAACAATATTCAGTTATATGTTATGAAAAGAATATATGAAATTGGAATGAATGTTATAAGAAGAGTAAAGAGTAATAAAATTATAATTTAATAAATAACAAATAGAATTACGAATATTGGAGGTAAAATAGAAATGTTTAATAAGAAATAGAAAAATGGTATAGGTTTTAATAGGTATATGATAAACAGATGTAAAGAAATTAGGGAATTATCAAAGTGGCAATTTTGTAAATTGTTAAAAAATTATATTTTATAGTGATGAAGGAAATTTTTATTAGTCTTAAAATATATTCAATAAGAGTAACGTTATAACTCTAATGTTATTTTCAATAAGAGTAACATGAAGAGTCTAATTTAATATCTAATGGTAACAGCATGAAGAGTCTAAAATTATATCTATAAGAGTTGCTTGTAGAGTCTAAATTCATAAAATAACATTTGTACATCATCAAGTTAATGTAACATGGAAAAGAAAATACAGTAAAGAATTTAATTTGTGATACCAGAGTTTTGATTATAATATTTAATAAATAAATAATATTCCGTGAAATATAACAATATCCTTAATAGAACGACGATAGAAGAGGGAAATCCTGGACTGAAGAAGAGTTTAAGTGGCCATAAAGGATAATTAAGTGTTCCGAGGAGACATCTGTGTTGCAGTCGTCCTGGAGAGCGGCATTCAGCGGTGAGATCAATAAGAAATTTGTGTGAAGGAACAGATTGCCAAGCCTAATATTCCTTTTGAAAAAAGGTAAACAACAACCAGAAGTGAACCCGTGGCAGCTGGAAGAATTCAGAGTCGGTCAAGTTACATTAGTCTGGTATTCATTTTTTTTACATGGTTAATTCTCAAAATACTACATATTAACTGAATCTGGTTTGGTTTTAAAGAAAAGAATATATTAGATACCATCGTAAATACGATCCAACAGCTTAATAATCATTATCCCTGAGAGAAAGAGTTTCTTTACATGTACTGGTAAACAAAAAAACATAATAACAGTAGGTACATTTATTAATTATATTATACTATTAAATAATTACAAGACTCATAAAAAAAATAATAGTAAATTAAATGGCGCCCATACGTGAAAGCAAAGATTTTCTTTCAACCAGCACCAAATAACACAATTTTGTTAAATTTAATTAGCACAAAAATTTTTTTCCTTGTAATTAAATTAAGTTAAAGATTGTAAAATGGCTAACAAACCAGAGCAACGATATGAATTAAAGAGCAATAGTGCTGAAGAGGAAGAAACTGAAATGGAAGTAATAGTAGAGGATGCCTAAGGGGACCAACCAAAGAAACCAAACCAACCATGGATGCAAATTTCCAGGAGATGATGAGAATTATAATGGAAGGGAATAACAAACCAGCGAAATATTATTAAAACAAATAAATGAAAAAATGGATAGTAACAGTGAAACATTAAAGAAACAAATGAAAGAGGATAATAAACAAATAAAAATAGATAATGAAAATTTATTAAAACAAAATAATGAGGAATTAAAGGAGACCATTCAACAACAAATAAATGGGGTGAAGGATAATTTAGACCAGCAAAAGGCTGAAATCAAGTTAATATTACAAAGTGATGAGGAAAAGAACTTTAGGCAATCCGCAAAGGTGAAATTGAATATAGAAACAATGAAAGAAATAAGGAATGATGAAAACCAGTCAATAGAACCAAAGATAAAAGTCATACCAAACGATCAAATCAGGGAACCAATAAATCACAAAATAAAAGGTAATAAAGAAATAGAAAATAAAGAAAATAAAAGTGTATCATTATATAAGGATAAACATAGCAGAAACAAAGAGAATAATAAGTATGTGGAAAAGAAGACGAAGAAGATAGGTAAAAGACGTCCCAAGAAACAGAAAAATGCACAGGAAGAATTAGATATGATTAGGAGTGGGCTGGTTAATGTGCATAATCTCCCAATTGCTAATAACAAAGAAAGAACAGAATTAAAAAATCATAATAAAAACTTAAGGAAAATTATATTTAAAATGAATACCTCAGAAAAAGAAAGGCATAATAAAATATCAGCTATATCATCAATAGTTGATATACCAGTGACATATTTGTTTAAAGAACTAGGGAATAAAATGTTAAAAGTAGGCGAAGATACCATTGAAAATTTGGTGTTCGAAAAATTACAGTACAGAGTGATCGAAACATATGTCATTAGGACAGAATTGATTGGAAATTCAACAGGAGGCCTTGAAATGAGTGAAGACTTCGCAGCAAAAAAATCAGAATACAAGGTATTAGTGATAAAGTGGACAAGGATAGAATTCATACTGAAAACAATAATAGTCCGGGCGAAAAGGATAAATTATATATTTGACAATGGATGAACTAAAGATGAAAATATGGAAAGAAGGGGCTGATTTTTTGGGCATGGACCACAGCAAACTAATAGAACAAAGATTAGGTTAATTAATAAGACAAACAACATAATATTGAAGTTATTACAAATAAAAAAGTTATTTTCATGAATCAAAAGAAAGGAAAAGAACCCACCAAATTCAAAAAACGTAAGAACATCTTACAGGATACTTCAGGGAAATTATTTTGAATCGATTAAGAAGAGAAAGACGGTTAATAACAATAATAAAGTGATATTAATGAGTAAAGAGAATAAGTAATTAAAACAAATAAATACAGAAATGAACCATCAGTTACTGAATGAAAATGGAAGATAAACTTGGCAAGATAATAGGAGTGCAATACAAATGACCCATAAGAGAGAAGGTGAGTTTAAATAAGAAATTATACCAATACCCTATACAGTAAGAGGGCATGTAAAATAAGAAATCGACAAAGGATTAGTAAAAATTAGTAAAAAGATAATTGAAATAAGTCAGCCAAAACACACAAGCCCATTAGTAGTAATTCCCAGGTAAGGATAAGTCCTTAATATTGTGTTTGGATGAGCGTCAAATAAATCAGATGATAATTCCTGATAAGGCGTCACCAAAGAATATAAGAATAGTATTAAAACGTTTTAATAACGTCATTTTTTTAATAACTGTAATGCTGTACCTGGATATTGGCAAATAGAATTGCATCCAGAAAGTATAGAATATGTGAATGGTATAAGTTATCATTTCAACAGAACACATTTGGGCTGGTCCAAAATGTGGCCATATTTACAGAATGATTTGACTGAGTAGGGGGCAAGGAGATTTTAGAAGTTATTACGGTTTATGTCGATGATTGCATCAAACAGTTGGGAAGAATATTGTAATAGAATTAAGAGGGTACTTACCAGATTGGGGAAAAATATAATGACACTCAAATTGAATAATGTCATAGCCAGTAGGATTAAATTGTGTGGATTTGTAGGAATTAAATACCGAGATGGGAAGGTTAAAGATACATAAAATTTTAATCAGATTCGACCGTATAAATAAAGTAATAAAAGAAAAATAATTCTTGAATGAACAACAAATGAAATGTATGACCCGAATTGGGAAGGTGAGGTTCAAAAGAAAGATAATGTTTTAGTCGTGTTTTTGAATTTTTTAGCCATAAAATTGGGCACAATTTTTATTTGTATTTATTATTTTGATGCAAAACCAGTTGGTTTTATTAACGTTGTTTTAAGTCATAAATAAGTGTTTAAGATATCATGATTCATGTTAATGATGAACCATATTTGTAATATTAATAAAAGAAAAAACCAATTTGTTAAAAGAATTTTGTGAGGTACAAATACCTAATTAATCAGATGTTTAAATATTAAGGTTAGACTAGGTTGGTTATTTCAAAATTTCATGTAAAATTGTATCTGAAATTATGAAATAAGGGAAGGTATTATGTACTGCTGTTGAAATGCACACATTACATAATAGGGAGGTAATAAATTTTAAAAGAGAAAAGATGCAGATTTTGTATTGAATGTAACATATGTTTTAAAATGTAAACAAAAAACATTGGGTCTATCGACTCACCCAGTCAACATAGAGGTCGATTCCTATATGATATAAAACAATATTCAGTTATATGTTATGAAAAGAATATATGAAATTGGAATGCATGATATAAGAAGAGTAAAGAGTAATAAAATTATAATTTAATAAATAACAAATAGAATTATGAGATCAATATTATGGTGAGATCAATAAGAAATTTGAGTGAAGGAACAGATTGCCAAGCCTAATATTCCTTTTGAAAAAATGTAAACAACAACCAGAAGTGAACCCGTGGCAGCTGGAAGAATTCAGAGTCGGTCAAGTTACATTAGTCTGGTATTCATTTTTTTTACATGGTTAATTCTCAAAATACTACATATTAACTGAATTTGGTTTGGTTTAAAGAAAAGAAAATATTAGATACCATCGTAAATACGATCAAACAGCTTAATAATCATTAACCCTGAGAGAAAGAGTTTCTTTACATGTACTGGTAAACAAAAAAACATAATAAGAGTAGGTACATTTATTAATTATATTATACAATAAATAATTACAAGACTCATAAAAAAATAACAGTACAATATATATTTTCCTTATTTTGTGTTAATTTTTAATAAATATTAGTTTATAAAATTTAGGAATGAAAAAAATTTCGACTGCTCTCCCGCATTCACATATAATATTAACGTTTTTCTTTTCTTCTGAAAGGGGAAGTTTCCCAAAGAATTTGTAAGACATAGCGGATTGTGTTAGTGAATAAAAAAATTGCGAAGGAAGATCCAAATTTGCCGTCAGAGTACACACCTTTGTGTATTCTGGATACTGCGGTGAGCTGCTGGAGCAGCTATTCAGGATCCGCCTAGTGGCAGTGATCTAAGAAAACATAGATTTATCAGAAAGGCACTACGGAATCAAGAGCGTTCGGCCCACCATTGGCTCCAAGCAATAAATCTTGGGGCCTTCTAGGCGGCTCAGCAGAACAATCAATTTTCTATGAGGATGGCGCTACTCGCGACATTGGACGAGAGTAACGCGTTTAATTCATAGAGGTGAACTGACATGTATAAAGCCATAGAAGACATTTTGCGAATACTGGGTTATCTTCTCCTGGAGGTGAGGAGTTAACTTAGAAACAGAGAACACAAGCTCGAACAGCAGTTGGTTACACAGTAGAGATCACGGGCGGCGTCGCCCACCTTTTATGATGGGAGTCTGCGTATGACGGCACGGCTGCTGTGATCACCGTGACGACAGAAAAGCGTGCGCTTTGCAAAGCTCAATCAGGTCATGCATAAGGTGATGTGCTGGATGGAATACGACGGCCTTAGCCTCGCGACGGACAATACGGAAATAGCATTGCCCTTTAGACAACGGGCTGTAACCACGATGCAGATCCACGGTAGAGGCGAGCCGATTATATCTTGATCGTTCTATGAACAGGTTCGGCATTCATAGGAAAAAGACTCTGCATTCGTTGCGGAATTGAACACATTGATGGCGAATGTCAGATGTTTAGCTACCACGAGACGGGAACTTCTTATAACGGTGACTAACTTGATCCCCAATAACGGTTGCAAAGTTTGGCTTTACGCGCTGCAGAAACAGAAGTACCGTAAGCAGATGGCTTCCTTACAAAGAAGGAGGCACTTAGATTAGCCAGGTTTTATAGAACCGTTTCCGAGCCCGCAGTCCTTGTCATCGAGCGAGTAATGTAAATACGCATGTATGCTAGAAAGGGGAAGAGAGTTTACGAGGCGTTGTGGTGAGCTTGAAAGCACTTGTGACTGTTGTGACTGTAGAAGCAAGACCGGTGGCCAGGTGACACTGTATGCAGTGCTGGCAGCCATGGTAGGATCAGGGAAATCGCGTCAGATAGAATGCGGTTGGGTACCTTACTGGGAAAGTGGATCGAAATGAAAGCGGATTCAAAACGTGGACTACTTTTATAGGCTACCCTTGGATTTATTGTCTGTGACGTGTCCGTTGATTAAATAAATATAAGTATTGCGACAATACAAGCGTATGCTGTAATGTGCATGTATTAAATAAAATATATATTTAAATTAATTTTAGTAATATGTAACAGACAAGCAGGTGTGAAATTGAAAGCTGACTTATGAACAGGAATCAAAAGGAAAGATCACGCGTTTGCCGCTGAGAGCGTGTACACGAGTAAATAGTGTGTGCGTGAGGCCTGTTTAAGCCTGAAAGTTTGCAATCTCACCCCAAATAGATACTAAGTTAAAGTTTTGTTTAATTATAAGCAAACCGTAAATATTAGGAAGATTGTAAAGACTTCTAAAAATCCATACAAATCAGACACCTGTGCAGTGCGAATTCTTTGTTATTATGACGTGCGAATTCTCTGCGATTTTTAGAGCATAGTAATTACACTAATGATGCGATCATTATGATAATTACGTATAATATGTGTAATTGAATCAGACAATGTTAGATCACTTTGAAATCCGCATTAGACATTGCAATTGGCAAAATGTGCGAATATGTGGAATTGAACGATGGTGGGGGAACTGACGCCACTGACAGCTTCTGAACTGCAGAATCCTGTGAGAGAGGTGTGATTTTTTTGGTGAATATAAATACGAGCCCAGGAGAGCCAAATTTACTCTTCAATCAGTCTTCAGTCGTGGCGGTACGCTTGTCCGTCAGCGACGAGAAATTTTAATACTCTTCAATTAGTTTTCAATTGCAGCGGTAAGCTCTGTCCGTCAGAGACGCGAATTTTAATTACTTCAGACATAGCTGGACGCTATGTCCAATATCGACAAGGTCTTTTGCTTATCAACTGTAAAGTCTAACGGACAATACATTAGTTCAAGTAATAAAAAAAAAACAGTAACTACAATTATCGGACGTCTACAAACAGTCTACAACTACAAACATCAACACTCTAGATAAATGGCGAGAGAACATCAAGCAGAGGAACGATATGCAGAGCAATAAATGCGGTTAATAGAACAACAGCGGCTGATTCAGAGCAACACATCATTCCATTCTGCAGCCAGCAGATGGGACCATGAAGGACGAGTGACTGGAGGACGACCAGTGGAACCGGAAAACGCAAGAGGACATCCAGTAGGAGAGGACCGACAGATGACCGGAGGACATAGGTACAATCTGCAGAATTGAGGTGACGAAAAACCAACTTATAATTATAAAAGAATCGAAACATTAAAAAGACATTAATTAAAAAAATTTAAATTTAAGAAATTATGTAGATAGGGATAAGAGAGTGTGATTTAATTATAGTAAGAATTTTCTTTAATGATGACCAATTAATTTAAAGATAATTTAAATTCTTTTGAGGATTAACAATTGATTTAATAATTTTAATTTTTCATTGAAAGCGTATAAAGTAAAGTAGTTGGAAATATAGAAGAAGACTAACGATTCGAATAGTTTATTTAAAATGCTATAAAGCTTAAAAATGTATTCCAAGCATATAATAATAATGTAAATAAGAACAAATTTATAAAGCACACATTCAGACTGAGTAGTCGAGAATTTGTAGTGTTACGAAGAAATGTTTAACATAGAGTTGCTAATATAAGATATAAGATATAAGATTTATTTTATGATGAACGTACGGCAACAAAGTAACTTTGATAATGTATATTTTATGGCGAAGTAAACATTTTTTTTTTCGTTTGAATAAGAAATGAAAACATGTTACGATTCATAAAGGACTACCCTTATTATGATTACACCTGAACTCCAATTATACATACACGTTATCAGTAATGTTGTATGAGCTATACCACTACATAATTTAGATTACATTTAATTAATACATTGTGTCGTTGTAGTATATCACTACCGACTCGGAACACAAAGTTTTTATTGGTGAAAACGAAAAACGTTTACCTTATACTCTGAACCAGTTTCCGCTAATTATACTCTTCAATAAGCAAAATATTATTATTATAATAAGCGAAAACTGTTTCAGGCTATAAGGTAAAACTTTTTCTCTTTAACCAATGAAAGACTGTGTTCCTAGTCGGTAGTGATATACTTATAATTACTTTTATACACTTTCAATGAACGAGTACTTCTCTGCATTCCTGTGTAAGATAGTAAGTGTGGAGGACCCATCATATATCTTTGGCGACTCAGTTTCGACGATGCCTCCACAGGTAGGCCTATTTTGAGTCTGATTAGGTGGTTTGGGAGAGACAAATGCTTGAGGTGGAGATCAGTCGTATGAGACCCGTTATATTATACTCGTCATGCCCAGGAGCAAACATACCTGGGAAAAGGTTGCGATCTTTTGTGTGGACGGTTCTGCGGCTAAAGAAGTCGGCTGCAGACTTACCAAAAGGTAAATAAGAACAGCAAGGTGTAGGAGTCTAGTAGACAAGAGACAAAGCGTCACCTTCAGGTAATACGAACAGTAGTCCCAAGATCGCCCCCCTCCCTGTAAGGAAGAGGTTTCTGATTGGGTGAGAGACCCACTCACCAGGAGACCAATCGGATGCCTCTTGACGGTGCGTAATGCTTTTTTCTCCTCCAAAAACATTTATGATGATAATGATTATGCTTATTATTATTACAACTGGAAAAGCAAAAATAAATACATGGTGTAGCAATTCGGTTATCGGAATATTGTATTTTAAAATATTGTTAATATCCGTCTAAAAATGTTTACTCTAATAACGTAAATCAGAAATTAGGTATAAGTAAACACATTTTGAAATGTTTTTTATACGAGGCATGTGTGTAGCTGTTAAAGTATAATGCAGGTAAGACAGCAAGAAGCGAATATTACAGAACACTTACGGATACTGTAGAATAATAATTATATAGGAATAGTTCTATTCGAATTACTTTGCATCCTGCTCATGGACATCCCTGAATGCAGCTCCGCGTGCTCTATCAGGTTTGCCGGCTCTAATGAAATTTTCGGACTATGCCGACAGTAGCGTAACTAGAGAAAAATGGTCAGGCCAAGTCTCTGGTACTTCACGTGTAAGCTATTGTAATCCCTACACAGGAATGATCTCCCCTGGCGCACCAAGATTTGCTACTGAATTAGTGACCCTTCCATCTAAAACATCACGACTAAAAATTTAACCAGTGGCCTCGTAATAATACATGACATTAGATTTTACTACAAACAGGAATATAAGCAAAAGTCTTGTAATTTCATAGATACAATGGCCCAGAATAAAGTACAAATTGATGATTCTCTATGTTAGGTTCTAGGTGTGTACATATGCTCGTTTCACTTTGTGTTACTTTCAACCATAATTTTCATCAAATTAGATTATAGGAAAATGTAATCTAGATAAAGTAAAGCAAACAGCACACAAATATTCAAAGTGTACGTCTTGTAAGGAACGTATTTCGGCGATGAACAGCGAATGTTAACTCGGGGATATCACTTCAGCGAAATATCCATGTGAATGCATTGCTTTATGCAGATGACAAGGTAATGATACAGAAAACAGAAGACCGGTTACAGCGGGCGATATTTACGTTCAAGAGCATCATGCAGATGGCCTACAGATCTCTGCTACAAAATCCAAAACGATGGCATTTCAGAACAAGTATCCTATAAGAACAAAGATAGACGTGAATACTCAGATTTTGGATGAGGTTAGTCATTTTAATTACCTGGGTTGTAGTATCTCATATGGAACTGATTTTGATTAGGATAATAAGCTCAAAAAAATTTTAGACGCATCTGTGAAACGATTCATAGGTACCAGAAAAATAAAACACGGAACGATACCCAAATGAAATTTTATAAAACTGTGCCTGCCCCCACATTCCTGTATGCTAGTGAGACATGGACTCTTGGTAAAAGGGATTGCAGAGGATTCAGGTATCCAAAATAAAATTTTAAGAACGCAAGGTTGTTCTAACTTGGGTCGGAGAAGGAACGACGATATTAGACGGGATTTAAACATTGTATTATTGCACCAGAAGATTAAAGACCACAGAAGGAGATGGTGTGAACACTTGAATCGCATGCCTGATATCCGTCTCTCTGTGGCTGCCTTCAGTTATCACCCTACTGGGAAAAGAGATGTCGGTAGACCAAGGAGGAGATGGGTTCCGGAACAGGTCTAAGGCCTAGACCTTGGAGTCGTGATGATGATGATATGTGGTACGGAAGCAACATTAGATAACAAAAATGGGCCTACTATAACTTACATACATACATACATCCTCGGCGCTACAGCCCAGTCCGGGCCCTGGCCTCCAAAAGAAATCTTCCCCACTGGTCTCTACTCCCGGCCAATGTCCACCAGTTTGCTGCACCCAGCCTCACTGCCTCCTTACCAACCTGGTCCAGCCATCTTGTACGCGGTCTTCCCCTCCTTCTCCTTCCCATCGGCAAATAATTCATCACTCTTTTTGGGATTCTATCCTCCGCCATTCTCTGCACATGACCAGCCCAACGCAATCTGTTAATTTGTATGAGTTGCACGATCGGAAGATCTTTAAACCTTTCGTACAACTCTCGATTATGCAGTCGCCTCCAAATGTTGTTTTCCCTCACAGGGCCATAGATTCTCCTCAGTACCCTCCTCTCAAACGTATCCTCCTACTATAACTTACTAAGCAATATTAGTTTTTTTAATAGCCATTCACTGAAACGATTCTAGAAGTAACAAACAATTATAAAAATTCAAGAAATAACAAAAAAACGAACTTTTCAAAGAACCCGGACCATACTTCCATAACGCTTGAGTCCCATTTTAAAAATATGTAAGTTATTAAAAATTACGTGTCAGTTAGTAGGTGTTAATAAAATTGCTAATACATTAATATTACAAATAAAATCGGATGTTAATTTAAATTAATTTGAAAAACACATTTACTTATTATTTACTTCAATAGATGTAAACTCTAATGAAGAATTAGAAAAAATAGAAAATGATTGAAAGGATGAGAAATGTAAACATTATTGCATCAATTTATCAACTTCTCAACTGTGGACATGAATGTGTCACTTTTTATTAATAGAGTCTGTTCATAACAGATTACAATATGTCATCCAACTTTATATTCGTGTTTTCTTAAAATAAATGTACTAACAAAAGTCATGTAACGAAAAAAAGTTTGTATTTATTGACAACTCATTGAATCAAATGTTTAAAATATACAGCTAATCAAACGATTATATACATCTAATCTTCAAGTGGCAATATTTAAAACGGATCTAACTTTAACTCAGCGTCAAGTAACTTACGTGTAATGGACGCTTTTTTTGTTAAATGGCACGGCATTACACACTAGTAATCAAAATTGTGGTTTTTACAAAATATAATTTTTAATTTTACATGCAAACAAAATGAGTTGTATAGTGTGGAAAAAGATTCGTGAAAGACAAGACATTTTTGTCTTCCTTGACTTGGTTTATAGAACAGCAGTGAACGACAGTATTTCTGCTGCGTTAGTTTAAATTAATTCTCTGCAACGGACATCAATGTAAGTGTAATAGCTGAAAGTATATTAAATAATCTAAGCACTAGATTCTTTGGTGTTGTTGAGTGTAACATTCTGTTTATAGAACACGGTTAAATTGAAACGAGCAATTAATTAGAAAGTCTCTCAGGCGGTGAGAATATCGAGTTTTTAATTTTAACAGGTATTTACACACTTGCAAATGTCTATCAAACTGCAAACCCTAATTTAATGTCAACGTTAGAAATATAGATTAAATGTTTTTCTGCTCCTTACTTTTCTGGGCAGACATCCAGGCTGTTCCTGCTTCAAAGATCCTTTCATCCACTTTGTCTTTCGATAGCTCTTCTTCCCTGTGGCCCTAAGGCCATTGTTTTTTATGTATTTACGTTTCCTCCAGGTTTCATGCAAGTTCTTATTTTCTCAAATATATATTCTTCTAATTTAAACTACAAACTCTTTCCTTATAGCATCACTTCCTAATCGACCTACATAAATTGTTTCGATATTAACCAAAAACACGTTAACCTTCGTTAAAACTTTAGTTTTGAGCCGACAATTAATTGTTGTTAACTATTTGACAGTGTCCACTTCTCATTCCCATGCAGTAGTACCGGAGTTTCCAGTGTATTAGAGAATTTTATATTGGAATTGTTTTTACATTTTTCTTGAAGATTTTAATAAAAACGCTGCAAATTGGTTGAAATTTATTCATAATATTGACTATATATTTACAGACACGTAAAGGTTTCTCGATCATCATCATCTATCTGTCCAGGATAGGCAAGTTGCCTGTACCGGCTTCACCATCTCCGTCTCGGTCTACCAACATTTATTCGTCCGTTTGGCTTGTAATTCAGGATTCTTCTCGGAGTTATTTCTGGAGACATGCGCATAACATGCTCTTTCCATCATTTTTCATGGTTTTTCTCTAGTTCCTTTACTGGTTGTACTTTTAATTCCTGTCTTATATCTTCGTCCTTTATGAGATTTAATCTTATACCACCTTTCACAAATCTAAGATATTTCATTTCAGACGTTTCCATCTGTCTGTAATCTTTCTTTCTTTGTGCCCATGATTCGGACCCATATGGCATGGGAACTGCCATCACCTTATAGAAATTAGTTGTGTTTCTTTCGTGGTTTTCCTTCGAGGGTTCTCCATAATGTCCCATATATTCTTTGGAAGTTGTTTGTTTTATTAAGAATATCTTTGTCTTCTTCATATGTAGTATCACATCCTAGGTAATTGAAATGTGATACTTGTTCTAAAATTTTATTTTATACTAGCAGGTACCCGCGTCTTTGCACGCGAATATTTGTATATGTTTGTTGTGGTAACTGCCGAGTTAGTAGTTTGTAACCCAGTCTGAGGATCGACTAATTTTAATGTAAAATGATAACCATCTTCTCTGTAAAACATTAAAGGGTACTGTAAAGCATCATAAGCTCGATGTGTTTCTGCAATTCGATGTAGCGTATGGTCCCTCGGACGGATTATTATATCGAGTTTATCGCATTCCTGGTTAACTAAAACTACTGCCACCTCATTAGTTGTCGGTGCATTGTAGCGACCCCTGTGCTCTTCATCATTTTCTTTTCGATCAGCATGAATCACAATATTGTACTGAATATTATTCGCAGATAATATTCAGTTACAGGGTGCAGATTCGTTACAAATTCAAACGCACTTTTCAGTTCACTAACATATGGGTTGATTGCGTGAAGTAAATTTTGAAGTTCTGTTACTAATGGTTTATCCAAGTTAGGAATATGATCTATTCTTGTGTCATATTGCTGTAAATAACCAGCTATGAAATACACCTGTAAACATTTTGGTAATTCGTTTTGTGTGGGGAGTAATGATCCCATGAGGTGATATACTTGCCCTTGAATTTTGAAAGTAGGCATGAAGCTCCCTTCGACTATTTCATTGGCTCCGAATGATGTAAATTGAAAATCTGAATTGTACGATCTTAATGCATTCTAAACTTTTTCGATAAAAGATGTTCTCCATTTAATAATGATTTTAACGGTTCTGGAGGAGGAAGTATGGGATCTAATCGCATTTTTCCTGCAGAGCAACTGAATCCATGTGATTCATTTTTCCACTATAAAGCTTCGCAATGAGGGCAAACCATACTCGGTAACCCGATACCTGTTTCATTCGCGTAGTTAATAACTGGATTATAATTGAAACCACTATTTAATTTTGCAATCCATTGTATAAAGTAGGGCCTCGTGATCTGAGAGTCGCTTGCCTGCATCTTTGTGCCGCTAATCTATTTTCACGATTCGTAGGACTTTCAATCCGTGAGACATCTCCTAATCCAGATCCTCCTGAAGAGTTTCCAGGAGCTGATTGCATTTCGACTACTTCGACGTCATTTTCAGATGCTCTAAGACGTCTCATTCTTTTCGCAGCAGCAGTAGATCTTCCTAAACATTCCTAAACAGTAGTCTTTTCGGCATTGCAGAGCTAAAGAAAGTGGAAATGTATTTATTTTAGCTATACTAATAAATCTCTAGGGGGCAATTAATAATTTATACAATACATATTGCACTTATTACTTACCTATGACGTAAAATTAACGAAAAAAGGCACTGATACTACATCACTGAGACTCATCGCATGACTGAGGTGAAGTAAGTTATGTATAATTCGCGAGAAATAATTATCCCTACTGCACATACTGAATGTTCAAATGTCGAAGAGTATGGTTTGTCAGAATCAACGTGTACTATACAATCAATGTTACAATATAATCAAACAATGAATTATTTTATTGTTTATATGAATTCCATATGCTGATAATAATTCCATACCCCTACTAAAATCTAAATATCCAAATGCACTAACTGATATCAGTATACTTAAGTATAAGTTACCCTATTTGTATTATTCTATACGATAAACATTTCATCTAATTGTGTTACTGCATGTTTGTAAATATCTACTAAATTATCAAATTTTGATTTTATGTATCGAGGAACCATGAATGATGGATGAATTGCTTCGCACTTTTTGGATATTCATAACTTAAAATATAAGAATATTATTAATATAGAAGTACCATTAGCAATTTACCAACTCGACAGTTACCACAACAACATATACAAATATTCGCGATCGAAGCCGCGGGTTTAAAAAAATGAGTTTTTTTTTGCTATAACTTCGGTCCTTTTTAACCTATCGTTATTCGCGATCGAAGCCACGGGTTTAAAAAAATTAGTTTTTGCAATAACTTCGGTTCTTTTTAAACAATCGTTATCAGATAAAGTGGAAAAATCTTCCGTTAGGTACTTGCTATCAGCGTGCAAAGTTTCATTGAAATCGGTTCAGTAAATTCTGAGTTTACCGGGGACAAACGTAGACCCCTCTAGAGATTTATTATACAGAAGATATAGATAGATTACAAGTTTTGTCCGAATCGAATCTTTTCCTAGAAATGCCATGGTCTTAGTTGTTTCTATTGAAATGTTCAAATTATTACCTTTTGATAATAGATTGAGTTTGTTTCGTTAACAGATTCGTTAATTCGTTAGTTCTGTTTGATAACAGATTTTACGTTTCTCCATATCAAATTAAATAACATGGATGATTTTCTCTACGCCTTTATTGAAAATAATTATTTTTAATTACAGCAAACACGTTTGAAAAGCACATATTTTTATAGATCTTAACTCTTTGTTATAGTTTGTCGTCTTGAAAGTGAAATTTATATAAAATATTTCTGATTTTGTCTGCTGCAAGCTCTAACTCGTGCGTCTCATCCCATATATTATTATCTCTACACTAATGTCACTTGCCCTGGTTTCACGTGTAAACAGAACATTTTATATTAGAGAATTAAGATGCCCCGTTGCCCTTGTTAGGTTTTGGAATTGAAACGTGTCCAAACATTGTAATTTAATAAGCAGAATAGCCGCCTGCCTGCGGTACCCTCTGCTAACGGTTATTACTTTTACAGTAACTCAATTACATTTACGAGTGAGAGCGTACGGGGCCGCATGTGATTGTTTGCATAGACTTTGTTTGTTCGTGAAGCTGTTACATTTTACATTAGCCTGTGAGTGCAAGTCACCCTAAAAAAATTAAGTGAGCTCAATATTTGTGGTTTTATGGTCGGTGTAAATTAACTGCAAGAGCATGTTAAAAAGAGACACGCATGAAAAGCGTGTCACCCTTCATAAATTTGTTATTACATTTACCTTTTCACTTTTCATCTTTTACAGTTAGTTATACTTACATACAATTAATATAAAGAAATACTCTTATTACTATCTCTAAACATTTCTTGAATAAAGTGGCAACATTCATTTTTGCAAATAGAATATGTCGATATTTTATTCCTAAATATTTTAAATTTCTAAATTACAAATTTTTCGATTTAATTACGCCTGGCGCCACCTCTCGCATCCTAGATTCCACTGGCGCCGGTCTAAACAGTCCTGTACTGTAAGTCCTCTTGCTTTCATTGCATCTTCAAAGTCCATTTTCCATTAATGTTTTGGTCTTCCTTTTTTTCTTCTAGAGGGTGGAGTCCTTTCCCATACCTTCCTTAGCCATATTTCATCCGACCTCCTTTTTAGGGTTTCGTACCAATTCAGTCTTCTTGTTTCTATTGTTTCCATAATGTCAACGTCAATTTCTATCTCTTGTCTGATCTCTACATTTTTTACACCATCTAGTCTCGTTAGTCTACAGCACCTCCGCCAGTAGTCCATCTCCATTTTGGATTTATTTATTTTATATTTTTGCCACAGTTCTGCTCCATATAGGCCTATATTTTCGACTAGAGTATTATACAATTTTTTTAAGTTTATTTGAAAATGGTAAATTTGTAAAATTTATTTAAGATGTAAAATTTTTAATTACTTTATGTATACCTAATGCTAAGGTTTAATTACGGCGATTAATAATCTTTCGTAACTTTTTTAAAAAGTAAAATTTTTATTTACAAATATGTTTATTTGGGCTTTTTTTATGTTAACTATAAATAGAAGATCAACGAATTGTTACTTACACGGTATTTTTTGTAATTTTGTATATAAATGTGACGGGAGTATCCAATTTAAGAGAACCAGTATTTGTACTCGCTTTGAATGTATATCTATATTTTGTATTTGAAGTCTCTTTCCGGTATGGCCACGCCGAAAATGCCTTGGAAGACAACGTGTCACCTGTATTACAATGGGTATCCTCTGGTCTATGCGACACAAAATAGTCGTATACACCTCAGGACCACCTATTGTAATATTGGTGAAAAATGTAACAAGACATATGATCCCGATATTTTAAGTATCAAAATATGAACACATGTCATGATAATTGGAGGGGACAAGACCCATCAAGTAATTACAATGAAAATGCCAAGCATGAAACTACATATACAACTCATAAAGAAGAATGAACTCACAACACAGGAGTTAATAAAACTAATAAAGTATTAATAATAATTAATAAGAAGAAAGAAGATGCATTACATAGTGATTATACAACAGGAACCAATAACCCAATAGATTCGGTCAGTAAGAAGCCAAATAAACAAGAAAGAAACATATTATGAGGAAGAATTAGCAATACTGATGACGTCAATCAGAATGGTGATATAAGAAGAACCACATGAATACAACAACATCAAGATAAGAAAGTCTAAGTTGAAGTAAATAGCCAACACCAGTAAAACACTAACTGAGAGACATACCAATTGTAGACAAAACAATAACTAACTAATTTAGATGACCTTTATATGACCAATAATATTGTAAATGAGTAAGGCATCCCATATTAGCCAAGAGAGTGAACGTAACAATAATGTTAATACAATAGGAAGCTGTAAGGAACAGCATAATGACATATTATGCACAGCATTAATGTAAAATAAAAGAGTATTAAAGTAGTCTAATAATTGTAATAATTGTTAACTAAGTAGTGGAAAAATCATAACAAGCAGAAAAAATAACTAATTAATGAATTATAGATAATAATTAATAACACAATACTTGTAAAAACAAGGTTAAAAAATGTAAATTTGTATCAACTCAATTCACCCATTGTTGCTACAAAGAGGAAAACACATAACCTAGGTACAGGTACTTTCCACCTAGTTTCATATTTAATAATAAATAAAACATGTCTAAACGAAAGTCTCTTGTACAAAAAATCAAGTAGAGGCAATAAGGTTTCTACCAGTACCAAGATCAGCTACCCAGAGTAGTATCTAAATAAGAATTAATGTAAACAAAGTGAACAAAAACAGTCAAAATGAGAATCACCATGTGAAACTGAGATAAAAACATATTGCAAAGTTAGGCAGGAGTAAAAAGGGGGATACCTGTATGGTAAATAAGATGTAATATCACTAATATGATAGTGTAAGTGAATTATTATCAGTAATATTAAGCATTATAATCATAAATAAGCACATCTGTCATGTGACACTAGATGTGAATACTATTATCCAATTCTCTATACAAATGCACAGACAAATGTATTAATTACCAGATTAGTAATCAATGTTACAACTATAGTGAACTATTATAAAGCAGATAGTGACCTGGAAGGACACTACTTCATAGAAAAGACTTAATGTAAAGTGACAATTAATAGTGCTATACAGAAGTCACTAAATAGACTAAAAACTAGGGAATAACAATATATTCCCATTAACAAAGTCAACCAGTAATTCCAATAACACTTTGTATACAATTGCGGCAACATAGAAATTGCCAAAAACTATTTCTAATAAATAGTTAATCAATAGTTTAGTAGACTCCTAGGCCTAAGACAATATTAGAATAAGAGTTGTATTTTTTGCATATTTATAAGTAAATAACAAGTGAGGAATGTCAAAGAACATGATAAGAGATATGATTGTCATTAACTAGTTTTAATACAAGAATATATAAAGTTAATAATAAATAGTGTAAAGTGTACATCTCAAGCAATAACTTCCCTAATAATGGACGAAAACATATCATGAGTGGACTCCAAATTAATAGCCAAATTTTCGTCATGCAGTAGTAATCTTAGATTCAAAATCTAAGCAGTGATAAGAAAATTATGCTAATTTTAAAATATTCGAGTTAGTTTGGGAAAAATATCTAGCGTCAGTCATAATCTCGAACCCAGCTACCCCACGCCTATTACAACAATTAAATAATTTCCCGAAGGGGGTATGTGTGCTAAATTAAAGATCGTCAGCCAATCAAATCGGAGAAATTGACAAATTTTGCAAGGATCGCAGAAGAGAACGGCAGCATCATGCGTCGGCTCGAGATACTTTTTGAATAACCTTTCATCAGTACAGACGGCAGCTCGACACCGCCAGAAAACAGCTGTTTTAACCTAGTTTGTGCCCGTCATCAATATCAACAAGTCATCATAACCTAAATTTTTGCGATAATAACAACACTACTACTGAAGATTTATGAAGAGTAAACAGTGCGTAAATACGAATTGCTACGTGTATGATCCCTAGCAATTCCGGGATTTACAGGGAGTACAGTGATGTTATATTATTAGTTAAGGAAGTTAAAAAATGAAGATATAATCGAAGAACATTATTGCAATGTGTATAAATAAAGGTATAAACAGCAATGTACCCGATTAATTTCAAACAGCAATCATTTATATAGATAATCCTCAATTAATTTTAAATAATTCATAAATAGGAATCCTGGAGACAGTAATAGTCTGCTATGTATCAACATTGAGTGTATTACAATCACACACCTGAATGAAGTTAATAATGTCAAACTGAGATTAAATAACGATAGTTAGTAAGACTTGAGGATAGTGTCAGCTGACGAAATTTATTAACGAAAGTTAACAAAAGCAAATATTATTATGTGTGTTTATTTAATTTTAGGAAGAGTCTTCTACTATTTGAATATTTCTTTCTATTTCTATTATGAATAAAGCATGTTGTACCAAGCAACATAATATAATGACAATTAAACGATTACTTTTGAAGGAATCCAGCATGATAATCCAGATGATTCTTTAAAGAACACTGCATAGAGCTATTATTTAGGTATGTTCAAATTTTTTATATGGTAAAGAGTTCTTGTAACGTTCAGTAACGTTCATTAAGTCATTTAATATTTATTGTCGATTGACTATTAAACCAGTTAACCTCTATTGCCAAATAGGGCAGGGATAGAATTTTATTTGTTATGCATTAAGATATAAGTGAATTGAAATCACTTTCCTACTACATTTAATGGTAGAATAAGATATTCTAGTTACTTTATTTTTATTCTGCAGCCTAAAAGAACCTACACTTGAATAAGAATAGTTAACCAAAAGTTATGTTAATACAGTCTGATATTTGTAGATCAGTACTGCCAACCCTGAGACAACTTTTTATAAACAAATTTCAAATGTAAAGTAAATTTTAACCGAGAACGGTTTATAATATTTTAAATTATTAAAGAGAAGTTAACAGAAAATAAATTACAAGTTTAATACAACAAATCAGAGTCAGACAGTTTATTTCAATAGACTAGGACATTACAGGATAGGTGAACGTCTCTCATTCGATGGCAAGACAGACAGCGGAAATTTGAATGGTGATAATTAAATCTAAAATTAGATGATACCATCAACACTACGAGGTCAGCCAGACCAACTACAAGTAAGCAAATATAACTAAATGTATTTTCAGTGAGAGTCAACTTCACAGAATTACCTAGTCGACAGAAGAACGTCACACCTGAACGAACTTCGAAGAAAAACCAAATTGAACTAAATTATCAACACTAACTATTTTCTTTAAACAACGTCAAAAGACACTCACCGAGTTAATTAATGAAATCAATTGAACAGTAATTGAATTTAATTTAGCAATTAAACATTTTTTTTACAAAACGTAAACTTTAAACTGCAAAAATTAAAAAGTAAATACTAAAATAAAACGGAGTTAATATAACACACCCGTATCAACACATTACGTTACAATATTGGGTTTTATAAGTCATTTTTCCGAAGCGGTTCATACCTGAATGAAACTTCAAATACAGAATGGCTCCTGGCTGTGGAGACCTACATTAGACTATATTGAATGTGTTTTACTTGAATACCGACTAAATATATATATTGTACAGATTTTACTATGTCTCAAAAACAGTGAGAAAACATATTATGGCAACAACAGACTATTGAGAAGCAAAATCATTAGTAGTAAAACAAAATAAATATATATGAGACACCTATCACACAGGTTGTTACTTATGGCGGCGAGATATGGACACTGATAATAGAAGAACAAGAAACACTAAGAAGGTTTGTAAGAATGATATATAAGATATGTAAGAAAGGTATATAAGACGTGTTTATGACCCGGTTAATAAAGATGACGAATGGAGAATAAGAAATAACCAGGAGATATATGAGCTATTGAATCACAAAGATATTGTCAGATTAATAAAGGTATAACGAATACAATAGTTACAGCGGATAGATGGTCACCATATTATGCCAAATAAATTTTTGAGTGTGCAGGTTTATAAAATATGAAAAAGAGGGTGACCTAGGATAAGATGTTCGGATGATGTGCTAGAAGAGCTCAGAAGAATGGCTGTGAGAGGTTACACTGAAATGGCAATAAACATGAGACTTTAGAGAAGTTTGGTTTTGGAAGACGGGATCACATTTGGCTACAGTGCTGAAGTAGAAGAACAAGATGACTGAAAAATTAAAAAAGAGTTACTTGTAAGGCATTTGTCTACGTAAGTGAGAGTTGTAGGATATTAATCACCAGAAAATGAACATCTTACTATACATAGAAAAATACGGTATTGCTAAACTACAAGGTATGCCGGTGCACAGGCTATCGTATTTAAATGGTATAAACTGAACAATTTAACACCAGAGAAATCATTAATTACAACTTTAATTACAGTTCCAATTACAAATGCCTCACGCAGTAATTCCCAATAATCACTTTCCACTACAACAGAAACTACTGCAATAATACACACTGAAGCACAAGGAAGCACAAATCAGAATATAATTGACTAATTTCATCACTTACAGTATTTATCACTTCGCTTCACAGCACGTGGCCTCTTTCAAAACACTAGTGCTTATACGATTACAAAACTAAGAGATTATTCTAACACTTTTTAGTTGATGGAGCGACAATAATCGCTTAGCCGAATACAACGAGAAATCGCTACCAATATTCATATTATATCGACTTCCAACAACGGTGGCAGATCAGATCATGCGCACGCCACACAGACTGCCTATGTCGTAGGAGAAGGAAAACAAAAAAAATAAGTTGACACAATAAATGAAGACGATCTTGAAGTAATCGTGTTAAACAATAAGAAGCTACAATAATGTCAGTGTGTTGATAAATTTAAAAACATAAAGTTAAGGTCTCCGAAATACATTAGCACCACGAAGCTTAGCGTCCTCACATGTGTCGGTGAACACAGCCGCTGTTGTCGCATGAGGCATCCGGAGAAGTCTGGTTTGGCCGAGCATGCACTCTCCAGCGCTGGCCATCGAGGTCTCTTTGAGTACATGAAGATCTTGTCTTCAGAGCGTGGCTACTACCATTGGTTGCACATAGAGTCCACGGAAGTTTTCATACAAGTTTCCGTCGCGTGATTAAAAGGGGAGGAAGCCTTCTATTGAATAGGATCTTGCATGGTGTGCCTCCAGGGCAATCAGATAGCATTCGATGATGAATGGTTGATGCTGCTTTGCAGCTTAGCTTGTGGTGGTACAAAATTTACAAAACTGAGCCTTCTCAGGCAAAGCACATAGCCTCTACTTCATCTCTGAAGTGAATTGTCGGACACCGTGCCAATTGCTTTCATCACTGATGATGGCCTCCGATAATGGGGTCAAAACCTTAGTCAATAACAACAACTGTGGACCACGGCCTTAATATTAATAATTTTAACAATGTGTATGTATATGTTTAGGTCTATGTAAAAGAATGTCTGTGTAATTAGAGACAAATTTATTCTATGAAATCAAATTTTGCTGTAATAGTATAATCAATTTCTTTCTTTCTGATCTTTATTATTTTTATTAACGGGAGTCCTACAGTCTATGCCGCATCCCGCATTTCGATCACCATTTCTCCCTATCTTTACAGTCATCGTCTTTAATAGCTCGATATCTCATGCTTTTCCTAAATCCTGTTCTCCATTGTGTTGTCAGTCTTTCTTTACTTCTCCTGTTTTGTGTGTGTAAGTCAATGCTTTCTTTGGCCATCGTTTCTACTCCATCCTCATTACGTTACCATACCATAGCAACTGTCTGGATTCTATTCTTTCTCCTGTGGTAAATAGGCGCCCTGTTTTCCTTCTTATATCTTCGTTTCTAACATGTTGCACTCTAGAAATATTACACGCTCTTCTTAAGAAGTCCATTTCCACAGTTTTTATCATCTTTATCTCTTTATCTGAAAGTGCCAGCATTCGCAGTCATAAGTTAAAATGGGCTCCACAATAGTTGTGTAGATTATCAGTTTAGTTTGAAGATTCATTTTGTTTGACCAAAGTAATGAGTTTAGCAAACGAATAACCTTTTTCCCTGTTGTATCCTATTTTTGATGTCATTCATTGTTGTTCCATTTTCTGAAATAATGCTTCCCAGGTATCTGTGATCTATTTTGGTATACTTAAACAAGCAATAAAATGTATAACATTTTGTTGTCGAACTCCACGCAAACCAAATGAATAATGAATATGTATTTTAAACAAAGCGCTATGTGAACGTACGTATAACAAACTCTTCCCATGTAAATTATTGTGTGCGAGGCACTCATTGTGTGACAAACTTTACACCGACAGCGAAATTAATGTGAATATGTTAACGGTAGCCTGCTCTTCCTCCTCGCACACAGCATTTACGTAGCAGTGCTATTATATTATGAGTTTGTACGTATCTGTAATAAGGATGAAAAGCTAATTCTGCAAACTTCAGTTGCGTACTAAGCCCGTGGTAGTTTATTATTCATGTACTAATCGTTAGTGGTAAAGTTGTAAGCGCAAATTATTCAGCATATTGTACACGATTGTAACTACTAACACAACGAACAGTGTTTTCATTTCTGAACCCTTCTTTTACATTTTCATTCACACGTCAATCTGTGAGCACAGACCTCTACTCTTATCCTGTAGTATATCAACATTATGCATTTGGAAATAAAACTACGTGTCGTTCACGTATCAGCCCGACTGATAATAACAATTTCAACTCCGTCATTTTAAATTGCTAACTCATCATATTCATAATCAGCGATCGCCACCCACCCCACTTGATACGAGGGTCAGTTGGAAAGTTCGCTGAGCGATAGCTGTACCTTAGAGGTAAAACCAAAATTTTTCGTGTGGTGCAATATTTGTGTTTCGTGTAAACCCCTGACAGTTTTTTCAAATCTATCTATCAATTTATTCATTGTTTAGAAGCTGTTTAAAGTTGACGTGTCATGTGTGTTTTGAGAAATAGACAAAATCAAACATCGTGGCTAAACAATTCTTCGTTAAAAATTGTTTAGTACCAACGGAAATAAGCAGAAAAAAATGTTAAATGTATTAGGAGATGCTGAGACTTTGAAAGCAACGGTTTTTAAGTAGGCACGTGAGTATAAATGTGGTTGTACGAGCACTGAGGATGATCCCCACCCTCACTGGACGCCCAAAAAATCAACAACTCGAGATGCGGCAGCCGTCTTCCACGACGCTTTTCACACCAAGTTCTTGAGTGAAAGTGCGATGCACACGCTCATGTAAGATGCTTATGATTGCAGCAACATCATCCACTCCTCAGTCTGCGGCCGTCCAACATCCTATGACATTTTTTCAATAATGACATTTTTTTGTTGGACTTTTTGGACGTGCACTGCTGGGATAGTCTTCAGTGCTTGTACGGCCACGTTTAAACTCAAGTGTGCCCCACTTAACGTTCTTTCTGAAGAGGCAGCATCTCCTAACACGTTTACAATTTTGTTTCGATTTTCCAATGTCGCTAAAACGTTTTTAACAGAGAAATCATGAGGAAACGATGTTTCATTTTGTGAAAATAAACACGCTTGACAGGAAAACTTCAAATAGCTGGTAAAAAGCTATTAAACTGACAGATATACTGTATATGGAAATTAACAGATGTTCACGCAAAATATACGTCTTACAGGATTTAGTCTTTACTCGTCTTTATTCAAAAGACTTTAGTTCTACTACTGAATTCGTAGTAGTAGTAGTAGAGCTCGCTCCGCGAACTTTTCGACTGACCCCCGTAGTTTGGACTTTGTCCCACTCCGTCCTCACAAGCTTCAGGCGGTCTACCGCTTTTTTTTCTTTAACTAAACTCCCAGAAAACTCTACATGACTGTCTTTTACAGCTCACTGCCCTCAAATTTCTTTTCATCTCAAAGTGTCTACTAACATACTCTTCTCTATATTGAAATTAAGTTAGGCAGGTTCAGGACGACATTAAAACAAGCAGCACTGTTTTACAAACCAGGTACGTCGGGAGAACATTTTTTTCGGTCTTATGGCTGTGAATTATTGACGACAACCCAGAAACAAAAAATTAAAATACAGATCTAAGGGATGGCGTTCTTAAGAGAAGTAAAAAGATATTCCAAACTTGATCGAAAAAGAATTACAAGTTTTAACTCGAATGAAACAATAAAATTCGTCATAACACGATGTTTGATTTTCTGAATTTTAAAAACACCAGTGACAGGAAATATTCAGACAGCTAGTAAAAAGTGAACAAACTGACAGGTATATCTGGAAATTACCAGATGTTCACGCGAAATATTCCTCTTGCAGCACGCGAAAGATTTTGTTTCTACCACTGAGCTATAGTTGTCGTTCCGCCAGCTTTTCAACTGATCCTCGTATTTTCTTGACAAGCGAAATAACCCTTCTCAAAAGTGTTATAATTTTTTTTTGCAATATATTTTTTATTGTGTACATGTGAGAGCTCACCTGTTAAATACTAAACGGTTATTGTACACTAAATGCAGAGCGACGGAAGCAAAGGGCTGTTCTGCGGTTTGAGTTTCGAACGGGAGGGGGCTACGTATAGCTGCATACTTCTGCATGGTCTTGTGCAGCACGTACTAATCTTTATCGTCATCATCATCATCTTTAACGATTAAATTAAGGATTCTTTGTTTTGGTCGCAAATAGACAAAGTTTAGAGCTGGTCACTCCAGCGCCTCCTCGAACGTCCTACAATTCTCCATCAGTTTGGCTTATAATTCCATAGTTATTTGGGGATGCGGCAGTCATCCATTTGGCAAAAATGTTCCCACCAATTCAGCTGATACTTTGCGATCCTGTCGAGTATACTCATGATATTCAGTTCCTGTCGTATATCTGTGTCTCTTCTATGATCATAGAGAGTATACTCTGCCACTTGCCTGAAAAATCTCATTTCAGTCGCTTGGATGCGACTGGCTTGGCCTTTCGTTGAAGTCTAATTCTCACACCTATAAAGAAATGTGGGAAGAGCCATCACAGTGTAGAATTTTAGGTGTATTTCTTTATTTGCTGACTAAAGGGTTTGCCTAATGATTCCGCACATAAAGTTGAACTTATGCAACTTATTCACAACGTCGCTGCATTATAAGGCACATAAGGCACAGTATAGCCCAGGTATTCAAAATTGCTAACTTGTTCCACGACAGTATCCTCTATAACTATTTTTTCCTGTACGGGATCAGTTCTACGAAAATATTTCACCTTGGTCTTAAGTGTACATAACTGCATTCACGGCTCTTTGCAAATTCCATTTAACAAATGTATAACTAAATAATCTTGATGGCACAGATTGAGGTTTGATGGTTCTAAGTAGAGATTCTTCTCTTTAAAGCGCTGTAACTACTCTGGTATAAGAATATTAAGAAAATACGGCTCTGTAAGAAGAATAATCCGATATAGAGAAAAATCAACGTTAATTGTAAACAAAATAATTCTACGGTACTTTACTTATAGTATTCAATGGTTTATGGTACTGTTATGTAAATTTGTATTGTTTAAACGGGTGTAAAGTGTAGGGATCATTCGTCTTAAGACTGAACGTTTTAAACTCACAGTTGTTGCGGTCTAAACACTTCCTGTTGTTAAATAAACACCTTTCAAGTGAAAAAGCAAACCGTTTTGTGGTAATCACCATCACCATCATTTTCAAGGATTAAACCAAGGATGATTTGTTCCGGTCTCCAATAGACACAGATTAGAGTTGGTCACTGCATCGCTTCCTCGGACGTCCCACACCTCTCCGTCATCTCGGCTTTAGTTCGTCCGGTTAGTCCTTATTTGAAGCAATTTAGTAGTAAATATGTCCCCTGGTTATGTTAGTAGCATATCGCAGGGTAAGACGTATGGTGTGGCTTCCAACTTCAGGCTTAACGTGCAGCCCGATTTTTTGTCTGGGTGTTCTCCCATAAACTGGCTGTCCTACCAGACTAAAGAGACCAGTTTTCCCTGTTGAGATATCCATAAGGATCGTAAATGTGGTGGTTTCTCCTTCCCTTTTACATCCTACGTCGTTAGCCAATTGAAGGTCATCCGTCTCTAGGGGCAATTTCTCACCCTAAGGGCAAGAGGGTGCCCTAACCTCTACTTGACAATGACAAGTAGATGAGGGACAGATTATACCGGCTATCACTCGGTCTCCAGAACAGCGTTAGCCACATGGTGTTGAGCATTCCCCACCACTTGGAGGTGCTACTACATATTTCCTTTTATCACGGAATGAGACCATAAGGCATTACTCACCCTCTCCAGTAATTTAAGGAAATTTGCGTGGTAACAGATATCGAAATTTTTGAGACGGGTCAAAGGCTGCACAAGAAGAGATTTAGTAAGAAATGAATACGTGCGAAGTGAACTAAATGTATATGCAATAAATGAAAAAATAACTGAACTTAAAGAAAGATGGAAACACCACGTAAATAGAATGGGAAATGGGATAATACCCAAAAAATTACTTAACTACAACCTAAGAGTTAAAAGAGATAGCCTATAGGAAGACCAAAAAACGGTGGTGGTAAGTTTGTGAGGAAGGAACAGGCAAATGCCTAATCCTTTTGGTGCAGAAGAAGAAGAAGAGCGATATCGAAAATTAAAATAATACAGAAAAATTTTGCTAAGGTATATATACACATACGTTGACATGACAGACACGTTGAGGACACAAATTTTTAATTGCTAGAGTATTAACAAAATGGTTTGACGTGGAATACGTTATGGAAAAAGCGTGAATATACTACACTCATGTCAGTATATTGAAGCTTGTACAGAAATTTACCATAAAGTCTATGCCTAAAGGATCACAAACGTTTACAAGATTTCCATAAATATAATTTTAATTCACGAACACAAAACCAGTTACATCAAGTGGCATTCAAATTTTCCCAGCCACGTTTTCCTGTAGGCGTACGTTGTTATTGCAAAGTGTACGCGTGTGTGGCAACTTTCGTTTGAATGCATGTGTTGCCTTTAGGCTTATTTTTACGTGCTGATCAGTACTTATACACAACGCCTAGGATTTCAATACGAGTAGATATACTAAAATTAGCTTAGCGTTTTAAAGTTTAGCGAAATGTGGTACAGAGAAATTTTACTGTTTACGAAGAACGGCGTAAACCAAAAGTTAATTCTGTCAGCACATCATAATATGTTAGTATTGATTACACCGTCAAACTTCACACGAACTGTCTATCCGGTCACGTATTCCAGAAAATGAGAAAGGTCCCAATTGTCATACGTACTGGACCCTGGATTGCGTTCAATGTAAAATTTAATTATACGATGGAACAAAAAACCTCCAATTCCAATCATGTTTAAGCTGAAAATTCATTCCGCACATTCTTTTGATTAAAAAATTTGATTAATGGAATACTTTGAATCTCACGTACTGAAAAACGCCCAACTTATAAATGCACACACCATACCGTGTAGGCCTACTGTCTAAGCAGCGACTTTGCTACCCAGCAAGGAATATGGCGACGTATGCCATTCCACTGCACGCATCACTGTAATACTACTCAAATAAAATATAAATTTAACACGGTTTCGGTGTAACTTGACTGCCTCTCACACGGTATTTCTTGTAGCGCATAAGAGAACTCACTTTAACAAAATGTTCAATAAATTACACGTAGATATAAAGCACGAATGCTCATTCTAATACGCTAACAAAATCACAACCAAATACGTTTTCTGAACAACTGAACAATGTTTACAGAACCAATAATACCTGACCAACACAACCTCGCACTATCATTCAGTAGACCCTCCGCTCCTCAGGCGTCTCGGCAGCAAAACTGATCCGTGTACAGTACTTACAGTGTATACTGTATTATAATCTTATATAATTGTGTGTAAGTACCTAGTACCATATCCTTAAAAACATTGTTTATAGTTGACAAATGGTTTAGCGAGGATCGGAGAATATTCTTTGCTAATTTATTGACTATGTATTTGATAGAGTTAAAACATATTACACACTATAGATAATCCTTAAAATAGGTCTCAGCAACAATCTCTCTGTAAGTAGAGACAGGAATTTTTATGTCATTTCTATTTATTGGCATCATTGTGACCTGTGTATGTAACATAAGGAAGTACTCGATCACATTAAAGACCAATTGATGGAGTGTGTGTGGGAAGGAGAGAGCGAGTGTGTGTTTGCTTGATAAAAACATGAAGTTTTATGTGTTCGTTTCCATATTAATATTTATATTATTAAAAAAATTTCGCCTTTCCTCATATTACCAAAGTTTACCTCTAAGAAGCACTTACTTATTGTACAGTAGCGCGGTAATTTTTACTTTATAGGTTGGCTAATCTGCGCTTTAATTTTTACTGTAATCTGATCATTCATTTCGGTGCTCCGCACAGTTCGTCTCAGACGCTCGTCAGCAGCGTTCGGCTCGCTCTCGCAGCCTTACTGTCACATTTCAAATACTTGCACTCGAGTATTCGAGTGTCGCTTATTCGCTCCTCTGCCGTATTCTTTACGACAATTAATGTAGGCCTTAGGCCAACATTTCACATAGGGCCCATTAGGCCCTTCCATCAGATCAATTTTTAATATAATACAAATTCTATTCAACATATGCTTATTAGCCAATCTATCACTCAAAATGGTACCTAACAATTTCTAATGTACTTATGGACATTAAATAAATGAATTAATTACAGTCCACTCGATTCATCATTTCTGCATCCTGGCGAATCAACTTTAAGTATAGAACACTTCACACTCAACATTCTTCTACAAAACATTTTCCGGTCCACGCGGACCGGACACTTAACATATTTTGGTCCCACGGGCCGCATCATAAACATTTTTTGGTCCTCCGGGCCAGACACTTAACATCTTTGGTCGCTCCGGACCTGGATATCCGGATGTATTAGACACAATTATTATTTTTCTGCCCCTATTTCTGGCCATCAGGGGCGAATCAGCATATCCGCTGATACGACCGTGGCGTTTCGATCAGCATTTCGCTCGTCGCCTTTGAGACTCCTGACAACATCATCGCAAGAGCCTGCTAGCTTCAGTACGTCAAACAAGGCTGTCATCTCTCCGAGCTATGTTTGCCATCTTCTCCACGGCGCCATCGCCTACAAGGTATCACCTCAATAACATCATATCAAGGTGCGTACAATGGCTGAAGAAGGCCTCAAAGTGTTAGTCAGAAAAAGAGGCGGCTTAAAGTCCGCAATAGTGCGCATACAATCAGCTGTCAGTAACTTTCATACAAAATCCAATACAAAACACTTTTTAACCGTAAGGCTTGAAAGTTTGAAAAGCTTGGCATCGAAGTACGACGAGGTACAAACTGAAATCGAACTTATTTGTAAAGACATAAACGCTGCTCAAGAAGACCGAGTTGAGGTCGAAGAAATGCTGTATTCGACGGAAGCAAATACTTTGCAATTGATTGATACATTTAATGTTCAGACTGTACCTCCCGTATTATCGACCCACATGTAATTAAAACCAAGACGTTTGCCCTGCTTCACAGGCAATATCTTGGAATGGCAGTATTTTCATTCAATTTTTACGGACTTGGTGCATACAAGATCCGATCTAACGCCAGTGCAGAAGTTACATTATTTACATTCTTCTTTAAAAAATGAACCGTTAGATTTAATTAAATCACTACCTATTTGTAAGGAAAATTACTCAATAGCGTTGAGTTTGCTGTCCGCAAGGTATGACAACAAGTTCATACTAGCAAAATACTATGTTCAAAATTTACTTCAAGTCAAGTCGACAATTAAAGACTCTGTCCAAAATTTGGCAGAATTCACAAACACGATAACGTCTTCCGTTAATTCACTGGCGGCAATGCAACTGTCAGTGAATTCATTTGAATTTATTACTATACAATTATTATCAACTAAACTCGACCCTACTACTTTTAAAATATGGAAGGAGTCTATAGACCCTGATAATCTTCCTAACTTTCAAGATTTCGCTCATTTTTTAAACGCACGTAGACAGCTGTTAGAAAATACACTGCCTATCGATGCCGGACAGGAACTCAACAAGCCGAGTTTAAGACTCAACAATAAATCTGATAAATATAAATCAAGAAACGCTGCTGGCAATACTACATTTAAGAGTTATCACTCAGCGTCAAGCAATTCTTCATGTTTGTGTTGTAAATCTAATCATCCGCTTTACATACGTGATAAATTTCGTGCATTAAGCACCGCTGAGCGGGGACAATTTGTATCAAATCACAAATGTTGTACCAATTGTCTTAGATCAGATCATTTTGTATCTAATTGTAAGAATAAGCAGGCATGTAAGATCTGTTCAAAACGACGCCACACATTGTTGTACACGAATAATGTGCCAAACGCAATCTCTGCCAGTAGTAGTAACTATTGATCACTTAAATTACAATCCACGAACAATATTCTTTTATCAACAGCAATTGTATTTGTCATTGACCAGGATAGCAACAGACAAAAGGCAAGAGTTCTTTTAGACGCCGGTTCACAAATAAATTTTTGCACCAAATCATTTGCAAGGAAATTACGACTTAATTTGACTAAATCCAACATACCAATTACGGGTGTAAATAATACAGCGTGTCATTCCACTAATCTTGCGTCTATACGCATCATTTCTCGTTATCAGAGATTTAGCTTCGAGGCAAAATGTGCTATCTTATCTGCATTAACCCACAATCTGCCGGCACAATCGTTTGACATAAATCAATTCAACATTCCGGACAACATTTTTCTGGCTGACCCAAATTTCAATATATCATCCGAAATCGACATACTCTTAGGGGCGCAATTTTACATGGATTTAATTTTAGCCAACAAATACGTACGCGGCCCTCATTTTCCCATCATTCAGGAAACAAAGTTAGGCTACATTTTGGCTGGCAATCTGCCCAACCACTGCCGCTACAAGGGTCCTGCTGTTTCGTTCCTAGCTAGGAACAACGCCAGTCAAATTCTGCAGTCTCTCGAAAAATTTTGGGAGGCAGAAACTATCCCTGACTACACACCTGATAACGAGTCAGCTTGTGAGGAACATTTCGTGCGTTCTACTCATCGCGACCATGAGGGTAGGTTCGTGGTTTCACTGCCATTTAAGTCCGATCATCTCCAGTTGGGGGAATCTTACACCAATGCTGAATCAAGATTTTTGAATTTAGAACGTCGATTCAGGCGTGATGCTAAGCTCGCACGCGATTACGCAGACTTTATTAATGTATATATGGATCTTGGCCACATGACGCTTATCGATAATTGCGCTATCAATTCAGGAGTGTCAAATACTTACTATCTGCCTCACCATGCCGTGTTTAAGCAGTCTAGCTTGACTAAAAAACTGCGGGTCGTTTTTGATGGTTCGTCCAAAAGTACCAATGGCCTTTCTCTCAATGACATATTGTTGGTAGGCCCGAATGTTCAACAAGACCTTTCTTCTATTCTTTTAAGTTTCCGCATGCATAAATATGTTCTCATCGCCGACATCGAGAAGATGTATCGACAAATTCGCGTAGCTGAAAAGGATCGTGACTATCAACGTATTTTGTGGCGTGACTCTCCTCTCGAACAATTTAAACACTTTGCATTGCGAACGGTAACCTACGGCACGGCTAGTGCTTCGTTTTTGGCCACTCGCTGTCTTATTCAAATTGGTAGGGACCATCAAGCTTCCGTTCCTGATGCGGCGTTAGCTATAACGAATGATTTCTATGTCGACGATTTGCTTACCGGTGCTGACACCATCTCTGATCTGACCAAGTTGAAATCTGATTTGGGTGCGTTATTGAGTCAATACGGTCTCACGTTGCATAAATGGGCATCTAATGAACCCAGAGTGGTCGCAAGTCATGACAATTTATCACTTCCCTTAAACAAAGAGGACAATGTGCGTACCCTGGGCATTCTCTGGAATAACACTGCCGATTCATTTCTGTTTGACATTACAGCATTCCCCGTT
This sequence comes from Magicicada septendecula, assembly GCA_034769895.1. Lineage (NCBI taxonomy): Eukaryota > Metazoa > Arthropoda > Insecta > Hemiptera > Cicadidae > Magicicada > Magicicada septendecula. The sequence continues at coordinate 344,111,611 of CM068375.1, forward strand.
GAATCAAGCATCTCCAAGAGGAGAATTCTTTCGATTATTGCAGGCATATACGATCCTCTTGGACTGATCGGTCCCTGTTGTTTTCTTGTACAAACAATTTATGCAGCGACTCTGGCTTTGCAAGCTTGGTTGGGATGAACCGATCTCCGGCCAATCACGTTTGGATTGGCATTCATTATGCGACAAATTGTGTCTGATTAGCAAAATTGTGGTCCCACGTTCTATTCGTTGCAAGTTTGAGGCAAGTACAGTTGAATTACATGGTTTTTCGGATGCCTCTGAAAAGGTGTTTGAGTGCTGTATTTATATCAGAGTCATTTATCAAGATTCATCGGCCTCTTGTCATCTCCTGTGTTCTAAATCTCGCGTGGCTCCCTTACGACAGGTGTCATTACCTCGCATCGAACTCTGCGCTTGCTTGTTGTTATCGGGACTCGTATTTAAGGTCCTTCCTGGGCTTTATTCGTTCATTATAGTGTTCATTTATATTCTGACTCTATGGTGTCTCTTTACTGGATTCATGCCCAGTCAACGAGGTGGAAAACATACGTCGCTAATCGTGTTGCTGAAATTCAGCGTCTTACGCAAGCCTATACTTGGCATCACATCAATTCTAGACACAATCCTGGTGATATTATCACCAGGGGGTGTCTCCCTGACGTTTTGCGCGATTGTTCGCTTTGGTGGCACGGTCCCACTTGTTTGCCTCAATCTTCCGATTCCAATACTTTTCCACCCTTTTTACCTTCTAATCCGTCGTCTTCTGAAGTCACTGCGGAAGAGAAACAAACCCATAAACTTTCTCTAATGTCTACCCTGGCTATCGAGCTTTCTAAGGGCTTTCCTCGTTGCATCGTCTGACTCGCGTATACGCGTACTGTTTTCGGTTCATCAAAAATATTAGACTCTCCAGTGCTGACAAATTTACGGGCGATCTTACCGCTGTCGAAATTCATCATGCTCTTAATTTCTTCATAAAACAATCTCAGTCAATCCACTTCGCAGCCGAAATTAATTGTCTTCGTAATGGATCTTCTGTCTCTTTTAGTAGTAAGTTCGTTCTCTCGACCCGTTTCTTGATGACTCTGGAGTGATACGCGTAGGCGGGCGATTACAGCAGTCGCAATTAAATTACGACACTAAACATCCTATTGTCTTACATTCTTCGGCTCATATTACTCGCCTCATCATTGAACGCGAACACATTCGTCTACTTCACGCTGGCGTTCAACTCTTGCATCACTCACTTCGTCAACGTTGGTGGATTGTTAATGCCAGGTTAGTCATTCGCTCCATCATTCGTAAATGTGTCAAGTGTCTCGGTTTAGTGCCAAACAGCAGGTTCAGAGGCTTTGTATTTTACCATCTCCTAGAGACACTCCATCACGGCCGTTTCTATTCTGCGCGCTTGATTATGGTGGTCCCTTCATGATTCGTCATGGCGGGCAGAAATCCAGAACTATCTCTAAGGCATACGTGTCTTTGTTCATTTGCTTAGCAACCAGGGCCATTCACGTGGAATTGGTTTCCGACCTTACAGCCAGTGCGTTTATAGCTGCCTTACGTCGTTTTATGTCCCGCAGGGGCATAGCCATTCAGTTATACTCTGATAATGGCACAAACCTTAGGAAGGCCCGCAATATTTTACATGATCTCTACAACCTTTGGCATAATAAGGATGCCATCTCATCACTCAAATAATTCACGTCCTCTCAGGGGATCTCATGGTCATTTATTCCGCCCTCGTCACCTCATTTTGGTGGCCTTTGGGAGAGCGGCATAAAGAGTTTGAAGTTTCATCTGCGCCGCGTGGTAGGCAAGTCTATTCTAACCTTCGAGAAGTTTACGACAGTTTTGTCTCAGATAGAGGCATGTCTGAACTCTCGACCATTATTTGCCATCTCTTCGGATGTAAATGATCCGGTGCCACTTACACCTGGCCATTTTTTGATTTGCGCACCATTAACGGCGATACCGGACCCAGACTTAACTCATATTCCTATCTCTCGTCTTGGGCGTTGGCAACTTCTCCAGAAGTTTGTCCAAGTCATTTGGAAGGCATGGTCTCGCGACTATTTGCACCAGTTACAACAGCGTCACAAATGGAAATTCGCTAAGGATAATGTTTCCATTGGGGACCTAGGTTTACTTATTTAGGATAACCTACCTCCATTAACCTGGAAATTTAGTGTAATTACCGCCACATTTCCCGGCCCAGATAACTTAATTAGAGTCGTAGACATTCGCACACCTACTGGTGTTTTGCGCAGACCAATCCATAAATTGTTTGGTCCCTACTAGGGACGAACAATAAAGGAAAGGGGTTTTATTTTCCTTTGTATTTTTATATTTCTAAATACACATAAATCAAATGTTCAAGAAGACTTGTTAGCTATAAGCACTTTTGTGTAGCATAAGCTTTAATTTGTATATTTTTTGATTTAGCAACTGTTTGTATTACTCAAGCAAGTGTTAGTTTAGTTAATATGCGAGGCTTAATTATTATTTTGTATTTTCGTATATGCAACTTTTGATTTATGCCTCATGTCTTATTTAATATTATGTAAAAATTTTGTTATTCTCTGAATTTATTTTTCACGATTGTTCAATATATGTATACTTATTTGTAATTAACTAAATTGGTGTTTATTATATTTATTATATAACTTGTATTTATGTAAAACAAATTGTTTTGCGTCTACTGTATATAACCATGCCACGCCTAGATTTATTTTACATTGTATTTTTATATTGTATTTGTATTTTGTGATTATGCATTGCACAATTATTATTTTCCTTAAATTATAACATACATGTCATCACATATGTGCTTGCAATTAGTCAGTTATCTATAGCTTGTTCTCACACAACAACATATTGTAAGTTCCTGAAACTTCAGGTATAGCATGACTCGTTTAATATATGACGCCATGCTAGATTTACGTTTAAACATGTATAATTTGTGACAATTTTGTTCATGTAAGCAATACTCTGTACAGGTCTACTGGCCTCAACTATTTCACGGTAACCATCTATGACTTGCATCTATCGGGCCATCATGTGATGAGCTTCCGATCATACATTATTAAACATTGTCTAATTATGTATTTTTCATGTTTCATAACGTTCAATATTGTACACATACAACATATGTCGGCAATATATTGCCAACGCATACATTTTTATTCATGCATGAAATTAGTTTGCTCGCCAACCTTGGCCCACCAAACGCTTATCTTTAAGGCTTATCTTTATTCATGCTTATCGCTAAACCAATAACGTACAGCTGTTATCTAATATTACAACTCAAGGTTCAACGCAGCCTTCAAATTAACTTTCATTATTAAGAACACTGTACGTTATATACTGAGTTACCAAAATGTATAATAATTTAATAAAATGTAGTAAAAAATCTACTGATTTTTGACAGGCAGCTTATGTACAGTAGCGCGGTAATTTTTACTTTATAGGCTGACTAATCTGCGCTTTAATTTTTACTGTAATCTGATCATTCATGTCGGTGCTCCGCACAGTTCGTCTCAGACGCTCGTCAGCAGCGTTCGGCTCGCTCTCGCAGCCTTACTGTCACATTTCAAATACTTGCTCTCAAGTATTCGAGTGTCGCGTATTCGCGCCTCTGTCGTATTCTTTACGACAATTAATGTAGGCCTTAGGCCAACATTTCACATATGGCCCATTAGGCACTTTCATCAGATCAATTTTTAATATAATACAAATTCTATTCAGCATATGCTTATTAGCCAATCTATTACTCAAAATGGTACCTAACAATTTCTAATGTACTTGTGAACATTAAATAAATGAATTAATTACAGTCCACTCGCTTCATCATTTCTGCATCCTGGCGAATCAACTTTAAGTATAGAACACTTCACATTCAACATTCTTCTACAAAACATTTTCCGGTCCACTCGGACCGGACACTTAACATTTTTGGTCCCACGGGCCGCATCATAAATATTTTTTGGTCCTCCGGGCCGGACACTTACCATTTTTTGGTCCCTCCGGACCTGGATTTCCGGATGTATTATTCACAATTATTATTTTTCTGCCCCTATTTCTGGCCATCAGGGGCGAATCAGCATATCCGCTGATACGACCGTGGCGTTTCGATCAGCATTTCGCTCGTCGCTTTTGAGACTCCTGACAACATCATCGCAAGAGCCTGCTAGCTTCAGTACGTCAAACAAGGCTGTCATCTCTCCGAGCTATGTTTGCCATCTTCTCCACGGCGCCATCGCCTACAAGGTATCACCTCAATAACATCATATCAAGGTGCGTACAATGGCTGAAGAAGGCCTCAAAGTGTTAGTCAGAAAAAGAGGCGGCTTAAAGTCCGCAATAGTGCGCATACAATCAGCTGTCAGTAACTTTCATACAAATTCCAATACAAAACACTCTTTAACCGTAAGGCTTGAAAGTTTGAAAAGCTTGGCATCGAAGTACGACGAGGTACAATCTGAAATCGAACTTATTTGTAAAGATATAAACGCTGCTCAAGATGACCGAGTTGAGGTCGAAGAAATTCTATATTCGACGGAAGCAAATATTTTGCAATTGATTGATACATTTTATGTTCAGACTGTGCCTCCCGTATTATCGACCCACATGTAATTAAAACCAAGACGTTTGCCCTGCTTCACAGGCAATATCTTGGAATGGCAGCATTTTCATTCAATTTTTACGGACTTGGTGCATACAAGATCCGATCTAACGCCAGTGCAGAAGTTACATTATTTACATTCTTCTTTAAAAAATGAACCGTTAGATTTAATTAAATCACTACCTATTTGTAAGGAAAATTACTCAATACCGTTGAGTTTGCTGTCCGCAAGGTATGACAACAAGTTCATAATAGCTAAATACTATGTTCAAAATTTACTTCAAGTCAAGTCGACAATTAGAGACTATGTCCAAAGTTTGGCAGAATTCACAAACACGATAACGTCTTCCGTTAATTCACTGGCGGCAATGCAACTGTCAGTGAATTCATTTGAATTTATTCCTATACAATTATTATCAACTAAACTCGACCCTACTACTTTTAAAATATGGAAGGAGTCTATAGACCCTGATAATCTTCCTAACTTTCAAGATTTCACTCATTTTTTAAACGCACGTAGACAGCTGTTAGAAAATACACTGCCTATCGATGCCGGACAGGAACTCAACAAGCCGAGTTTAAGACTCAACAATAAATCTGATAAATATAAATCAAGAAACGCTGCTGGCAGTACTACATTTAAGAGTTATCACTCAGCGTCAAGCAAATCTTCATGTTTGTGTTGTAAATCTAATCATCCGCTTTATATATGTGATGAATTTCGTGCATTAAGCACCGCTGAGCGGGGACAATTTGTATCAAATCACAAATGTTGTACCAATTGTCTTAGATCAGATCATTTTGTATCTAATTGTAAGATTAAGCAGGCATGTAAGATCTGTTCAAAACGACACCACACATTGTTGCACACGAACAATGTGCCGAACGCAATCTCTGCCAGTAGTAGTAACTATTGATCACTTAAATTACAATCCACGAACAATATTCTTTTATCAACAGCAATTGTATTTGTCATTGACCAGGATAGCAACAGACAAAAGGCAAGAGTTCTTTTAGACGCCGGTTCACAAATAAATTTTTGCACCAAATCATTTGCAAGGAAATTACGATTTAATTTGACTAAATCCAACATACCAATTACGGGTGTAAATAATACAGCGTGTCATTCCACTAATCTTGCGTCTATACGCATCATTTCTCGTTATCAGAGATTTAGCTTCGAGGCAAAATGTGCTATCTTATCTGCATTAACCCACAATCTGCCGGCACAATCGTTTGACATAAATCAATTCAACATTCCGGACAACATTTTTCTGGCTGACCCAAATTTCAATATATCATCCGAAATCGACATACTCTTAGGGGCGCAATTTTACATGGATTTAATTTTAGCCAACAAATACGTACGCGGCCCTCATTTTCCCATCATTCAGGAAACAAAGTTAGGCTACATTTTGGCTGGCAATCTGCCCAACCACTGCCGCTACAAGGGTCCTGCTGTTTCGTTCCTAGCTAGGAACAACGCCAGTCAAATTCTGCAGTCTCTCGAAAAATTTTGGGAGGCAGAAACTATCCCTGACTACACACCTGATAACGAGTCAGCTTGTGAGGAACATTTCGTGCGTTCTACTCATCGCGACCATGAGGGTAGGTTCGTGGTTTCACTGCCATTTAAGTCCGATCATCTCCAGTTGGGGGAATCTTACACCAATGCTGAATCAAGATTTTTGAATTTAGAACGTCGATTCAGGCGTGATGCTAAGCTCGCACGCGATTACGCAGACTTTATTAATGTATATATGGATCTTGGCCACATGACGCTTATCGATAATTGCGCTATCAATTCAGGAGTGTCAAATACTTACTATCTGCCTCACCATGCCGTGTTTAAGCAGTCTAGCTTGACTAAAAAACTGCGGGTCGTTTTTGATGGTTCGTCCAAAAGTACCAATGGCCTTTCTCTCAATGACATATTGTTGGTAGGCCCGAATGTTCAACAAGACCTTTCTTCTATTCTTTTAAGTTTCCGCATGCATAAATATGTTCTCATCGCCGACATCGAGAAGATGTATCGACAAATTCGCGTAGCTGAAAAGGATCGTGACTATCAACGTATTTTGTGGCGTGACTCTCCTCTCGAACAATTTAAACACTTTGCATTGCGAACGGTAACCTACGGCACGGCTAGTGCTTCGTTTTTGGCCACTCGCTGTCTTATTCAAATTGGTAGGGACCATCAAGCTTCCGTTCCTGATGCGGCGTTAGCTATAACGAATGATTTCTATGTCGACGATTTGCTTACCGGTGCTGACACCATCTCTGATCTGACCAAGTTGAAATCTGATTTGGGTGCGTTATTGAGTCAATACGGTCTCACGTTGCATAAATGGGCATCTAATGAACCCAGAGTGGTCGCAAGTCATGACAATTTATCACTTCCCTTAAACAAAGAGGACAATGTGCGTACCCTGGGCATTCTCTGGAATAACACTGCCGATTCATTTCTGTTTGACATTACAGCATTCCCCGTTGAATCAAGCATCTCCAAGAGGAGAATTCTTTCGATTATTGCAGGCATATACGATCCTCTTGGACTGATCGGTCCCTGTTGTTTTCTTGTACAAACAATTTATGCAGCGACTCTGGCTTTGCAAGCTTGGTTGGGATGAACCGATCTCCGGCCAATCACGTTTGGATTGGCATTCATTGTGCGACAAATTGTGTCTGATTAGCAAAATTGTGGTCCCACGTTCTATTCGTTGCAAGTTTGAGGCAAGTACAGTTGAATTACATGGTTTTTCGGATGCCTCTGAAAAGGTGTTTGAGTGCTGTATTTATATCAGAGTCATTTATCAAGATTCATCGGCCTCTTGTCATCTCCTGTGTTCTAAATCTCGCGTGGCTCCCTTACGACAGGTGTCATTACCTCGCATCGAACTCTGCGCTTGCTTGTTGTTATCGGGACTCGTATTTAAGGTCCTTCCTGGGCTTTATTCGTTCATTATAGTGTTCATTTATATTCTGACTCTATGGTGTCTCTTTACTGGATTCATGCCCAGTCAACGAGGTGGAAAACATACGTCGCTAATCGTGTTGCTGAAATTCAGCGTCTTACGCAAGCCTATACTTGGCATCACATCAATTCTAGACACAATCCTGGTGATATTATCACCAGGGGGTGTCTCCCTGACGTTTTGCGCGATTGTTCGCTTTGGTGGCACGGTCCCACTTGTTTGCCTCAATCTTCCGATTCCAATACTTTTCCACCCTTTTTACCTTCTAATCCGTCGTCTTCTGAAGTCACTGCGGAAGAGAAACAAACCCATAAACTTTCTCTAATGTCTACCCTGGCTATCGAGCTTTCTAAGGGCTTTCCTCGTTGCATCGTCTGACTCGCGTATACGCGTACTGTTTTCGGTTCATCAAAAATATTAGACTCTCCAGTGCTGACAAATTTACGGGCGATCTTACCGCTGTCGAAATTCATCATGCTCTTAATTTCTTCATAAAACAATCTCAGTCAATCCACTTCGCAGCCGAAATTAATTGTCTTCGTAATGGATCTTCTGTCTCTTTTAGTAGTAAGTTCGTTCTCTCGACCCGTTTCTTGATGACTCTGGAGTGATACGCGTAGGCGGGCGATTACAGCAGTCGCAATTAAATTACGACACTAAACATCCTATTGTCTTACATTCTTCGGCTCATATTACTCGCCTCATCATTGAACGCGAACACATTCGTCTACTTCACGCTGGCGTTCAACTCTTGCATCACTCACTTCGTCAACGTTGGTGGATTGTTAATGCCAGGTTAGTCATTCGCTCCATCATTCGTAAATGTGTCAAGTGTCTCGGTTTAGTGCCAAACAGCAGGTTCAGAGGCTTTGTATTTTACCATCTCCTAGAGACACTCCATCACGGCCGTTTCTATTCTGCGCGCTTGATTATGGTGGTCCCTTCATGATTCGTCATGGCGGGCAGAAATCCAGAACTATCTCTAAGGCATACGTGTCTTTGTTCATTTGCTTAGCAACCAGGGCCATTCACGTGGAATTGGTTTCCGACCTTACAGCCAGTGCGTTTATAGCTGCCTTACGTCGTTTTATGTCCCGCAGGGGCATAGCCATTCAGTTATACTCTGATAATGGCACAAACCTTAGGAAGGCCCGCAATATTTTACATGATCTCTACAACCTTTGGCATAATAAGGATGCCATCTCATTACTCAAATAATTCACGTCCTCTCAGGGGATCTCATGGTCATTTATTCCGCCCTCGTCACCTCATTTTGGTGGCCTTTGGGAGAGCGGCATAAAGAGTTTGAAGTTTCATCTGCGCCGCGTGGTAGGCAAGTCTATTCTAACCTTCGAGAAGTTTACGACAGTTTTGTCTCAGATAGAGGCATGTCTGAACTCTCGACCATTATTTGCCATCTCTTCGGATGTAAATGATCCGGTGCCACTTACACCTGGCCATTTTTTGATTTGCGCACCATTAACGGCGATACCGGACCCAGACTTAACTCATATTCCTATCTCTCGTCTAGGGCGTTGGCAACTTCTCCAGAAGTTTGTCCAAGTCATTTGGAAGGCATGGTCTCGCGACTATTTGCACCAGTTACAACAGCGTCACAAATGGAAATTCGCTAAGGATAATGTTTCCATTGGGGACCTAGGTTTACTTATTTAGGATAACCTACCTCCATTAACCTGGAAATTTAGTGTAATTACCGCCACATTTCCCGGCCCAGATAACTTAATTAGAGTCGTAGACATTCGCACACCTACTGGTGTTTTGCGCAGACCAATCCATAAATTGTTTGGTCCCTACTAGGGACGAACAATAAAGGAAAGGGGTTTTATTTTCCTTTGTATTTTTATATTTCTAAATACACATAAATCAAATGTTCAAGAAGACTTGTTAGCTATAAGCACTTTTGTGTAGCATAAGCTTTAATTTGTATATTTTTTGATTTAGCAACTGTTTGTATTACTCAAGCAAGTGTTAGTTTAGTTAATATGCGAGGCTTAATTATTATTTTGTATTTTCGTATATGCAACTTTTGATTTATGCCTCATGTCTTATTTAATATTATGTAAAAATTTTGTTATTCTCTGAATTTATTTTTCACGATTGTTCAATATATGTATACTTATTTGTAATTAACTAAATTGGTGTTTATTATATTTATTATATAACTTGTATTTATATAAAACAAATTGTTTTGCGTCTACTGTATATAACCATGCCACGCCTAGATTTATTTTACATTGTATTTTTATATTGTATTTGTATTTTGTGATTATGCATTGCACAATTATTATTTTCCTTAAATTATAACATACATGTCATCACATATGTGCTTGCAATTAGTCAGTTATCTATAGCTTGTTCTCACACAACAACATATTGTAAGTTCCTGAAACTTCAGGTATAGCATGACTCGTTTAATATATGACGCCATGCTAGATTTACGTTTAAACATGTATAATTTGTGACAATTTTGTTCATGTAAGCAATACTCTGTACAGGTCTACTGGCCTCAACTATTTCACGGTAACCATCTATGACTTGCATCTATCGGGCCATCATGTGATGAGCTTCCGATCATACATTATTAAACATTGTCTAATTATGTATTTTTCATGTTTCATAACGTTCAATATTGTACACATACAACATATGTCGGCAATATATTGCCAACGCATACATTTTTATTCATGCATGAAATTAGTTTGCTCGCCAACCTTGGCCCACCAAACGCTTATCTTTAAGGCTTATCTTTATTCATGCTTATCGCTAAACCAATAACGTACAGCTGTTATCTAATATTACAACTCAAGGTTCAACGCAGCCTTCAAATTAACTTTCATTATTAAGAACACTGTACGTTATATACTGAGTTACCAAAATGTATAATAATTTAATAAAATGTAGTAAAAAATCTACTGATTTTTGACAGGCAGCTTATGTACAGTAGCGCGGTAATTTTTACTTTATAGGCTGACTAATCTGCGCTTTAATTTTTACTGTAATCTGATCATTCATGTCGGTGCTCCGCACAGTTCGTCTCAGACGCTCGTCAGCAGCGTTCGGCTCGCTCTCGCAGCCTTACTGTCACATTTCAAATACTTGCTCTCAAGTATTCGAGTGTCGCGTATTCGCGCCTCTGTCGTATTCTTTACGACAATTAATGTAGGCCTTAGGCCAACATTTCACATATGGCCCATTAGGCACTTTCATCAGATCAATTTTTAATATAATACAAATTCTATTCAGCATATGCTTATTAGCCAATCTATTACTCAAAAGTGGTACCTAACAATTTCTAATGTACTTGTGAACATTAAATAAATGAATTAATTACAGTCCACTCGCTTCATCATTTCTGCATCCTGGCGAATCAACTTTAAGTATAGAACACTTCACATTCAACATTCTTCTACAAAACATTTTCCGGTCCACTCGGACCGGACACTTAACATTTTTGGTCCCACGGGCCGCATCATAAATATTTTTTGGTCCTCCGGGCCGGACACTTACCATTTTTTGGTCCCTCCGGACCTGGATTTCCGGATGTATTATTCACAATTATTATTTTTCTGCCCCTATTTCTGGCCATCAGGGGCGAATCAGCATATCCGCTGATACGACCGTGGCGTTTCGATCAGCATTTCGCTCGTCGCTTTTGAGACTCCTGACAACATCATCGCAAGAGCCTGCTAGCTTCAGTACGTCAAACAAGGCTGTCATCTCTCCGAGCTATGTTTGCCATCTTCTCCACGGCGCCATCGCCTACAAGGTATCACCTCAATAACATCATATCAAGGTGCGTACAATGGCTGAAGAAGGCCTCAAAGTGTTAGTCAGAAAAAGAGGCGGCTTAAAGTCCGCAATAGTGCGCATACAATCAGCTGTCAGTAACTTTCATACAAATTCCAATACAAAACACTCTTTAACCGTAAGGCTTGAAAGTTTGAAAAGCTTGGCATCGAAGTACGACGAGGTACAATCTGAAATCGAACTTATTTGTAAAGATATAAACGCTGCTCAAGATGACCGAGTTGAGGTCGAAGAAATTCTATATTCGACGGAAGCAAATATTTTGCAATTGATTGATACATTTTATGTTCAGACTGTGCCTCCCGTATTATCGACCCACATGTAATTAAAACCAAGACGTTTGCCCTGCTTCACAGGCAATATCTTGGAATGGCAGCATTTTCATTCAATTTTTACGGACTTGGTGCATACAAGATCCGATCTAACGCCAGTGCAGAAGTTACATTATTTACATTCTTCTTTAAAAAATGAACCGTTAGATTTAATTAAATCACTACCTATTTGTAAGGAAAATTACTCAATACCGTTGAGTTTGCTGTCCGCAAGGTATGACAACAAGTTCATAATAGCTAAATACTATGTTCAAAATTTACTTCAAGTCAAGTCGACAATTAGAGACTATGTCCAAAGTTTGGCAGAATTCACAAACACGATAACGTCTTCCGTTAATTCACTGGCGGCAATGCAACTGTCAGTGAATTCATTTGAATTTATTCCTATACAATTATTATCAACTAAACTCGACCCTACTACTTTTAAAATATGGAAGGAGTCTATAGACCCTGATAATCTTCCTAACTTTCAAGATTTCACTCATTTTTTAAACGCACGTAGACAGCTGTTAGAAAATACACTGCCTATCGATGCCGGACAGGAACTCAACAAGCCGAGTTTAAGACTCAACAATAAATCTGATAAATATAAATCAAGAAACGCTGCTGGCAGTACTACATTTAAGAGTTATCACTCAGCGTCAAGCAAATCTTCATGTTTGTGTTGTAAATCTAATCATCCGCTTTATATATGTGATGAATTTCGTGCATTAAGCACCGCTGAGCGGGGACAATTTGTATCAAATCACAAATGTTGTACCAATTGTCTTAGATCAGATCATTTTGTATCTAATTGTAAGATTAAGCAGGCATGTAAGATCTGTTCAAAACGACACCACACATTGTTGCACACGAACAATGTGCCGAACGCAATCTCTGCCAGTAGTAGTAACTATTGATCACTTAAATTACAATCCACGAACAATATTCTTTTATCAACAGCAATTGTATTTGTCATTGACCAGGATAGCAACAGACAAAAGGCAAGAGTTCTTTTAGACGCCGGTTCACAAATAAATTTTTGCACCAAATCATTTGCAAGGAAATTACGATTTAATTTGACTAAATCCAACATACCAATTACGGGTGTAAATAATACAGCGTGTCATTCCACTAATCTTGCGTCTATACGCATCATTTCTCGTTATCAGAGATTTAGCTTCGAGGCAAAATGTGCTATCTTATCTGCATTAACCCACAATCTGCCGGCACAATCGTTTGACATAAATCAATTCAACATTCCGGACAACATTTTTCTGGCTGACCCAAATTTCAATATATCATCCGAAATCGACATACTCTTAGGGGCGCAATTTTACATGGATTTAATTTTAGCCAACAAATACGTACGCGGCCCTCATTTTCCCATCATTCAGGAAACAAAGTTAGGCTACATTTTGGCTGGCAATCTGCCCAACCACTGCCGCTACAAGGGTCCTGCTGTTTCGTTCCTAGCTAGGAACAACGCCAGTCAAATTCTGCAGTCTCTCGAAAAATTTTGGGAGGCAGAAACTATCCCTGACTACACACCTGATAACGAGTCAGCTTGTGAGGAACATTTCGTGCGTTCTACTCATCGCGACCATGAGGGTAGGTTCGTGGTTTCACTGCCATTTAAGTCCGATCATCTCCAGTTGGGGGAATCTTACACCAATGCTGAATCAAGATTTTTGAATTTAGAACGTCGATTCAGGCGTGATGCTAAGCTCGCACGCGATTACGCAGACTTTATTAATGTATATATGGATCTTGGCCACATGACGCTTATCGATAATTGCGCTATCAATTCAGGAGTGTCAAATACTTACTATCTGCCTCACCATGCCGTGTTTAAGCAGTCTAGCTTGACTAAAAAACTGCGGGTCGTTTTTGATGGTTCGTCCAAAAGTACCAATGGCCTTTCTCTCAATGACATATTGTTGGTAGGCCCGAATGTTCAACAAGACCTTTCTTCTATTCTTTTAAGTTTCCGCATGCATAAATATGTTCTCATCGCCGACATCGAGAAGATGTATCGACAAATTCGCGTAGCTGAAAAGGATCGTGACTATCAACGTATTTTGTGGCGTGACTCTCCTCTCGAACAATTTAAACACTTTGCATTGCGAACGGTAACCTACGGCACGGCTAGTGCTTCGTTTTTGGCCACTCGCTGTCTTATTCAAATTGGTAGGGACCATCAAGCTTCCGTTCCTGATGCGGCGTTAGCTATAACGAATGATTTCTATGTCGACGATTTGCTTACCGGTGCTGACACCATCTCTGATCTGACCAAGTTGAAATCTGATTTGGGTGCGTTATTGAGTCAATACGGTCTCACGTTGCATAAATGGGCATCTAATGAACCCAGAGTGGTCGCAAGTCATGACAATTTATCACTTCCCTTAAACAAAGAGGACAATGTGCGTACCCTGGGCATTCTCTGGAATAACACTGCCGATTCATTTCTGTTTGACATTACAGCATTCCCCGTTGAATCAAGCATCTCCAAGAGGAGAATTCTTTCGATTATTGCAGGCATATACGATCCTCTTGGACTGATCGGTCCCTGTTGTTTTCTTGTACAAACAATTTATGCAGCGACTCTGGCTTTGCAAGCTTGGTTGGGATGAACCGATCTCCGGCCAATCACGTTTGGATTGGCATTCATTGTGCGACAAATTGTGTCTGATTAGCAAAATTGTGGTCCCACGTTCTATTCGTTGCAAGTTTGAGGCAAGTACAGTTGAATTACATGGTTTTTCGGATGCCTCTGAAAAGGTGTTTGAGTGCTGTATTTATATCAGAGTCATTTATCAAGATTCATCGGCCTCTTGTCATCTCCTGTGTTCTAAATCTCGCGTGGCTCCCTTACGACAGGTGTCATTACCTCGCATCGAACTCTGAGCTTGCTTGTTGTTATCGCGACTCGTATTTAAGATCGTTCCTGGGGTTTATTTGTTCATTAATAGTGTTCATTTATATTCTGACTATATGGTGTCTCTTTACTGGATTCATGCCCAGTCAGCGAGGTGGAAAACATACGTCGCTAATCGTGTTGCTGAAATTCAGCGTCTTACGCAAGCCTATACTTGGCATCACATCAATTCTAGACACAATCCTGGTGATATTATCTCCAGAGGGTGTCTCCCTGACGTTTTGCGCGATTGTTCGCTTTGGTGGCACGGTCCCACTTGTTTGCCTCAATCTTCCGAGTCCAATAATTTTCCACCCTTTTTACCTTCTAATCCGTCGTCTTCTGAAGTCACTGCGGAAGAGAAACAAACCCATAACCTTTCTCTAATGTCTACCCTGGCTATCGACCTTTCTAAGGACTTTTCCTCGTTGCATCGACTGACGCGCGTATACGCGTACTGTTTTCGGTTCATCAAAAATATTAGACTCTCCAGTGCTGACAAATTTACGGGCGATCTTACCGCTGTCGAAATTCATCATGCTCTTAATTTCTTCATAAAACAATCTCAGTCAATCCACTTCGCAGCCGAAATTAATTGTCTTCGTAATGGATCTTCTGTCTCTTTTAGTAGTAAGTTCGTTCTCTCGACCCGTTTCTTGATGACTCTGGAGTGATACGCGTAGGCGGGCGATTACAGCATTCGCAATTACCTTACGACACTAAACATCCTATTGTCTTATATCCTTCGGCTCATATTACTCGCCTCATCATTGAACGCGAACACATTCGTCTACTTCACGCTGGTGTTCAACTCTTGCATCACTCACTTCGTCAACGTTGGTGGATTGTTAACGCCAGTTTAGTCATTCGCTCCATCATTCGTAAATGTGTCAAGTGTCTCAGGTTTAGTGCCAAACAGCAGGTTCAGAGGCTTGGTATTTTAACATCTCCTAGAGACACTCCATCACGGCCGTTTCTATTCTGCGCGCTTGATTATGGTGGTCCCTTCATGATTCGTCATGGCGGGCAGAAATCCAGAACTATCTCTAAGGCATACGTGTCTTTGTTCATTTGCTTAGCATCCAGGGCCATTCACGTGGAATTGGTTTCCGACCTTACAGCCAGTGCGTTTATAGCTGCCTTACGTCGTTTTATGTCCCGCAGGGGCATAGCCATTCAGTTATACTCTGATAATGGCACAAACTTTAGGAAGGCCCGCAATATTTTACATGATCTCTACAACCTTTGGCATAATAAGGATGCCATCTCATCACTCAAATAATTCACGTCCTCTCAGGGGATCTCATGGTCATTTATTCCGCCCTCGTCACCTCATTTTGGTGGCCTTTGGGAGAGCGGCATAAAGAGTTTGAAGTTTCATCTGCGCCGCGTGGTAGGCAAGTCTATACTAACCTTCGAGGAGTTTATGACAGTTTTGTCTCAGATAGAGGCATGTCTGAACTCTCGACCATTATTTGCCATCTCTTCGGATGTAAATGATCCGGTGCCACTTACACCTGGCCATTTTTTGATTTGCGCACCATTAACGGCGATACCGGACCCAGAATTATCTCATATTCCTATCTCTCGTCTTGGGCGTTGGCAACTTCTCCAGAAGTTTGTCCAAGTCATTTGGAAGGCATGGTCTCGCGACTATTTACACCAGTTACAACAGCGTCACAAATGGAAATTCGCTAAGGATAATGTTTCCATTGGGGACCTAGGTTTACTTATTTAGGATAACCTACCTCCATTAGCCTGGAAATTTAGTGTAATTACCGCTACATTTCCCGGCCCAGATAACTTAATTAGAGTCGTAGACATTCGCACGCCTACTGGTGTTTTGCGCAGACCAATCCATAAAGCATGTTTGGTCCCTACTAGGGACGAACAATAAAAGAAAGGGGTTTTATTTTCCTTTGTATTTTTATATTTCTAAATACACATAAGTCAAATGTTCAAGAAGACTTGTTAGTTACAAGCACTTTTGTTTAGCATAAGCTTTAATTTGTATATTTTTTGTTTCAGCAACTGTTTGTATTACTCAAGCAAGTGTTAGTTTAGTTAATATGCGAGGCTTAATTATTATTTTGTATTTTCGTATATGCAACTTTTGATTTATGCCTCATGTCTTATTTACTATTATGTAAAAATTTTGTTATTCTCTGAATTTATTTTTCACGATTGTTCAATATATGTACACATATTTGTAATTAACTAAATTGGTGTTTATTATATTTATTATATAACTTGTATTTATGTAAAACAAATTGTTTTGCGTCTACTGTATGTAACCATGCCACGCCTAGATTTATTTTACATTGTATTTTTATATTGTATTTGTATTTTGTGATTATGCATTGCACAATTATTATTTTGCTTAAATTATAACATACATGTCATCACATATGTGCTTGCAATCAGTCAGCTATCTATAGCTTGTTCTCACACAACAACATATTGTAAGTTCCTGAAACTTCAGGTATAGCATGACTCGTTCAATATATGACGCCATGCTAGATTTACGTTTAAACATGTATAATTTGTGACAATTTTGTTCATGTAAGCAATACTCTGTACAGGTCTACTGGCCTCAACTATTTCACGGTAACCATCTATGACTTGCATCTATCGGGCCATCATGTGATGAGCTTCCGATCATACATTATTAAACATTGTCTAATTATGTATTTTTCATGTTTCATAACGTTCAATATTGTACACATACAACATATGTCGGCAATATGTTGCCAACGCATACATTTTTATTCATGCATGAAATTAGTTTGCTCGCCAACCTTGGCCCACCAAACGCTTATCTTTGTTCATGCTTATCGCTAAACCAATAACGTACAGCTGTTATCTAATATTACAACTCAAGGTTCAACGCAGCCTTGAAATTAACTTTCATTATTAAGAACACTGTACGTTATATACTGAGTTACCAAAATGTATAATAATTTAATAAAATGTAGTAAAAATTCTACTGATTTTTGACAGGCAGCTTATGTACAGTAGCGCGGTAATTTTTACTTTATAGGTTGGCAAATCTGCGCTTTAATTTTTACTGTAATCTGATCATTCATGTCGGTGCTCCGCACAGTTCGTCTCAGACGCTCGTCAGCAGCGTTCGGCTCGCTCTCGCAGCCTTACTGTCACATTTCAAATACTTGCACTCAAGTATTCGAGTGTCGCGTATTCGCGCCTCTGTCGTATTCTTTACGACAATCAATGTAGGCCTTAGGCCAACATTTCACATATGGCCCATTAGGCACTTTCATCCGATCAATTTTTAATATAATACAAATTCTATTCAACATATGCTTATTAGCCAATCTATCACTCAAAATGGCACCTAACAATTTCTAATGTACTTGTGAACATTAAATAAATGAATTAATTACAGTCCACTCGCTTCATCATTTCTGCATCCTGGCGAATCAACTTTAAGTATAGA
The DNA here is from genome assembly GCA_034769895.1 of Magicicada septendecula. Taxonomy (NCBI): domain Eukaryota; kingdom Metazoa; phylum Arthropoda; class Insecta; order Hemiptera; family Cicadidae; genus Magicicada; species Magicicada septendecula. The sequence continues at coordinate 344,129,723 of CM068375.1, forward strand.
ACACTTCACATTCAACATTCTTCTACAAAACATTTTCCGGTCCACGCGGACCGGACACAACATTTTTTGGTCCCACGGGCCGCATCATTAACACTTATGTTATATTATTCATTAGGGTGTTGTTTTATTTTTTTGTGTGACTTGCTGTAGACGTAGTTTTTTTTAATAAAGTTCTACCCATGAATTACTAATGGATTCCCTTTTATCTTTTAAAAACTCTATCCTTTCTACTTGAGATAAAATTATACAACTATTTAATATTCTGTAGAGTCATATGAATGATCAGTTTGGTGTTATATGAACCTACAGTAGAAATCTTGTTTTAATGACTGTTTAAATTTGTTTTTGAGTTATTTTAGACCAGGGGTTTCCAACCGACGGTACGCGTACACTAGTGGTACGTGGAGGAATCCAAGGTGTTACGCAAGAAGGCCTAGCTAGGAAAAATTATTTACTTTGGGTGGTAACAAAAACCGGGTGCCCAGGTCTTTATAAGCAAGCAATAAAATCTTTAATACCTTTTGTGTAAATTACCTTTGTGAAAGTGGATTCGCTAAACTCGTTTATATTAAAAACTAATATAGGAACGTGATGCTTATTGAGTGTTATTTAAGGTTAATGATAACATCACTAGAACCTCACATTAACTCTCTGGTACAAAATAAGCAGCAACAAATCTCACATAATTATTTTCTTTTTAATAAAGTGTTAATTTTAGTACTAACAAGAAAATCGGTAATGAAAGTATTCAAATGTCTTCTGAAATAAAACTTTATTCTTTATTTTAGCATAGAAACAATCTGAAATTAATTTAAAAATTGAGTTCCCGTTTAGTAAATTCTACGTATCAGATTTAAAAATGTATATATAACTAAGAATAATACAATATACTTCATGTTGTATGAAGTTTTTTATTGAGAAACCCCCAATAACTTGCCTTTAAACCCCGGCGGTACTCGAAATGAACGCGGAAGACCAAACAACAAACTTAAAAGTTAAAAACAAAATATCATTAACACCAGTCCTGTTATTGCAAGGATTGACAGTTACTTTATAAACTGGTTAAGAGAATACGTCCTCTCTCAAACCAGCTCTGCAAGACTGAACGACGATTATGGATAGTTACAATTAAACCTCAGCTAAACAACAAATGGGCCAATTATATGTACGCCATAGAAAGCAGCAGAATTTTAGTCTATTTCTTACAATTATAAAGTTACTTTCAATACGACAGTTTTTTACATATTGGGTTAAAATTAAAATCCATTAATCAACAATGACACGCAAATACCGTTATGTTTTCCCACCATTCATTCTGAATTGTATTTTTAAATACACTTAATTGGAAAACTGGAAAACGTTATTTATTACACTTGGAGATTCCGTTGCGACTCGAAAAAATGCCTACAGCATGGCAATTAATTTTCTCGTGCTCAGCCCAGTGCTGACGTTAGTCTGACATTTGACCTTGTCTTCTCCTTAACGACAACAATTTTCTTTTCTCGGTGAGGTTCACGAGTGTGTTATGCTTCGACTTGATGCCGACCAGTGCCCATAAAAGTAGCCATTGTTTTATAATTAAATTTACTCATAATTTGAGAGTAAATTGTATTAGATCTTATGTGCTGTCATCTGCATAATGAGATTCAATGGATAACATTTTCTTTGCAATTTTTTTTTATCGGCCATCTGAGGACCACCGCAAAATACAAGTCTTTATTCTTTGTTCTTTTCTTTTTCTTTAACATTTTTCATCTTTTCACTATGTCTCTTTTTCCTGTCTTTAGTCCACTTTAAACCTGCGTTTTTCTCTCCTCCCTGTACTCCCATCATTTTTAACACTTTTGCCTGAATAACGTCTCCTCAATTGCTTCTTCTACGTGTATATTATTTTTTCTAAATCCTTTTAAACTTCTTTAATCCAGCTTGATGTGACTTCTTCCCCCACAGAAATGTGAAGATTATTTGCTTTGTCAACCTATTGTCGTCCATTCTATGTAAATGTCCAAAAGATAATAGTCTTCTTTTTCTCATTCTTTCTGTTATATTTTCTATACTTTGATATATTTGAACAACACTTCTTAAATTCCAATCTGTTGAAGTTTTTCATAGGCCTAAAATTTTCCTAATCATTCGTCTTTTTAATATTTCTAGTTTGTCTAAATTATAATTCAATGCTAGATGTTCACTTGCATATAGGGATTCTGGCTTCACTAATGTACTGTAATGCCTTATTTTCGCATTCTTAGATATGCACTTTTTATAGTAAATATCTTTAGTTATACCATATGCTCCTTCCATTTGATTAATACTTTCTTCTATAGCAGATTTTTTTAAACCATACTCTTGAATTATTTTCCCTAGTTTCTTAAATTTTCTAACCATCGCTATTCGACCAGTATATTTTAACAGGAATTTTGGCGCATTTTTATGTTCGTGAAATTTTTTTTCTTTTGCAGAAATTCTTAACCCTTTTCAATTGACTATGTCCTTTAAAAAATTAACTTGTACTACTGCAGATGTCAGATGTTTAGAAAGTATAGCAAAGTCATCCACGAATCTCAAACAGTTTATTTCACTATGTTTGTTCCTTCTTCCCAACATGATTCGTGATATTTTGCATTCCTTTAATTTTCAATCCAAATTCTCATTACTTTCTCCAGTACACAGTTGAAAAATTGGGGCTAATAATCATTTTATTTTTACCTGTTGCTTGTTTGTACTTACACATATTTCTGTCCAACAATATCATTTAATAAAAACTTTGAAAGTTGAAATGATAATTCAAGCAGGCATGAATAAAAATGGCACATTGTAGACAAGTCCATGTAAATGGAAAAATGTTTATAAAACTGTCTTTCAACTATTTAATTATTATAAATATATTTAGAATATTCCGCATTAGACTACAGCATGTACAGTTTCTGAACAACAGATATTTAAAAAAAAAATTTCAAAGTAATTCTTCAAAAACTTCACTTTCAAGTGTCCATTATTCAATGACGTAAAATTATTGTTTGTACAGATCTCACTATCAAAGAGTTGTCACATTATCAATTGAACAAAACATATTATATTTTTGCTAAAACAACTGAAAACCATTGTTTGTAGAAAAACTGTGAACTGTAACATTTTACCAAATAAACACTTCGCGCTTCATGGGCAGTAAACTGATTAAACACGTCACAAAATAGCTGAATCGACAAAGCAGTGCTGCCAGTTCAATCAAAAACCTCTTATTAACACATAAGTACCCAAAGATTTTCAACTGCCACAAATATGTAAATTTTATGAAAAAGCAGTATTTTGCAGAATGTGAATTCATTCTTAAAGTTTAAATATTATTACAAGTATAACGGAAGTTATACTTCATTAATTAATTAAGTTACACTTAATTTTACTTCTGATAAAAGAAAATATGCACACATTCTGCGGGGTCAAGCTGATTACTTTTGACATCCTTTTCTTGTACACTCGTAGTTCATTATTTGCCTAATATAGTTACATTATATTGTTTTGTAGCAGAAAACTAGACACTATCGTACAACTAAAAGTATATAAATTCCACAAAAACGCGTGAAAACAACATCCCAAACGAACAGACACAATTTAAATCACACGAACTATTTGAAAATATTACACACATACACATAATTGTTTTTCGCGTCGGAATAATTTATTATAGTTGATGATAACACTGGGACATGTCATGTACAACAAAGTCCAAGAACTGAAATATTGATGTAATCAATATCAATATCCCCAGCAATACCATGAGGACGGGAATAGTGTTAAGCCACATATTTGTCAGCGCTGTGATACGTTGGCTCTGGTAATATTGATATCAGCTTTCCATGAAACGCTATTGTGACGTTGCGTATATGATTCCATTACTGAGGCCGTGTCAGCTGACGTGATAAATGTTGGTTCGATTTTACCAATGATTCATTATAATCCACTATTTGTTGGTTGAATTTAATAATTGAATTAATTGATTGTTTCACATCATTCATTTCGATGTAAAAATATAGTTATGGAGACCCATACATGACTTCCATGTTCTAAGATTTTTATTTAAAATCATTTACTTGGATTCGGTTCGATAATTCTAACAAGTTAGGTGTGTTGCTTGTAAATCGAGTTTTATGTTTGACATATTTAAATGAAATATTTGCATATAAACTACTGCTTTCTTCAGCCTTAACCACAGTACTTTGGTCACTAACGTTACCACCTCATGTTAGCGCATTTTATTTTCACTGTTGATGGCAGTCGATGGCACTGCCGAACGTCTGGTTTTGCAGAAAACATTGCACCACGGCAAAACAGCCCGGGAAGGAATTTTAACAACAAACTACTTCCTTTTTGCCGATAACGTAGTACACATAAAAAATTATCCCCTCCGTCATAAAATATCATTTTCTTTTATAAAATATTACCCTCCTTCAACTACTATTTTCGTTTATAGACATTTCATCTACCTTTCTATAGTGGATTATTATGACCTTCTTTTCAGGATACTTTATGAAATTTAAGTACTCTACTCTTGTTAAACATAAAACGTTGGAGTTAATCTAACCCTTCCCCTTAACCGAACTTCACCAAAATCACTAGGCCTTGAGTCCTCTACAACCCAGCAACATATGCAAACAATATTTGATTATGTTTGAAATTGCGACAACTATCGTTCTCCATATAAAAAATTCTACACGAAAACGCACAACACATTCCAGAAAATGACTTTTTCTTCATGTTTTGAGGATAGTATAATCAGAAACAACCCTCATCTCGAACATGAATTTTTCGAGATCACCATACTTCCATTTCCTTACGGATTATAGAAGTAAAACGACAACATGAAGTTATGTTGTATTTCAAGTAATTCCATAGATTTTTGATTCATTTTATTTACAGTTCAATTTACGTATTTTTAGCTATTTTTCAGTATATCCATATGTTACCGTTATAATTTACTAAATTTGTCGGAGACATTGTATAAGTTGACCTAATATATGCAGTCTACCGTATCTGAAAATGTAATATGTTGAGATGGCAAATACATCGGTGGAGTTGTGTTACGTGCTGCCAAACCAGCAGACTTCATATACGCTTACCATTGTTCAAAGTAAATGGTGTGGATAATACTGTGCGTATACTTGGCACTGCATGCGTCTTGCCCTTTGTTTTCGTGACAAATCCTACAATGACTTTCTTCTGTTTGCTTCATTTTTATACAATAAATGTAGGCCTATAACAAACCGAATGCTATAACTAAAAACAATTTCAGAAAACCTAATACAAAGAAAAGTTACTTTCTGTTTTATATTATTATTGATTTTCTTACATGTATGTGTGTATGCGTGTGTGTGTGTGTGTGTGTGTGTGTGTATGTGTGTGTGTGTTGTGAGGAGGTAGAGGATGTTTAACTCAAAATTTTAAAATTTCAATACATTGAGAAATGAAATTTATTTGTCTATATATATTTGCGTTTGTGCGTGTATATATATATATATATTTATATATATATATTTTCTATATAAGTAACTCGATGTTTCTTGCAGTAATTATATAATTTGTGATGTTTTGAATTTGTTTCTTCTGCAAGTAGATAACACTGTATATTCTTTTTAACACCTGACGCACGTTTCACTGAAAAATATCAGTATCATCAGAGGTTTCTAAGTGAATTAATAACAATCGTAATATTACGATTGTTATTAATTCACTTAGAAACCTCTGATAATACTGATATTTTTCAGTGAAACGTGCGTCAGGTGTTAAAAAGAATATACAATATTATCTACTTGCAGAAGAAACAAATTCAAAACATCACAAATTATATATATATATATATATATATATATATATATATATATATTGGATTATCACCTAACGCACTTTGGTCTGAATTGTCCAATTTCTTCAATGATTTTTATTTGAATTAACAAATAATCGATTTGAATTGGCTATTATAATAAATAACGAATAAATAATTTTATTTTTATTTAAATAATAATCCTAAAATAAATCGAATTATCGATTCACATGGTAGATGTTTATTAAAATATTTAATGTTTTTAATGATTTTAATAAGTTTATCATTTGAAATAAATCAAATTGTGCTGTTTATATATGAATTTGTTCTTCAATTAATAAATTCTTATTATCATGTTCGTATTTATGGAGATTTTTCCAGATATTCATTTTATATCTGAGATCCTTTTACCTTTTTGTACGTTTTTTGAAGTTTTGAATGTCTGGAAATTTATGTTTATTATTGAAACAGTGTGCGGCTAAATTATATTTGTGAATATTCGGTTTTAAACAATTCATTGCGTTGTTGAAAGAATTTATCAAGTAGTTTTCCTTATTGTAACACAATACAATACATAGCAATAACAAACGGATACAATCCTGAATTAATAAACAAATTACATAGAAAAATTCTGTACAAAAACAACAAAACAACACAAAATACAAATAACACACAACAAAACAAATACATCACACTCATATACTACAACTCTAACACACACTAAATTGCCAACACATTCAGAAAACACAATTACAAAATAGCATACAGAACTAACAATACCATCAAGAGACCCATTAACGACACAAACAAAGACATAGACATATACAACAAAACAGGCGTATATAAATTATACTGCAATGATTGTAATAAATTCTATATAGGCCAGACAGGAAGATCTTTTTACTCCAGATTTTCTGAACACACAAAAACTCTATCTAATAACAACTTACAATCCACATTTGCCACACACATCCAAACAGAAATCCAAAGTTACACCAACATAAAAAACAATCTTGAAATTTTACACTACATGCCCAAAAGTCGCAAACTCAACACCGCAGAACAATACGAAATATACAAACACAACAAAACAACATACTCAGTGAACAATTACAATTTAAATCCAACACATATTCGACACAATAATACACAACGGACACGGACACAATTCAGAATCTCGCGCCAATCCCCTTCCATCTACACACACCCCCACACACAACAAATCCCCAAAAAACCGTTACAGATTACCAACGCCTTGACGCTTTCTGCATTTTACCTCACTGATGAAGGAGCAAACTACTCCGAATCGTGCGTATGAGGATATAACAAAAAGTAAGTTCTTTCACAAGTGAAAGTGTAATTAATTATTAATTGTTGTAGTTTTTCCTTAGTCTTTTGCCTACATATAATTTATTGCAATCAGTAAATGATTAGCAGGATGTAGCTGTCCAGCAACTACGTGCTACAAAGTCGGAGTAATGAAAGCTGCAGCTTCTAACGTAAGAAATCTGACTGAGAAAGTTTTATGATCCCATAGCAAAAGAAAAGTATAATTAAATGTTTTGTTTTATGCTGGTAATATGTTTGTTTTGCATCAGCGTTATTTCAGTAAATATTGTTACTACGATCTTACTGATCGTCGTATGGTATACAGTGGAAAACACAATTACAGATACCAATTACGTTATTAATCACCAGATTTAATTAATCAGAAATACAGTTTATAATCAACTTGTACAATAATCCGAGCAAACTTTGTCCACACACAATAGTAATGTCAGCTAACAGAATCCCGCACAATTATAACATTTCCTTACAATACTTCGAACTTAAATAACAATAAATTACAATAAATCGCTACTTAAATTGAACTGACCTGACCGTCGCTGGATGCTTATGTTTATACACCGCTGACATTCCATAATAATCTGTCACTTTTTCGATGACTTGTTAAACAGGCGATCTTGCTTCCACTAGAAACATTCTCACTGTCTGGCCTTGAACACAGTGCGCTAACACTTACGGTCTGGAATAGCTTCGATTGTTGACGCATGATAAGTGTCACGTAATTGTCTTTTATCTCAAAGTATCAGCAATATGGTCGCACACACACATTACAGCTGGACTCTGTTGGGATAGCCGAGATACTAGTAGAACGATCCGTATTACGTAACAATATAATCAAGAAACATAAACATGAAGAAATCCCATCTTTACTTATAAGTGAATCCCACTTAATTCAACTGTTCTTGTCATAAAATATTGTAATCCATTAACAGCAAATACAATACATAATAAACTTATGCATGATTTTACACGTTTTAATGTATTGTATTTTATTTTGTGGATAATTTTTCAATATTTCTAGCAGGTGTTCTGTTTTATAAATATATTTTTCAAATAATAAATGCTTCTGAAAAAAATTTTTATTGATTTATAGAATTGTGATTTCACCTGACGCACGTTCTGCAGAATTATATTGTACCTTTAAAGTGTTTTTATACGAATCTATATAAAACAATTCCTTTAAAAATTTCTGAAGGTACAGAATAATTATGTGAAACGTGCGACAGGTGAAAATACAGTAATATAATTAAAAAAAAATTATTTGCAGAAGTATTTATTAGTTGAAGAAATATTTATAATATATTGCAATTGCGAAAAATGATAAAACACACGAGTAATGTACATGCAGTTTACCATTTATTTGTTGTGCCGGAATGGTATGTAGGAAGGTAACCTTATAAGAACGTCCAGCTGACGCTACATATCCCTAGGCAAAGTTCGACTGACGTAGAGCACGGTGGAGCTTTGCCGACAGCATTACTCTACACGGTTAATCTCAGCCAACTGTAGATACAGGTGGTGTGAGAATCTACGTCAGCAAAACTTACACGCAAAGCTATCCAATAATCGAGTGCGAGCACTTTATTTTTCTGAAATTGGGCTTTTATCCATAGGACAATACAAATTACTCGTCAGTATATAAATATTTTATTGTTTATTTCCTATTCCTCTTGTTCTTCTTCTTTACCTTTTTTATATAGGCTTACTTATTTTCTTCAAGCTTCAAGGGGATTTTGCTACAAGTCGATTTAAAGGCCTTCGCCCATCTCTTATGTTTTCGGCCGGAATTACATTTCCCAAACGGTCATAGTATCTAGCACTGTTTTATTGAGCTATCGTGGCTTGTCCTGTCAACATAGTCATTCTATTCTCTTTTTCCTCTTTTGACAAAATTAACTATATCCTCTGTTTGATACTGTCGCCTTATATCAGTATTTTGTACTCTATCAGGTATCGTTTTCACAACGATTATCCTGTATGTGCTCATTTCTAATGTCCCGAACAGTCGTTTTATTCTACTAGTGTCTACCCGCGTTCCAGCTCCGTACGTCAGCAATGGTCGTGCCATCTTCTTGTGCGTACCTTCAGTACCTTCAAGCGTGTGTTTATTATTTTTATAAGTTACATTCCCTAAGTATCCAGACATAGAATCTCCTTTCACTGCCAGTATTTTTGCTTCCTCGTAAGTATTTTGGTCACTAGAGACGACTGTTCCTAAATATCCCTGTTGTATAAATTATCTTCCAATTTCTAGATTACATTACGCGATCTTTCGAAATTACTTTAGACAGACTAGTCGGTAGGTTATGTTAGGTTATCGTGGATAAGGCAATTAGTCTTATCTGTTCAGACTATCATGTTATATTTTTAGTTTTGCTTTATTATTATTATTATTAATGTATGAACGAAATCTCCGCAAAATATCTTTTGAATCCACTATGAAATCTGCTTACAACGCGATACGTATATGCCTATTATTCACGTTGTACCCACTTATTGTCTTGATGGAATCAATAAGCTTATTAGTATTATATTAAACATAGCAGGGCTGAGTGAGTCCTCGTGACGTATCCCAACTACACACTTGGTTTTAGCTGCCTACTAGAACTTTTGTAGTTATATTTTTGTATAAATCTTCTATATTGTTAATAATTTTGCCAGAACTTCCTACCCCTCCCCATGATGTTTACAACTTCAATTTCTACTGGATCAAATGCATTTTTAAAGTGACGTCAACGCAAACAGTCTGACTTGTTGTATTCAATGTTTGTTGGATTGTCTGTCGACTTCTGAATATGACATCTCTAGTCAATTGATTATGGGTAAAATCCTTGTTGTTCTTTGTTTACATTTAAATGATTGTGCAGTTCCTACAATATTGTTTTTGTTCATAATATTTGTGCTATTATTAATAGTGTACAGTGTACCTTATTACCTTATAGTGTACTTTATTCTGAGGATTACTCTAATGTCCCTTCTTAATAATTAATGTAATTATGGTGGGTATCCATTTATTCAGTATTTAGCCATCGTCAAATTTGTAAATAAATAATACTGTCAACTGCTTTACAAGAGAGCACCTCTATACTTTAACAATTTATTCGTCATTCAAACACACCAAGGAGCTTTTCTATTCTTCAATTTTCTTCATGTTTGTCCACATCCTCGTTTTTTGATTTCCATTACACAACAATAACATAACAATTTACATTGCATAACAATAACAGTTTCTAGTATTACATATTCTCCTTCTAGCTCCTAGTTTTGATTCAGGTCTTGAACTAGTTTTCCTAACGTTTTTTCTATGGTATCGATATTCACGGTCTCATTTTCTTCGCCTTTCGTATTTTTAAGAATTTGCCAAATTTTGTTTTCGGACCCACACTTATCGTGCTCCACTTTATTTTCAAATTGATGGAATTGTTCTCCTGTATTAAAAACTCTTGGTGACTCTTATCAACTTTTAACGCTTATAGGCAATTAGGAACAGCGATTTTGGCCTACCTTACAAACATCGTTGCTGATTTTGACACACGTGTTTACTACATAAGTTAACTAATTCATAGACGTAAGCATACTAAAAATGTGTCCTTGTACGTTATTCAGTCATTTCGTATTTACAATTTACGTTTATCTATCGTGTACAATTTTATTTATTATTATTAGAGGGGGTCGTACAGTCTATGCCGCATTCCGCATGTCGATCGCCATTTCTCCCTATCTTTCCAGTCATCGTCTTGAATAGCTCGATCTCTCATGCTTTTCCTAGCATTGTGTTGTCAGTCTTACTTTTCTTCTCATGTTTTCTGGTATGTAAGTCAATGCTTTCTTTGGCCATCGCATCTCCTCCATCCTCATTACGTGACCATACCATAGCAACTGTCTGGATTATATTCTTTCTGCTGTTGTAAATATGCGCCCTGTTTTTCTTCTTACATCTTCGATTCTAACATGTTGCATTCTAGAAATATTACACGCTCTTCTTAAAAAGTCCACTTACACAGTTTCTATCATCATTTTTTTCTTTATTTGGAAGTTGCTAGCATTCGCAGCCATAAGTTAAAATGGGTTCCACAATAGTTGTGTAGATTGTCAATTTAGTTTGAAGTTCAATTTTGTTCAACCAAAGTAATGAGTATAGCAAAAAAATAGCATTTTTTCCCTGTTTTATCATATTTCTGATGTAAAGTTTTGTTGCTCCATCTTCTGAAACAATGTTTCCCAAATATCTGAATTCGCTACACTTTCCGATTCTATGGATTTGCAGATCTGGGTCTTCTCCTTGCATGTCTCCTATTTTCAGATTTTCTATTTTAGTAGACAATTAATTTTTATACAAATTACTTTTAACGAGGAAAGAAGACGGGGTGTGTAATATGAATGTAAATTTATCATATGTAATAATATGTGTAATATCAATTTAAAGAAAGATCGATATACTGACGATGGCAACGATGACGTCAACGATGACAATGATCAAACTCCTACAGAAATCAAAACGTTTCTATTATTCACGTCACTTGTTTGTTTAAAATAAGACATCAGTTATAATTAATTGTTTCAGGGATTTTTGTTTTCTCAAAGTTTTCTTTACAAATTACATTCGTATCGTTATATGAATTAATAGTTTGATTAATTTTTATTCATAAGTAGTTATGTATTAGAACAGAGTAATCGCTAATTCACATTTGTTTCAGGCGACTGAGTTGCTTTGTTACAAATGAAAAACACGTGATTTTTTTGTTCTAAAAAATGTCTGCTCTTCATCGTCTTATGATATTTAAAGGATTGTAAGAAGTAGAGTGTAAACAGCACTAAATCAAACGAAAGCTTTTAATTTACTGAAACTTTCTTGCCTGTCGTTACGAATATTAATGTTCCTCTGAATTTACAGTCTAGTAGTTTCTTGATAACCACAGTTGCTAAACTTTGTACTTTTAAATTTTGTTTGATGTCACTTTATTTATTTTTTTACTTATTTATAATCTTTACTAATACATATTTATATTTACAACACTTATATTGTATAACACATGCTACAAATTTAATGTTTTACAAATAGGTATAAAATTAGACAATTACTTTATTTCTGCTTAAGGAATAAGTAACCATACAACCGTCTTATACAATTACGGTTTGAGAAAGAAAAGAAAAATTTGAATGTCGACGGTTAAGTGCAGAATTGAGGCTCCTTAGATTAGTAGCCGGGTATAGCATGTTAGTTAGGAAAGGAAGTAAGGACATCGGTCATGAATTAGCTGTCCGATCAGTCAATGACGTGTGAGGGAATATAAACAGAAATGTGTTAATAATGTAGAACGTACGGATCTACTAAAAGTACCACACGTAAGTGCAATATATATGTATAAAGAAGGAGTAGTCTAGGACGGCCGATGAAAAGATAGATAGATTACTTGTTTTTGATCTTCTAGATAATTTTTGATCTTTATGCTTGCAAAAAAGAAGAAGACAACAACAAAATATATCAAGATATTTTTTTATTGATATTGTTACGACGGTCTACTGATCGTCGTATGGTACAGTGGAAAACAAAATACAAGACTTCACTTAAATCACTAATCACCAGCTTTAATTATCACAATTAAAATTTTGTAATCAACAAGGTAGTCTCTTACAACAAATGAAATAAAAATTGTTTACAAGCAATAATAATGTCAACGAGTAGAAAACCTAATTGCATTACGATTGTTCCGTACAATTATAAGCACACATAACATTTTCGCCACAATACCGCACTCGAATATATCGCAACTCAAACTGAAACTAAGCGCCGATGAAGCCTTGTATTTATACGCTGCTCAGACACCAGAACATTTCACATACTGCGCTTCAGCGCTACAATAGGACGTAATTGATTGACAGTGCCTTGACACAGTGCGCGCGGTTGGCGACGTCTAGAAAAATCTCGCGAACGCATGTTGAAATCACGTACGCACACAACATTACAGCCAGATTCCTCTGGAACATTCGGGAACAAAGTAGATTGTTCTGTAATGTCGTAACAAAAAGTAAAAAATTATATAATTAAGACTCTTTACCTTCATATTTTATGATTGCTTACTTCACACATTTTTCAGATACTATGCGTTCTTCCCAAAGCTAACGAAATATATAAAGTAAAAGTATTTTTCTGTTCAATTTTCTGGGATATATACTTTAATTAATCTACCTTACGCGTAATATGCAAACATATGAGTATAAGTTTTACATTATATACTTTAATATAAATAACTCATAAATTTTTGTTTCTTTTTTTTAAATAAAATGTAGTGTAGTGCATTGTTTAGACGCTCACACCGATCGTCGTATTGTTCACTGGAAACAGAATAACCTACACCAATGGAGTACCTAATTACATGTTTTAAATAATAAATAAAAAATTTAGAAATCAACAAAGGCAACCTTACACAATAATTCAGAATAATTGTCAATAATCATTGCAACAAACACTTTGCTCTTCACTCAAATATCGTAAGGTCTAAACTAAACTAACCACCGCTGAATGCTTATATATTTATACCGCGCATACGTCCAGAATAATCTGACACTTATCGGATGAAGTGTCAAGCAAATTAAGTAGGCTCTAGAATCCGCTAGACACTGTGCCAATAACTGGCAGTGATTGCACTGCGCTGACCGGTGCTGACTGTGAAACAGCAATAGATTTTGTTCACGAGATACGCATCACTAATTGTCTTTCATGTCAACGTAGCAACATTAAGGTAGTTCTGTAATTTGCTATAACCTTAACATATAACTCCATTTATTTACGGTACTTTTTACTTACGTTGGGTAGAAATCTGCTTTACATTCAGCATGCTTTAATTCGTTACTTTATAATATCATTTGTGATGTTCATATTAAAAATATAAAATAAAAATATATATTTCATTTATTTAAACTTTAGGTATTAAGAGATTAATGGGAATATTCTAAATTTCCCTCTATTTTCAATGGAAATACATACGCGATAATACGTGTAAAATTGGATGTTAGTGTTAAGAACATCTGCTAACATATAAGCAAATAAAGGAGTCACAATTATTGTATTTCATCCTTCTACTCTCGCTCATTCTCTTTGACAGGGAAAGATATAAAAATTATTTTACGTATATTTATGTAAATTACATAGTTGAAAAATTTTTTAATATATTTATAATCATTAGAATATTAGATTATACAAGATTTTACAAAATTTATAACATATAAGTTTTTACAAGAGAATATGCGCGTGCCTTTTTAAGAGTGTGTTTAGAGAGAACAAAAGAGTGTGAGCGAGAACGGGGGAGAAAACATGCGTAAGTGAAAAACTTTATACCCGTTTGATGGCTAAATTTACCCTGTTAAAAATGCAAGGTTAAGTATTGTTTATAATTAGCAATAATTACCCTTGATGAGGGTTACCGAAAATATGAGTGTATATCTACTTGAACAGATACGTAAAAATTTTGATATGTTGATTCTAGCAGAGATGTCGTAAGGTATCACTATTAAAATTTGCTTTTACGAAACGTAATTACATCTAAGTATTTTAATTTTGGAACAAGTTCAATTTTTAGATACTTGAGATACAACATGACTATAATAAATGAACAGGTTTAGCAAAAAATGTGACACTTCTAGAGTTATGGGTTGAAAAGACAAGTATATGAAATTGGAATAATGATGCTTATATACGGTAGCAAGTGCAGATAAAGACTAGAAAACAGATGCATAGTACTCGCGAGCACGTGAAGTGCTTTCTACGAGTTAATTAAATATTCAATAGAGTCTAAAGAATCAAGCAAAAATAGACTTATATAGGGAATGTTAAGAATATAAGGAAACAGCAGGTAAATGTGAACGTTATTAGCAAGGAAGAAGGATGAGCTGGAATAGATTTCAAGTGAAAGTGCTTGATTGTATAAGTTCGTGATCAAGAACTTTTGATGCTCCAAGGAAACGTTGTGTTCCGTAACACGTCGTCTGACTGACCAACACATACATGAACAAAATCAGAGAAAAGCTTCAACTAGCTATTTAGTCAAACAGCTGGCTGTTGACCTTACACAACTAATGCTACACAAGAATCATATTATTAATTTAAAGTAAATATAATTTGTTAGGCTTGGCAAAACTTTTGTAAACGGTCATCATATTAGGTAAAAAATTCGTATGATTTTATAAAAATTTTTCTTAAGAGTACAATCTTGGACAACGGCTTTTAAATAACCCTCAAATAAATTAAAGTTGAATATTAAAGTGTATAAGCATATATTTTCACAATCTCCCGAACTGTTAGACCATAGATTGTCTGGGTTTTGTACCAGAAGTTTCGTTCGTATCGATAGGGGACATCGTTATTGACGCCAGAACACAGATTAAAAACACCCGCAAACTAAAACAAACAAAAACGGTTCTGTCCCGTTAAGGCACTTCTATATAAACAGTATGTTACCGGGAAAGTATGTAATTCAGGCATTTTATAGAACACCTAGGCATTTCATAAAATGCCTGAAGTTTTTCGGGAAAGTATAGAATAGAATACTTTTCAAATATCTGTTATACTTTTTCCAGGTATTCTGTCCATTCCCTAGGCATTCAATGTAATGCCAGTGATTCTTTAGGTAAGGTGTAAAATAAGCTTAGTGCGTTCAAAATGAAAATAATTTATTACAAAATCACACACAATTGTTTGATTTAAACAAAGAAGGGCTTTGTATTAAATTTCAAGATTATATATTCTTTACTTAATTATGTTCAGATACTATTTTATTAAAATTATACTGTATAAGAACTTTTTGTAACGAACCTGTTTAAAAAATACATTATATATTATTGGTGTTTATTAATTCTAAATATATGAAACTTACTGTATTACAACAAGACAGAGAGCTGTGACATTGTGATGTACACTTTCTTTCATTTTTTACGCAATTACTTATTGTTGACATTTAGTCTTGCACAGATATTTTATGAACCCTTGTCCGGATCCTGATGATTGGGCAGTAGCAGCAGAACGAAGTGCGGTTTCTTGTTCAGGAAAAACTTCAACCCTATTCGTGGTCTTGGGCATACAGTGAACTGAAATGTTGTGTACAGTTGCTTTAACAATCTGTTAGTGGTTCACAGTTTGTAAAATCTGTTTTCTGTCACACTCACGACGATTGTTAGGATGTTGCGAAGGTCTCCCCGCCCATTGTCTACTTCAGGAATTGGAACACGAACAGACGCGCCCACAGGAGCTGGAGGAAATGTTTTGCCAGAATCAGATTCATCTTCTTTCCCTGAAGTTCTAGAAATGATTTTGATTCTTTACTTTTTTGAGTCTAATTTTTTGTTTTCAAGCAGATAGTACAAAACTTTTTGCCCATCGTCACACCTATCTCCACTGTTGCCACTAGCGTTCAAAAAATGTCAACATATACCATGCACATTTCTGCAGGACGCTACATGCAAGCTTTTCAGAACCAAAAGTTTCGTTTGAGCAAACACATCATGACGTTGTCGGATTTGGGTGGGATTCTTATGCTGCGTCTAAAGAGTTATTTGGGTCGGTGGTTTTGGCTGTACTAGAATGCTCTACAGGATCAATGCTTACAGTTGAATTGTTTGCATGTTCTTTTGCCTGAATTAGGTTAGGCATGGTAGGATCGATAGATTCAGTTTTGCCGGGGTCGGTATTTTGTGTAGTCTGTATATTGTTGATGACTTGTTTGCAATTTTCTTCATTTTCAAGAGTATATAACACATCATGGGGAATCGAGGATGTAGTAAGCCCTACCTCAACTTACACCCAAAGAGAGTTTCATAGGATGATCCTTGATGCCATAGTGTAATGCCACACTTTGTCTTCTATACATTACCTATAAGATGTTAGGCATTCTATAAAATTCTTAGGCAATATATGATATGTATTTTATATCACAGTTTGCCGGCGGGATTCAGGCATTGCATGAAATTCCTAGGCATTCCATAAAATGCCTTCTTTTGTACTTTGCCGGTAACATATACACTATTAACGAGTTGATTAGCCATTGTTTTAACAAGTACATGCTGGCATATACGCTTTTAACTTTTATTTTACAAAACTTAACATTTTACACTCTCTACTATACCGCGAAACAAGACCGACACCACGATTTGTAGACCATATTTTTCGCGGTATAACATCTGTGTTGTTGCGTTCTGTACGATAAAGTGTGTTCACAAATAAATATATTTAAAATATGGCTGTAGCGCCGTGTCTGTGTATTTCATATTCCATGTGCGAACGTGTAAGCCTCCACGTCATCGTTTTACCCACAATAAGCCTCCAGCGAAAATGATTTATTGAGTCTGTACGGAAACATTAAATATTTTTTACTCTACTCCGAGTTCAATTTTGCATGTGGTTAGTACGAGGTTACTCTGCATGAGTCAGTAAATTTTTTTGAAATCAGTCTGTTAAGTTTTCCTTACGAATTATATGCAAAAATGTTTAATAAATACTTATAATGCATCCCATTTTAATTGCTAGTCTGTATGACTAATCAAGGTTAAAAATTGTTTTAGATTAGTCGATTTTCCAGCGCCATTATTACCGTTATTATAAATATTGAGAAACTTTTTACAATTTTCGGAAATCATTTGTCAATTAAGATGTTTGACTGAAAAGTGAAATTTATCATTTACGCGTTTTGACATTTATGTTCACAAATAGTAAGGAAATAAAAACGGTAATAGTACACATACAGAAATAGTTCAAATCCTTCTGAGACCGGAAAAGGGTATTTGATTTAAATGTGTAATACTCAAACATTAAGCAAACATTGTTTAATATAGCAACTTTTGCATTGCTTATTACACCCGTAAATGAAGTTGGATACAATGCGAGCTAGAGAAACATTTGGAAACTATGTGCTTCCTATTATTTTGGATAACCTCAAATCAAAGAGCAGGATAAAAATTTGACCATCCCTCAACCACAAAAAAATTAACATTGTTTAAAAAAGCAAATTTTACACACATCGCACCTGGAGCTTACTGTAATTAAACGTGTTGTATATATATATATATATCAATGCTCTTATAACAATTTTGCCTAATTACTTAACTTAAATACTATGAGTACACCTTTACCACTACACGTTGTTAAATTTCAGACAAAAACTTTTAATTTATCCACAATGAAGAGGGATTTTTAGTACCCAAAACTCCCCCTTGTCACACACACACATACGCACACAGACACACACACAGATTTATATATGCATCTTCAGGTAATATTAAAACTAATAATCCAATAGACTTATGGATATGGGCGTAGATAATAGAGGAAATAAAAAAAATGTACACACTCTTTAGTAACTTTAAAGAAAAAAGAACTAAGAACAATAGAATACACATACAAAAAATAAGTACAAATGGAAAATTAATCGTTAAAGAAATTACTATTTAATAAGCATTTTCCGTGCTGTAACTTAACTTAGTTCTTATAGCATAAAGAATTGAAGCAGTATAGAAACGATTCTCAAACAAAGTTTATGAAATAACTCAGCTATGTCATAGAATAAAATACAGAAATGTTTTAAAGTAAATTGAAAAGGTGACTAGAATGAACAGTTGGGCAGATTACAGGCTGTTATTTACACATGCTGCGAACCAACTTATCTCATGAGCAGGAAGGGACCAAGATACATTGTCGTTGTTTTAAAATACGATAGGGGCAACCAAAATTTGCATCGTATGTACAGAAAAACGGTAGATAGTGTAATTAAATTATTACTTCATAACGGCAGTGGAAATAATGCAGAATGTAAACTTTCTTTAAACCGTTAATTTTAATATTCAAGAAAGGGCCGTATTATATTAAACCTGCTTAGCATTAATTGAAAACGAAACAATTAATATCTATTGTTTGTTAAAAAATTATTTAGTTGGTTTATTTATTATAAATAAAGTATCTCCGTTTATTAATAATTTTAACATGAAATAGGTTTCAGCCAAGATCATAATAAGTAGGTTGGCATAATAAAAAGGACTTGTAGTGTGACTTGTAGGCCTTCCGTAAAAACGGCTGAGAATTCACGGTCGCTCGCATGGGAGACACTCCGCCGAAGGAGGCCTTCGTCTACAGGATACCCTCTGCGTTGATCGGGAAGAGGCACCGTCCTCTACTCCCTGCCATCAACGGACCTGTGAACTGTGATTATTATGTTATAACAAGTGCGGAAATCTTTAAAGTTGACATTATTATTTCGTGTGGTTAAATTGAAGTTGAATTACAATATCGGAGTATTTTGTTCATTTCAAGTTGTTATTTGCGATTCATTAAAGCTGGTAACTAGTGATTTCATTGATGTCTATTTTGTTTTCCACTGTAACATACGACGATCAGTAGAACCGTTGTAACAATATGTTATATTAGATATGATATAATACAGTCCATTAATATTTGTTAAGTTAATTATTAACTTGAAGTAATTTAATATTGTTCTAAGGCTTTCACAGCCGTTGTTAGTTATATTAGAAGTATGTACCGGGCTGTTTGGCCGTGGTACTGAGTTTACAAAGAAACCAAACGTTTCAGCAGCACCACTGGCTGCCATCTTCAGTGGAATTCGAGGAAATCGAGTCTATCAGAACGGGGGTGTCAAACGTTAGGCCCACAGTACTGTGGTGAAGGCTGAAGATGTCCCGCGATGCTACCTGTACTTATAAATTCACCAAGTCCCACCTACAGGTAAACATTACACCATCAGCCACTTAGAATAACTTACATGTAAAGACTGCACCATGAGCCAATAAAAATGAAAAAGGCGTATGATAGGCTCGCATCGCGCTCTGCCATCAGGTACTCAACAAATGTTTTCTCCGAGTACTGTGGTAAAGGCTAAAGATGCTCCGCGATGCTACCTGTACTAATTGAGACCTGTACCAGTACCTGTATTACTGTTATCTTTACGTTATAACAAAAAGAAATATTGGGTGAAAAGTAATGTTTGTGTGTTGTAATATGTGTCGGGCGTTACCTCCGCGCACTTCTGTTACTTACCCTGTTGACTGGATCCTCTGCAGTGATGTAGTCCTGTAATACAACTTAAAACTATGCTTTTGTGGGCGCCACTTGGAAACGTTTGTTCCAAGAAAAAATTAAATGTGATTATAAAATTTTTAAATCTACGAAAAAATTTAAACAAGTCAGTTTAGCTTTGAAAAAACCAGTTAAGTTTAATAATTCTTTAACAACAACAAACAAATCGTCTGAAGGACTATCATTCATAAAAATTATAAAATTGCAGAGAAAAAATTCTACAAGTTATTATTATTGACAATATATCCAATCAAGTATCGGCTAGTATTTCAGATTCTGACTCAGTTGACAAGCATGAGTTTAATATATGAAAAAACTTTAATCTCAGGACGTGACTCCTTTGAACTACCAAGACATATCAATTAGATGCCTTACAAGAAAAAAAACTAAGTGATTTGAAGGTGTATGTGTGGCGTGTAAAGTACAACTGTGTGATAAATTGTAACCAGGTAACAATGATTTTAATTTTGGTAAACTCACGTTCCAATGGTCGTTTATTCTCTCACTGGACATTTCCTTCGGGTAGTTTCTCGATCTCGCCTCTTCGGGTGTACACTGAATCTATTTAAAGTCAATTTTTGCGATCGTTACTTTTTCCGCACTTTTTGTCAAAACGTTTGGCAGTAAAATCTCGTTCAAACGCCGCCACTACGAATCATCTGTTTAGCGTTGATTCAGAAATCTGCCACCGCAGCGCTGATCCCCATGCAGTTTTGAGGAAGGCTAGTGTATTGTTTGTTTACGTTCGGGGGAATTATTTGTCACGTTAGTCAGTCAATGCGAACACAGCAGAATTCGTTCTCTATTAAATGTTGGGACCCTCCTGGGCCGTAGACGTTCTGGCTGCGTGCTTTCTATTAGAATTTGCCGTATCGCTGCTCTATTTCAGCGATATTTTTTGGCGTATACTCTCGTTGAGGTTAAGTCAGTCGGGTATGTCTATGTACGGGAAAAGCCTTCCTGCCTTGTCTTGTCGATTTTTCGCCTCTCGGTCTCGCCTTAGCTGCGTTGATCAGTGTTGTGTGAGATGCATCAGTTCTGGCGTTCAGTTTTCAAGTGTCTTTCGTTCGTAGCATGTAGCATTGTAGTAGCGGGGCGTCTTTGCACCCGGTGCATGACTGCAGCATCTGAGTCGAGCTCAATGGCTGCCTGTGGATATACATAGGTCTGGTTCTTCGACTGGTGCCTAATATCAGGAATGGACAACCGCCAACCAGTTAACTGAGAAGGCGGGGGAGAAAGGTTTTAATTTTTATTTATTTTAAAATATTTGCAATCAGTGGGCACTGCCGCATGAACGGGTTCAGATGACAGATGTCACCCGTTCCCAGTCCCGCGTGCAGACGCCTTGAGGCGTCGGTCGCTCCCCGCGAGGCAGAGAGCCTCCGTGCCAGTGATAGCGCGTAGCAGCAGCATTCAGCGTGGTCGGCATACTAGGAAGGGAGGAAGGAAACAGCTTAGCAGGTAAATTCTGGGGCATGGGCAGATGGTGAACATTCAAATTGAGGTTTAAGCAGGTTACTTAAACTTATGGCGGGTCATCGAGAATCGCCCGAGGGCGTTTGACCCGGACAGGGGGAGGTGGTTGCGTGGTGCTGATGGTTCTGAGGTAAGGGAAGGAAGAGGTCTCAGCTGCGGCAAAGAGAGTCGCAGCTAATGACCAGACAAAGGCTGAGAGAGCAGGAACTCGTAGACCTCCTCGAATTACACTGTTCCTAACAAACCAAGGAGATCCCGACAAGGAACGGAGGGTTCTGGATTGGAAACTTTCCAGCCTACGCCTGCTGGTGGCGGAGGCAAGTGACCACCATACAGGTGCCGCATAGGTCAATACAGACCGGAGAAACAACAGATAGAGGGTAACTTTCGTGCGCAGCGCCAGGGGGCTGCGGCACGCGAGGTATGGGTAAAGTTTGGCTCGGACGCCGCGAGCCTTGGCAAGGGTGTCCGTCACGTGGGCGTTGAAGCATAGGCGACGATCTAGCCGAACGCCTAGATACTTTACCGACTCTTTGTAGGCGATAGGCCTCCCTTCAAGGGAGAGGGGCTGGCATCGGGAGATGGACTTACGAGTGAAACAGATCACCTCGGATTTCTCCGTGTTGATCGTCACCCGCCATTTCCGTAGCCAGTCCGGAAGCTGGTCCAACTGACGCTGCAACTGTGTACTCGCAAAACGCGGGGACACAGAGCTGTAATGATACATTGCATCGTCAGCGAACAAAGACAACGTGACTCCGGGCAAAACAGGCAGGTCGTTCGTGTACACGAGGTACAGAACGGGGCCGAGGACAGATCCCTGGGGTACGCCAGCGGCGACAGGACGAACTGCAGAGCAGGTTCCGTCGACGCTAACCCTGAAGGTTCGGTCGCTGAGATACGACCGGAGGAAAAACACTATGGACGATGGTAAGGGGGAGTTAGCAAGTTTGAAGAGAAGACCTTCGTGCCAGACTTTGTCGAAGGCCTTGCTCACGTCCAGCAGTGCGGCGGCCGTAGCCGCTCGCCTGTTGGTGGCGTCAGAGAGTTGCGTTACCACGCGGACTAGTTGAAGCGTGGTCGAGTGCTCTCTGCGAAACCCGAACTGTTCGTTGCGGATGAAATTATCCAACAACGGCGAGATGCGGGCCAGCAGGAGCCGCTCGAACACCTTCGAGATAACTGGCAAGAGAGATATTGGCCGATAGCTTTCAGGAAGCATGCGCGGCTTGCGGGGTTTAGGAACCATAACGATGTTGGCATTTTTCCACAGGCGGGGAAAGTACTGTAGCCGGAGACAAGAGTTGAACAGCTCAAGAACGAGGTCAACGCCTGAGGCCGGGAGATATTGTAATGCAGCGGCCCCGATCCGGTCAGGACCGGGGGCGCGACGGCGGTTTAGTCGACAGACAGACGAAACGAGTTCGTCTCTGTCGAACGGGAGGTCTGGGCCAGCGGGAGGGCGAGAAAAATAACCAGATAGGAAGTCCCGGACTTCTGCCGAGTGGGCAGGGTCCGAAACGCCTCGATGAACGGTAAATTGCGACTCCATGCAGTCGGCGAAGACCTCAGCCTTGCCTTCTGATGAAGACACAACCCCGTTCGGGGTTTCCAGCGGGTTGCGAGTTCTCTTCTCGCGGGTCAGTCTACTCACCGCTCTCCAGACGGAGGCGTGGTCGACTTCAAGAGACTCAAGGTATGAGTCCCATCGATCAGAGTTTACGTCCCGCAGTAGCTGCTGAACGTAAAGGGACTGTTGTTGAAATCGTCGCTTAACGACTGGGTCTCGGGTTCTTTGCCATCTGCGGCGGAGCTGGCGCCGTAGCCAGATGGCGTGGAGTACTTCCGCAGGTAAGGCCGATTTACGATGATTCACCTCGAGTGCGTAGGTGTGTCGATCCATGACACCTTGGACCAATTCCTGAAGGTTTGTGGCGCGGAGATCCAGATCGTCACGAGTGACGATTGGGTCCGCCGGGAGAGATGGTAACCGTCGAGAGAGCTCGTCATGATAGGATCGCCAGTTGACTCTCCTAACAATCTGAGCGGGAAGTCGGGGTGACGCCGACAGCTCTCGAACAGTTATAACAAGGGGATTGTGATCGGACGAAAGGTCCGACACAGACGAGACCTCGATGTTGCGGGCAACGTTCTTGACAACTACTATGTCAAGAACGTCCGGCCGATGGCCGTGAAAGGGGAAGTAGGTAGGGTCTTCAGGGCCGATGACATTAAGTGCCGGGTCGCCAGAGACGAACCGGAACAGAGAATTTCCATAGGCGTTGACAACGCGGCTGTTCCATGAAGGGTGTTTGGCGTTTAAGTCGCCGGCTACAATGGTTGAGAGGGGGTGGTCGAGGAGGGCGTCCCACTCCTCGGGCGGTGGCGGAGTTCGCCGGCCAGGCCGGAGGTACGCAGAAACAACGCGCAGCTCCGATCCGCCGGCGTCCACCGCCACCGCGCAGCCTTCAATAATAGATGTATCTAGAGGAGGCAAAAGCCTGTGGGATATCCGCCTGTGGACTAAAACAGCTGTGCCCCCCGAGGGGGGACAGCGAGGCCGTAGGGGACGATCCTGACGATAACAGGCATAGGCAGGAAGGGAAAACGAGTGGTAATGAGCCAGATGAGTCTCGGAAAGAAGTATGATATCAACATCATACTCCGTTACGAAAGTCATCAGTTCAGATCGCCTGGGGAGTAGCCCGAAGGCGTTCCACGCAACGATCCTCAGGCTATTAGCCATTTAGGGGAAGTAGAGGAAAGAGGGCAGCTAATGATTGGAACACCAGGGCAAGCACAGTGGTAGTGTCGCGAGCAGTCCTGATGGATGCAACAAGATTATCTGCCCAGGCAGTCAGGGGATCCGCCGAAGCCCGGGAAGATTCCCGGGATTCAGGAGGACAAGCCTGACTGGCCTCGACAGGGGTAGCAGATGGCGCTGGGCTGGTGGTCTGAGTAGTAGACTGCTCGCTGGAAGGTTGAGGACGATGGCTGGGGGCGGGTCGAGCCCGCGGAGAGGGTACAGGTGGAACCTGTGATGATGTAGGTCGGCCGGCGGAGTTCCGGCGACGACGAGAGCGCTTTGATTTGCCCGATCGGGCTGGAGGCGGGGCTGATTTAGCGGCCATGGCCGCGTAGGAAGGTGCGGGCGCTCCGGTAGGCGCCGGGATTGAGGCCGCTGCAGGCGGCGCCGAAGCGACGACTGCAGGCGAGACAGCGGCACCGGAAGCAACCGGAGTTGCTGCCGGTACCTGGGCAGATGCACCAGTGACTGGCGTGTCTTTCGTTCGAATTTTGTCTCGCTTTTATACTAAATCAGGATGACTGTTTTCGTCGACTTCCGGTATATTTGTGTAAAATTCTTTCTAGATTGTTCGAGAATAAACGAAATGGAATGTCATAGAACAATTTTCACTTCCGTAGAAGCTTTTAGAACGAATTTCTTATTCTTCATACAATGGATATTTCAAAATTTACACTGGTATTTATCAAACAGTTTCACATTAGTACTTACAATTTGTATGCCATTAATGTATTTAAATTCCTTGTTTTTAACTGAATCTAGCGATGCTAAATATGATTGGTATCTAATTAACTTAAGTCTAAAAAACATTACAATATACAACCCTCACCTTGAGTTGTAGTCATTAAAAACTCAATATTTATAATAAAAATTGTTGTGGAGTTATAAAGTTCCCTTCACAAGCTGGACATCTACTACTACTATTCTCCTACAACAAAATAAACAAATTTGAACATCAATAAAACACAAATAAATACAATTTTATATGGCCTCTGCTCATGGCCTAGGTTCTTGTCAATTTTCTAATACAGTGATTAGTCTTTTTCCTTAATATATGTGTTATTTCACCACTATACACACAGAGTTTATTATTTTGTCTATCTTTTGTGATACCTGGTTACTTTGTACATATTTTATATTTATCACAAGATGACATAGCATCATTGATTGTCTTGAGATGTCATTTTTTTTTATGGTGTGACAAATCTCACTCTAAATAGTTAAATTCTCTTAGAATTGATTTTACTTTCAACTGAGTTTATTCCTTATTAAGGTATTTTGATGTATTGTACCTTTCTATCTTATTTTGTTAGTATTATGTAAGTATTTTAGCCAGATCTGATTATTTTTGTATTGGATAATTGGCTTCAGCCATACATGGTATAAGTAAATATTTTGCTGACTTGACTATTACAATGTTAAAGTTGGTCAGGTATATTAGTATAGTTGCTCCATATCATATTACAGCTTTCTAATACAGTTTGGTTGCATTTTGGCAACATTAAGTTCATAAATTATACAATATTAGATGCCTGTTACATGTTTTTAGTTAACACTGTTTTTGGCTATTTTGGCTGCTTTTTATTCATTTGACAGCTTCCTTTATTTAAGATAAATTGTTCACTATTGTCTGCTTGACAATTACATATAGT
Source organism: Magicicada septendecula (assembly GCA_034769895.1). Classification (NCBI taxonomy): domain Eukaryota; kingdom Metazoa; phylum Arthropoda; class Insecta; order Hemiptera; family Cicadidae; genus Magicicada; species Magicicada septendecula. Next base: position 344,155,897 of record CM068375.1, read on the forward strand.
TTTTATTTAAATCTGATAATAATTAATTTTTTCATGAAATCTTGGTGTATGGTCTCAAATCCAACACATTAATATTTTTTGTCATTGCAAATATACAATTTTTATTTTAACTTAAACTCTTTCTAATAATGTATTTAAGTCATTTAATACATTTATTTTATTTACATCACATAATATAATGATGGATCATGTCCATTTATTCACAAAAAATAGTTTTTAATACTATATTCATAGTTATAAAACTTAATAATTATTGACTTTATTCTGGTGGATTCTGACATTATTTCTCTCTCTTATAGTGTCTTATGGTTTTTTCACTCTTGTTCACTTGAATAATATATATGGGGTTTTGTCTAGTCATAGTTTGGTCGTTTTTTCAAGTTGATAGAAATAATTATTATACAAAATTACACAATTTTTTGGGATTACTTGGGTTCGATACTGTTCACTTCACTTTCCTCCTATGCTAACTTACTAAATAAATGATTTCTTTTTATGGAACGTTCTGTGACGCTACATATGCCTCACCGTTAAAGTTGATAATTTTGGAAAAACATATCTTTGGTTTTGATGAAATTATCATCTCTATAATAACCCTTTATTAGCTTCTTTATATCTCATTCTTTTATCTTATAATTAAATTCCTGTACTACTCCTTTAATATATTAATCCAACTCAATATTCCTAGTTCGTTCTTTGCCATATCACCTATTCCTTTCCTTTTTACCTTGATGTTTTATAATTAATCTTTGATATAAATCCCTATCAATTCCCTAACTTACATAGAGGGTTGGGAGTCAGAGTGGCTCGCTATGGCATACATTCTCTGTCCCTTCCTGTCTATCACTACTGAAATCAGAGGCAACACATCCCTGTTCAGAAAATAATAATTGCACCTTTGCAACAAATAATAATAATAATAATAAAAAAAATACAATATTCAAAGATCATAGGCTCCTACACATAAATTCCCTTTCTTAAACTCTTCTGATTAATTCACAATTATATTAATATATCGTTCTCCGCAGGTTAAAATTATCGTTTAAAATCATTCAATGTCAATAGCTATATTCATATTCATCATTACCTCCTTATGTAACACACTGTTTTCCTTTTTTTTTTTTTTCATTTATCATTTATCATTTCCATTTAGTATCAAATATATGACAGTATTTCTCCTTCTTTTCTCCTTTACTAAGTGTCCATCTCGTAATATTTATTAATAATAATCTCTCTCCTTCTCTAAGTACGGGTAAGCTGGTAAATATACGTTGACTTGGCTATTGGAAATAAATCTTGCCTATGGTGGAATGTGTCCATCTCGTATTATTTATTAATAACAATCTCTCTCCTTCTCTAAGTACGGGTAAGCTGGTAAATATACGTTGACATGGCTATTGGAAATAAATCTTGACTATGATGGAATGTGTCCATCTCGTAATATTTATTAATAATAATCTCTCTCCTTCTCTAAGTACGGGTAAGCTGGTAAATATACGTTGACTTGGCTATTGGAAATAAATCTTGCCTATGGTGGAATGTGTCCATCTCGTAGTATTTATTAATAATAATCTCTCTCCTTCTCTAAGTACGGGTAAGCTGGTAAATATACGTTGACATGGCTATTGGAAATAAATCTATATTTTATATATATCTTTATGCCTTTGGTGTAAGGTGTCCTTCTCGTAATATTTATTTATAACAATCATTATACAATAATATTTATATTTATTTAATAATCTCTACCTCCTTTCTAATTATGGCTAAGTTAAAAAATTCACGTTGACATGTTTAGTCAAGGTACCTTCTCTATGATGCTGTATTTGACTTGGGTCTTTGGTCATGGTACTTGGTTACTGATTGAGTATTTGACTTGCGATTTTTTAATCATGGTACTTTTTTAATGAAGTCTGGTTATACGTTCCTTTTACCTTGTTCCTAATTGTGTCAGTTACCTCCTAGGTATTGTTTTCATGTTTGATAATATTTTGGTTATATTTGTCAGTTTGGGTTAATTATTTCAACTCCTTTTGGTTGTGTGTCCTTTATATTATGTCCTTATTCATTATTCCCATTCCTTTTTAATTCCTTCTCTTTTCAATATTCGACCTTCGATGTTTATCACCTCTACTCCTTCAAATGCCTGGTCTATGACATTTATTCTGGACGACTGGTTTCATGGCCTTACCATCTCATCACATGTTTGGGCCATAATTTTTCTGCATAGCGGAATTCCTCCTCTCTCTCACTTTCAGTTTGGGGATCATTATCTGGTTCTCGGCCAGTTTCTGCCAATACATGGTTTACATAAAATACTCGGGGTTTTTCGTCTTTACTTGCCTGATTATGCTGTATTGAAAAACCTGGATTTTCGTGAACTGTTACCCGATTCTCATTATTATTTTGATTAGCGTTTGGCTCTTGTTGGTTGTTACTTTCGTTTCGGGGGGTTCGTTACTCCTACCCTCTGATAACTGCTGACGGTTATTCGCCGTATCACCCTGGCTACCTGGCGCCTGTTGTGGGTAAAACATGTAATTGGGTACATTAGGTGGATATGGCCGTCGGTTATCGGCCATCATATAATTTACCTGGGGCCTATATTCATTTCGGTTTCTCCTATCGCTTCCTCCTTGGTTTCCCCCGTTGCGATAACCATTACGTTGACCGTAATTACTTCCTCTATAATTATTCCCGCGATAACCGTTTCCCTGGTGGAAGTTCCTACCGTAGTTATTCCCGGTGTAATTACCTCTGTTTGGTCCTGGATAGTTGCGGTTAATTGGGCCCTGAGTGGTATCATTTCGGCCGTTTGGTGGGATATTATTATTCTGATTATTGGTGTTTAGATTATTACCGTTCCCACCTCCATTCCGGTTTGGTCCGTTATTATTGTTGTTGTACTCTACCTTACGATTGGGGGGTTGGTAATCCTGGAACCTTCCTGTGGATTCGCAATTTTCCAATAATTTGGCCAGATCGGCTATTTTGCTAATTTGTTGGTATAATTGGGCATCCTTGATCCCATAGCTGTAATGTCCAGCTAACTGCCTTACCAAACATTCTTCTGGGATCGGCGGTATCAACTTCCGTGCTAAACATACCTTTCCCAGGAAATAAGACGTCGGGGACTGTCCATAGGACGCGTCGTATTTGCCATAGAAAATGTCCATTCTTACCCTGTTTTGTGCGGTCTCTGACCAATACTTTTCCTTAAATTGGCGTTTAAATTCTGCTAAATTCGTTATTTCGGGTCGTACCGCTATCCACCAGTTATCCTTAGTATTTTTAAATGTCTCGTCAAGCATCTCTCTTATCCTGTCCCACCTTGTTTCTCAACTTCTCCCAATAAATTCCTCCATTCTTTCCAAAAATTCCATTGGGTTTCGTCGATAGTCCTGGAAGTTGATTACTTCCCTGTTTTCACCATGACACGTATGAGTGTTTAGTATTGGTGTGTCTCTCAGCGCCTCTAATCTTTCCTGCAGGTTTTTCTCTCTCTGGTCTATTTCCAGTATACTATTTTTGTTAGTCTTTATTTGTTCGTCCAGCCTGTTAGCGATGTCATATGTTTCCTGCATCCTCTCGCTAACGTCTTTCTGGACTTCCTGCATCATGGCGTCTTGGTTCTGCCTTACCTTGTTTTCGAGGTTTCTAACATCTTGTTTGGTCTCTACTGTTTGCTCCTCTATACTTTCGAAACGCGTATTGTTTCCTTCCCGTAACCTTTCCAATTGTTTCTCCATATTCTCGACCTTCCTGTCACTATCGATCTTATTATCATCGATCCTTTTGTTTACTATTTCGTATTTTATGCTAATTTCTTTTTTCAGGGACTCTATGCTTCCTTTTATTTCCTCCTTATCTTCCTGTCTGTTTTTATTCAGGGATTCTATATTTTTGTTCATACCCTCCTTTAAAGATTCTATGCTTCCTTTTATTTCCGCCTTGTCTTCCTGTCTATTTTTATTTATATCCTCTTTCATTTTTTGGAACATTTGCTCCTTACTTTTTTTAGTATTCTCGTTCATATCCTCCTTCATTTCCTGGAGCATCATCATTAGTATATTCACGTCAACACTCCCTGTTATTTTTTCTGGTTCGGGTTTCTCTGTTTGTTCTACCATTTGTATGGGTTCTTCTCCCGTTTGTTCCTCTATTTCCTCTGCCGTTTGTACCGGTCTTTCCATTTCTAGTGTGGGCGGTTCTAATTCCGTTTCCTCGACCTGTACTGCCTCTCCGTCTTCCACACTCAACTCGGGTTCCACAGTCTTCTTCACCTTTTTTCCCTTTGGTTGCGGCATTTTAATATGTTGGTAGTTGCCGGGCTTGTTACGTCTTTTTCAAGCCTCACTAGTTGGGCTGCCAATTTATAACAAAAAGAAATATTGGGTGAAAAGTAATGTTTGTGTGTTGTAATATGTGTCGGGCGTTACCTCCGCGCACTTTTGTTACTTACCCTGTTGACTGGATCCTCTGCAGTGATGTAGTCCTGTAATACAACTTAAAACTATGCTTTTGTGGGCGCCACTTGGAAACGTTTGTTCCAAGAAAAAATTAAATGTGATTGATAAAATTTTTAAATCTACGAAAAAATTTAAACAAGTCAGTTTAGCTTTGAAAAAACCAGTTAAGTTTAATAATTCTTTAACAACAACAAACAAATCGTCTGAAGGACTATCATTCATAAAAATTATAAAATTGCAGAGAAAAAATTCTACAAGTTATTATTATTGACAATATATCCAATCAAGTATCGGCTAGTATTTCAGATTCTGACTCAGTTGACAAGCATGAGTTTAATATATGAAAAAACTTTAATCTCAGGACGTGACTCCTTTGAACTACCAAGACATATCAATTAGATGCCTTACAAGAAAAAAAAACGAAGTGATTTGAAGGTGTATGTGTGGCGTGTAAAGTACAACTGTGTGATAAATTGTAACCAGGTAACAATGATTTTAATTTTGGTAAACTCACGTTCCAATGGTCGTTTATTCTCTCACTGGACACTTCCTTCGGGTAGTTTCTCGATCTCGCCTCTTCGGATGTACACTGAATCTATTTAAAGTCAATTTTTGCGATCGTTACTTTTTCCGCACTTTTTGTCAAAACGTTTGGCAGTAAAATCTCGTTCAAACGCCGCCACTACGAATCATCTGTTTAGCGTTGATTCAGAAATCTGCCACCGCAGCGCTGATCCCCATGCAGTTTTGAGGAAGGCTAGTGTATTGTTTGTTTACGTTCGGGGGAATTATTTGTCACGTTAGTCAGTCAATGCGAACACAGCAGAATTCGTTCTCTATTAAATGTTGGGACCCTCCTGGGCCGTCGACGTTCTGGCTGCGTGCTTTCTATTAGAATTTGCCGTATCGCTGCTCTATTTCAGCAATATTTTTTGGCGTATACTCTCGTTGAGGTTAAGTCAGTCGGGTATGTCTATGTACGGGAAAAGCCTTCCTGCCGTGTCTTGTCGATTTTTCGCCTCTCGGTCTCGCCTTAGCTGCTTTGATCAGTGTTGTGTGAGATGCATCAGTTCTGGCGTTCAGTTTTCAAGTGTCTTTCGTTCGAATTTTGTCTCGCTTTTATACTAAATCAGGATGACTGTTTTCGTCGACTTCCGGTATATTTGTGTAAAATTCTTTCTAGATTGTTCGAGAATAAACGAAATGGAATGTCATAGAACAATTTTCACTTCCGTAGAAGCTTTTAGAACGAATTTCTTATTCTTCATACAATGGATATTTCAAAATTTACACTGGTATTTATCAAACAGTTTCACATTAGTACTTACAATTTGTATGCCATTAATGTATTTAAATTCCTTGTTTTTAACTGAATCTAGCGATACTAAATATGATTGGTATCTAATTAACTTAAGTCTAAAAAACATTACAATATACAACCCTCACCTTGAGTTGTAGTCATTAAAAACTCAATATTTATAATAAAAATTGTTGTGGAGTTATAAAGTTCCCTTCACAAGCTGGACATCTACTACTACTATTCTCCTACAACAAAATAAACAAATTTGAACATCAATAAAACACAAATAAATACAATTTTATATGGCCTCTGCTCATGGCCTAGGTTCTTGTCAATTTTCTAATACAGTGATTAGTCTTTTTCCTTAATATATGTGTTATTTCACCACTATACACACAGAGTTTATTATTTTGTCTATCTTTTGTGATACCTGGTTACTTTGTACATATTTTATATTTATCACAAGATGACATAGCATCATTGATTGTCTTGAGATGTCATTTTTTTATGGTGTGACAAATCTCACTCTAAATAGTTAAATTCTCTTAGAATTGATTTTACTTTCAACTGAGTTTATTCCTTATTAAGGTATTTTGATGTATTGTACCTTTCTATCTTATTTTGTTAGTATTATGTAAGTATTTTAGCCAGATCTGATTATTTTTGTATTGGATAATTGGCTTCAGCCATACATGGTATAAGTAAATATTTTGCTGACTTGACTATTACAATGTTAAAGTTGGTCAGGTATATTAGTATAGTTGCTCCATATCATATTACAGCTTTCTAATACAGTTTGGTTGCATTTTGGCAACATTAAGTTCATAAATTATACAATATTAGATGCCTGTTACATGTTTTTAGTTAACACTGTTTTTGGCTATTTTGGCTGCTTTTTATTCATTTGACAGCTTCCTTTATTTAAGATAAATTGTTCGCTATTGTCTGCTTGACAATTACATATAGTTTTTATTTAAATCTGATAATAATTAATTTTTTCATGAAATCTTGGTGTATGGTCTCAAATCCAACACATTAATATTTTTTGTCATTGCAAATATACAATTTTTATTTTAACTTAAACTCTTTCTAATAATGTATTTAAGTCATTTAATACATTTATTTTATTTACATCACATAATATAATGATGGATCATGTCCATTTATTCACAAAAAATAGTTTTTAATACTATATTCATAGTTATAAAACTTAATAATTATTGACTTTATTCTGGTGGATTCTGACATTATTTCTCTCTCTTATAGTGTCTTATGGTTTTTTCACTCTTGTTCACTTGAATAATATATATGGGGTTTTGTCTAGTCATAGTTTGGTCGTTTTTTCAAGTTGATAGAAATAATTATTATACAAAATTACACAATTTTTTGGGACTACTTGGGTTCGATACTGTTCACTTCACTTTCCTCCTATGCTAATTTACTAAATAAATGATTTCTTTTTATGGAACGTTCTGTGACGCTACAACGTGCGTCTCAATTAGTACAGGTAGCATCGCGGGACATCTTCAGCCTTCACCACAGTACTGTGGGCCTGACGTTTGACACCCGCATTCAGGTAGACCCGAATTCCACTGAAGATGGCAGCCAGTGCTGTTGCTGAAACTTTTGGTTTAATTGTAAAACTTAGACCACGGTCAAACAGTCGGGTACATACTTCTAATATAATTGAAGTAATTTAATTTAATATAATTTAGTATCTCAAAGTTGCAATGTGGTAAGAACTTTTCAACAGAAAACCTGACGATCAAATAACCCTTTGCTGAAAGGTCGACGAAAATACAGCACTTTAACTAGTCTCTAGTTACCGGTAATTGATGGGAGTGAGTAAAACTTATCTTAATTAATTGTTACTGACCGTTACAAGCGTGTAATTTAGAACATGTCATAAATTCTGGAAAATCATAGTGTTGGATTAATTAAAATATATTATAGCCATAATCGTATTAAACTAGCTAAAAGTTTATGGTGACTAGCGAAGCTTAAATACAAAAAATATTACGTACAAATAAATAATCACAATATTTATATTTGAGCTTTACGAATCACCATCAAACCATGCTTTTAGCTAGTTAAAGAAAAGTAATTTTTGGTTTTTCGAAATAACGTTATGGCTTAACACAAATATTTTGATTTTTTATATTTATTTTTTTTTAATATAAAAAAATACAATAAAAATTATTTTTTAAAAATTCAAAAGTTAATAATTAAATAATTAGGAAAAAAGAATAATATAATTAGTTAATAATTAAATCAGTAATTAGATACATTTTTAATCAGATACAAAATTTCTTATTCGAGTTTCTTCTTGTTTTCCACATTTTAACATATGTCAATTTTTAATATTACAAAATCTATCGTAAGAAAATGTTCTGTTTAATGCTAAACCTTCTAAACTTTTTACTCTCGACGACGCGACATATGTTAAATCAATAGAAGTTTCCTTTTCTCCAATATCTGCAACAGCTCTATCTAAGCTTAAACCTTGAGACTTATGAATTGTAATTTGAAAGGCTAATTGTAACGGAAATTGTTTCTTTGAACAATTAATATTTCCGGTTTTCCAAAATTTAGTTATACGTGGAGTTGGAACACAACCACTATTTTCATAGGTTGACTGAAAATAATTTTCAAAACGAACCAATATCACTCGTGGCATTTGATCAGGTGGACCATGATTTTCTTCATAGGTAATATCTACAACGTAACCTAAAGCTCCGTTCACTAATCCTTTCTCAACCCACAAATTTGAACGTAACATAACTTTAGATCCAATTGATAAAATTATAAATGGTTCAAGTCCACCTGATAATTTTGCACTTTCTGATTTTGCTTTAGAACAATTATGAATAGCTGGAATATAAGCAACTGGTTGACGAAATTCTTTTAAATTTTGATAATTCAATTTTTTTACATTTTTATTTGTTGCAAATAGCCTAATTGCATCGTCGAAAAAATGACGTTCATTTTGTGAAAAAGTTTGTATACTACGTGTCATTAATATTTCATAGTCTTGAACTATATATTCACCATTACTAACACGATCAAGTATATCTCGAAATATTTGTTGAGATTCATTTTGTCGAAATGATGACGATAAAAAAATACTTTCGAATACTTGGTGTAAATAATAGTGTTCCTTCTAAAAGGAATTGACTTCCTTCAATTTTATCACTGAAACGTGGTCTGTCATTAACAGGAGGTAACTGATTAATATCCCCCAAAAAATATAAAAATAATCCACGAAAAAGGTTCATCTTCTCTTGATGAAATAGGTCTGCGTACTCTCAAATCAATTTCCCTCAAAAGACTACATCCGATCATACTCATTTCATCTCTAAACCGAAATTTACAACCACGAAATTCCTGTTGAAATTGAGCAAGTGAGTGCGAACTGAGTTCTCTAAATACTTTATGTACTCCTAATAAAAGTTTGGAGTGTATTTTTGATCCATTAATATTAACAGCAGCAGCACCAGTTGGTGCAAGCAATTGATAAGAAGATGATCCCAATGTTTGATTCAATCGACAAGTGAAATTATTAATTAAAGTACTCTTTCCAGAACCGGCTTTTCCTTGAATAACAATTCTTTTTATCGGAAGTTCTTCGTTACCTTGTAGATAACTAAGTTGTTTTTCAAATATATTTGCCAGTTCTTGTTGTTCATCAGAGAAAACTATATTTGGCAGATTATATTGAACACTAACAATGTCATTTCTTTGATTTTCTATTACTTTTTTATTTTCAATAAAATATTGTAATGTATTCAACATTTGTTGATTCAAAATATAAAGCCAATTATATCTGATATCAATTCCTCTTCTACCTAGATCTACTTCTTCCTGAATAGTGTTTGGTCCAGCAGATACGTTCATCCAATCATATGGTTGATCTACTTCTAATTGGTCTATTTCTTCAAAGTCTTTTTCGTCTTCAAAATTTTGTAGCATATAATCCAAATCATAATTTAGAATATCGTCATTCCCAAAATGCTGCTCATATATAATCTTCCAAATACTATTATGTGGATTTAGATCATTCAGTTGTCGCCAGGGAATATGTAATAAAACTTGTTGCATGTAAAAATGTTCATTGTTTTCAGCAGCAGGATCATATTTAATTTTTGGTATAACTCTAAGAATAAAAGGTACTTTTTTAGTACTATAATTTGCACCTCTTTTATAAATTTTTGTAAAAAATCTTTTAAAGACATATTTTCCAATTCCGCTGATCGCTGTTGATATTTCTCCAAAGAATTTGAAATAGAAATTGTTCCATCCTCTCTATTCATATCAAGTTGTTCCCATACATTATGTGATAAATAAGTTAAAACAAATTGACGAGATGATCGAAACAAGGGTTAACTCATTAAAATCCAAAAAATTTCTTGAGCAGAATAATCACGTTCAGCACACATTTTTATCAAAATCTTTTGAACTATTTGTTGAACATTAACATTACTATGTGACGCTTGCACTGTTTGTCTAATGAAATGTTTCATACTTTCCGATCTTGGTTCAGCTTTGCTAGCATACTTAGCAATATACTTAAGAACAGCATGAATAGAAACGATGGCTTGTGAAACAATATTTGCTCGGCAAATTTTCGAAATTTGTGGACTATGGCTATTTAAAAACGAATTATTTCTTTTTGAAATATATTCCAATTCACCATGAATAAATTGAATCTTACTTTCGTTGACACTTTCTTTTGGAAACTTAAAACGACAAGTAGTTTCAAACGAATTTTCTTTTCTTTCTTTGACAATAAGCTTTAGAACATTTATGCATCTGTACTGCACGTATTAAATGATTGTAATCAACATCTTGATCAGGTACGTCAGTAAAATGCATTTTTGATGGATGTAGAGTATATCATAAGTTTGAGAAGAATCTGGATGCCAAATAGATATAAATTCATCGAAATAGTTAATAATTTCTTGTATTCTTACAATATCATCTGGATTAAGATTATTGAAATCAGGACCATTTTGAAGCCAGAAAATACCATGCATATGAGGACTACCTCTATGTTGAAATTCAATACGAAGACTGAAATCTTTGACTTTGAAATATTAAATAAAAATGTTCCATGAAAAATTCTAAACTTTTATGAAAAAAAAGGCAACAATTAAATGATTAGATTTCAATAATTTTGATATACGAATGAATTCAGTATTTTGATTGAGATTGGCTTCATTATAATCAGGATCAAGAATACGATAAATCTCTGGCCAATATAAATCAGCTGCACTTAATGTAATAAAAACAGTAGGAATTCCTAATTCTTCAACCGTATCCTAAAATTCTCGAGACCTCATGTACCAATAAGAGCTTGATGACCTTAGATTAACATTGTAGGATAAAATTGATTTATACAATCTTTGTTCGCTTTGTAATATTTCTTGAAGTTGTTCGATTGTTTCAATACCATGTAAACGTGAATTTTTTTTAACACAAATATTCCCATTCTACAAAGCTCTCCAACGCATCAGGCCCTTAAAAGGAAAAAAATCGAAATCTTGGATGTTGAGCAAATCTACCATCTTCATACATCATGAGAAATTTTAAATACTCACTATTGGAAATTTTACGAAACCTCGCATTTTTAAGATCACCTTTTCCAGTAGGAAATATAGTTGGAATAGCTCTACAAATATTTCCGCCGCACGTAAATTCATTAATAGGTACAGAATTTATTCTTGGCAAAGGAAAAACACGAGATCCATCATTATTTTCCTGAATTCCCAATACATTATTTACTGCCTGTCGATTACATTTAAAAGTGCCCGTTGGAGCTCCAGATTCATAAATATTATTTAACAATGCATTTTGGTCATCATCTCCACTATACAAATTAACATTATCCAAATTAAATTAAATATTTTTTTGTTCTTGACTACATATTATTTGTCGAAAAACATTTTCTTTATCAGGGGTAATATTTCTACATTATTTTCTTCAATTATAATATCACGATACCAAGGATTATTGTTTTTAAGATATGCCAAAGCAGCCTTGACATTATTGCGATTTACAATAAAATCTTTACACCCTTCAACCTCATGTCTTCTAACAAAAATATATTGTGAAATAGTATCGATAGAATGAGGTAACAAATAGTAAAATTTGTAATGTCTTGATGAAAATTAATTACTTGTCCACTATATCCAAATTGACCATCTTTAAGTCGATAGACTGTGATTACTGGAAGAACTTGAGCAATTAATTGTTCTTCAACAAACGTTAACTTCTTCAATACATCAAGTTGTGGACCAGGATCCATATTATTGTCAGCGGAAAAAATATTTACTTCATTTTTGACATTAAATTTATAACAAATGGTACAAGATCCATCCTCTTCAATATGTAGATCAAACCAACGACGATGACATACATTGCACAATCTGAAATCCAATTTTTCTGAGCAGTTTCAAAATTCACTGGATACTGGTAAAAACGGGCATATAACGATGGGAACAATGTTCATTGTGTCGATCTTCTCGTTGTCGCTCTCTTGCATCACGCATTAATGAACGATTACGTGCACGTTCTTTACGGCCAGTCAGGGTACGATTTCGTGGCATTTTACTGTAATAATACAAATTATTAAATTAATGAATTAAATAATATTTAATAATAATTAATTTAACTTGTTAATAAATTAACAACGAATAAATCTATAATATATTATTATATTATAATAGTAATTAAAATTATAACATTAATAATCAAAAAAATTCAACACTAATATAAATTAATATAGAGAATTAAATTATTTTTTCAATTATTATTTAAATAACATCACGCATTAATGAACGATAACGTGAACGTTCTTTACGGCCAATCAGCGTCTGATTTCGTGGCATTTTACTGTATTAAAACAAGTTATTATATTAATTAATTAATAAATAATAATAATAATAATCAATTTAATTTTTTAATAATTTAACAACTAATAAGTCTATAATATATTATAATTTGTAAATGAAGAGTTATAACATTTACATAACAATTATTATAACATTAATAATATTAATTCAATATGTAGAGGGGAAAAATACTATATTAATATAAATTAATATAGAGAATTACATTATTTTTCAATTATTATTTAATTAAATTTATTTATTTATTTGTTTGATTATTAAATAAAATTATATCATTAACGAATCACGAAAAATACAAACAAAATATTCACTTCACTAATACATATTAACATAGGGTATTAAATTATTGTATGGATTATTATTTTATTTAATTTATCCAATAATAATATATTAAATAATACGTATATATCTTTTTGATTGAAAAAGTAAAAAACCTTATCTTTCACACAAAAAATCTCTTTTTAACAATGTAACTTAATCTCAAACGTAAATATAAAAATACAAAAATATTTTCACTAGCCGATATTGATAAAAAAGTATACATGAAAATGAATAAATAATTTAACATACGATTACAAAAATAATTTATAATATTATAGAAAATAATACGAAATATATTTTATAAACAACACAGCACACAAGTATATTTCAATCAAGAAAAACGCTAGAATAATCGGTATATACACTGTTTGTCTAAAACCAAGGAACGTATATATTTTTTTGATTGTAAATGTAAAAAAAATTACTTTTCGCAAAAAAAAATTCTTTTAACAATGTAACTTAACCTCAAACGCAAACATAAAAATACAAAAAATACTTTCACTTGCCGATATTGATAAAAAAAATATACACATAAAGTGAATCTTGGATTTATGAAATATGTTTTATGATTTATGAAATATATTTGATAAACAACACAGGACACCAGTATCTTTCATTCGAGAAAAACGCTATAATATTCGGTATATACACTGTTTGTCTAAAACCACGGAACGCATAACAGACTATATAATAATATAAAAGAAATCCTACAGATGACGACACATTACATACATACCACGGAACCTATTAAAGAAATCCCACAGATGGCGACACTTTACATACATATATAGTTATAAGATATATACACGTGTATAAATAAAAACAATTATTACAATTATTTCTAGTCAAAATTAATTTTTCATAAAAATAATTATTGATGACACATCTAGACATGAATGTGAATAATTGTGTTTTATTTCAAGTCTAGATGTTCAGTAGTTTTTCCGTAAAGTACACCACAAACATGTACTAATTGTTGCCTACTATAGGGACTCGCTTCGCTCGTCCTAATTACCTAGGTATTTATGTACTGAATTAATTAACAATCGACTGTCTATACCAACAGGGATACAGAAGTTTTGAATCTACATATGACGGTATGTTACATTATTTAATTTCTTAAGGTTTTCAAATGTCTATACCTATTGGAATTTGAATGTTAAACGGACCAATACACTCACAGCGTTGGGTTTGGTTAAAAAATATACAAGTTATACCCCCCACACACACACAACACACACACAACACACACACACACACACACACACACACACACACATATATATATTGTAACATTACATTTGGCATAGCTTGATATCGTACCAGATTTAATGAAAATCATGGATAAGAAACTTAACAAGAAGAAACATATCTTTTAAATATGATAGTGAAGATGAACAAATGACAAATTTAAACTGACTTAGACAATAACTGACCGTACCCAGATTAAAGTTTAGGTAAAGTGATGTAAAATACCCAGATGACAATAATAATACTTATAAAGTCAGACAGCATTACGTACCATTACTATAAGTAAACAAATTGTTTTATTAAATGTATCAAAATATAAAAATAATCAAAATACAAATTGAGGGAAAATAGGCACAAATATACAATATAATGTAAAATAATATATTAGTAAATGGTTAACTAAATGATATAATGGAATAATACAAGAAAACAATCATATAGATACATGGAAACATACAACTAATAGTTTGAATAATAGTGGACATAATGTTATCAAATAAATAATGTATAATCACAAAATAATTCTCAAATGTATAAAATAAAAATGGTAAAAGCACCTAGTACAGCAATGGCTGAACTGCATGAGAAAAGAATAGAAATTATAAATCATTATTAAATGATTAAACTTTCCTTTTATATGTTTTAAAAATAAGATTAAGTTGTGTTGATGTTATTTATAGTTTTATTAAGTAATGAGTGTATGATATGCCTTATGCAGGATGTATGTAACCAGACATATACAAATTGTTTAATCACAAAATGTGAATTATGTTTTTTATAATGTTACAGTAATAAGTATTGTTATATTTTAAATAATAATACCAATAGAGTTATAGGGAGTAGTTTTGATTGTAGTTGCATAGTCAATAGGTGTTACAATAACAGAAAATAGAAATTTAACATGTCAAGACCTAGGCCTATAAAAACTTTTGTATTTTGTAAATTTTAGGAAATACATTTAGAATTTTATAAAACAAATGTTGTAATATGGATAGGTTTATAATTAATGGTATACACAACAAATATGGAATCGAAATAGTCAGTTTTAAGTTATTTAAGAAAAACTGAGATAGCAAAAATGTAACATCAGTATTTCTTAAGCAAAAAAAGGCATGTTTGGTGTCTATATGTCACAAGTGTTAAGACCAAAATAATGATGCTATTAGTTTTAAATTCCCAATCAGTACAAGAAAGTTATACTAATTTAAAAGTTTTTGACCAAATTCAGACATTGAAATAATAAATTTGTATGACAATGTATATCTGAATCAACCAACCAGATTTCAAGTTCTACCTTAGCAACCGAAAATTCACATAAATAAAATAGGTACTTCTTTAACAACCGTCATTGAAGACAGACGCGTTATTAAAACGTCTAAAATAATTATATTTTAAATAGTGAAAACACATACCAGACTTTGTAGAACGAATCGGTACAGTCAATGAAGAGTATTATAATAACACAAGGACCACAAGAAATTAATTCAGAAGAATTTAGATCAGGGGAGAAGAGGTAAAGAAGATTTGGACCTTATCTTCGTCCTGGACGAATAAAAGAAGAGGATCTGGGTGAATTTGAACACTTTATAATCTTATGTGACAACACCTACACTTGAGTACACGAACTATTTAGGAATTAAACAATAAGTAAAACTACATACACTATAATTTACACCAACACTAAAGAACACTTGAATATAACATAAATTGAATTACACCTTTTCTGAATACCAAAATTTGAACGACAAGTAGTAAATATCGAAAACTGTTCATAACCTATAATTGTGAGTAACACATGCACGACTACTAGTTTGCACTATAACATCAAAACCTTTTTTATATCCGTATATTGTAAAGTTTGTATTTTGATTTTAAGAGTTGTATTATTTGTTTAACCATAATTTCCGAACCGAATACGCCCTGAGATTATTTATTTAATTGAAATAAAAACAAAGTGCATCATTCTTTTGATCGTCAACTCCAGCATAATATTTTAGCTACTACCAACTTATGAATAAAGACGCATAATTTTGTCGTAATTTGTAATTACAGTAAAGAAAAACGAGAAGTAATTAATCAATACTTCATTTGAATAAAGATTGATAAAAGGAATATATCTGTTTGGTGTTATCTTTGCATTATCATTACTGTTTCAATTAAGAATTACGATAACATAGCACAGCGGACGGAGCGACTGTTGGCAACTCCGAGTGACGTCATTGGGACTGGATGCATAGTGGGAGCGAGCGGCAGAATACAACAGTAGCATAATAATTTACCGTTCAACGTATTTATTTGTTACAAATTGACGATCCAGAGTGGAGCTTAAACGACGTCTCATTTTATTTATTTATTATAATTTGCCGCACCCAACGTGACATAATATCTCGCATCCTTTATTTTAATTGATACAAATTCGAACCCAAGTGTGGGAAATAATAACTCGTCATCCTATAATATCTCGTCTCCTTTATTATATATCGTTACAATATATATATATATAGGTTGACTTCAGGAAAAGGCAACTTTACAAATAATTTTCTATATGCCTAATTCAGATGGTTCGCTTGACAAGTGTGCTGAAATGGGTATAGAACACATAAAAAAGCAACAGTAGTCCTAATCAAATATCAAATTTAATATCTTAGATTATACTTCTTACAGTATCGAAATGTCGGGAAATGTCTAAGGCAAGGGTGTTGAATCTCTCCGACATTGTTCAAAAAATATATAGACACAGTATTGCGACAGTGGAAAAGAAAGTCCAGAGGTATGGGAATTCCAATAGATGGAACCCATATTCCCACATTATATTCGGGGATGAGCAGGTCTTAGTAGCACAAGAGTAGAACTTGGAGTATATGACTCGGAAGATCAAAGACAAATACGAGAGTTGGAGACTGTCAATAAATCTAGAAAAGACCAAGTATTTATGCGTGGGATGTACTGAAACCAACTTGCAATTGGAAAATATAGAAGAAATTTAAAATTGCCAGGCATATAAGTATTTAGAAGTACAGGTAAAGCAGGATGGCAGAGATACACATGAAATAAAGGAGAGAGTAGGCATGGGACGGAGGGCTATGAAAAGGTTAAATAGTATATGGTGGCATGACCAGATAATTAGAGGAAGGAAAGTACAGATATACAATACTATCGGAGAAGAAGAAGAGGGGAAGAACCAGACGATCATGGGGAGAGAGTATCCAGAAAGCTCTAAGTGCGAGGAATCTGACAGAAGAACATTGTCAGGACAAAAAATGTTGGAGAGAAAGTCTGGAAATTGGACAGCGACGACAGACGCTATAAAACGATGTTACGTATACAGATTAAACTTCCGGTTCCATATAAAACTGTAGGTTATTTTTATAAGACAATATGCAATGCCATCTATGTGTTGTATGTTAAGCTTCCGCGACAGCAATCGTGAACACAGTAAAGTCAATGCTTTTACAAAACCTAAAGCGTTTTGCGAATGAAGCTTTTTAACAATGAAAAAACATTCTTTGTTAGGAGACAGGATTACCTTTGTTATAGCTATGACGTCATCAGCAGACTACGAGCATAACACACAATACGTGTCCCATTTACCAAAGCTTTGATATTGCGTTTCATTTCCCTTCATTGTTTTTTTATTTTCCTTATTCGGGAAAACCTGCATACTACATAATTTCAACAATGCACAATTGTAGCCAGACAGTCTTAGGCAATTTACGTTTTAACTTTTAGCCAATTTATGTTTAGGCAATAAATGCTTTTTAAGGTTGTTTTTAAAACAAATATAATGACTGAAGTCTGTTGGAATCTCGTAAACGTTTATTCGTTTGCGTAATGGACTATCGCGGTAATTGCTTTACAACTGAAATCGATTAGCACGTTTGTATATGCTATACGGAAAACATGGTAATTAAAAAAAATAGATTGTATGCTACAAACGTTTCTCTGTAGACGAGAGAAAAAACATGATATGAATGGTGTCTGATAGATCCTATTTACAAACGTGTTAGAAACAAATCTGACTTATTACTGAGCATCAGCAGTAACAGCAAGAGATAGGCCTATTAGGCCTTGGTCCGCTTCTGCTGCTACGAACAGACGTTTCGTCCTCTCCTCTCCACCCCTCTGGAGACCATCTTCAATGTGCCAACGATTTGCTAAATGACACGGTATTTGCTAATTAACGCCAATATTGTGGCAATGTTTTGCCTTCAGTTAGGACTGTACTCGTCAGAACAGGGAAAGTAACAAATCTATGTAAACAGTTATTATATCTCAAAGATAGCATCATTACACTTACTTACTTATATTAATTAACAGAAGGCACCCATTGCATAACGTCGTTTAAATAACGTCTGTAAATTCTAAGACAGAAAAATGAATAATGCTTTTTTTAAAATACCAATAATTACGGAGATGCGGTGAAAATAACCTGCTAACCAAGACACAAGGCAGAACAAAACAACAGACGTCATTTCTTGATTAACATCCACTGCCAATTCTCAAGGCTATTTCTCCCACATAACAACAACAATCTGTACACACAAGGCATGGGGTAAACTTGCCGTTACGTAGATACTAACTTGCCCAAAGCAGGAAGACTTTCTTTAGGTCAAGGAATAAAGTTTGACTTCTACCTTTTACAAAACTTAAATCCATCTTTTTCATGGTTTGTTATTAAGTACCCTTTTGTGACTTTTTTATACCCGTCCTCTTTGTAAATCATCTGTTTATAGCACTTTTATTTCCAGCGTTTTTACTACGGTTACATATAAATTATTGCTTTATACTTGAGAAAAAATTCGTTTTCTTTCAGTTACTGTATAGGCGTCCCATAGAATGAGTAGTCTAGATATACTGAACTGCAATGAAGTGAATTTATTAATGATGCTATTCTTTTATAAGAATCTAGTGGGCTTTTGTATATAAATTTTATATATTTATAAATTGTTTATATAAATTTATATGAATTGTTTATAAATAAACAATTAACCTGTATCTGTTGAGCTTTGTAGCACAATTAAAATTTCTTCCTATACAATGAGAATTAAATTAGTATTTAAAAATTATTTTTGTTTTATTCTTCGTATTTTTTAAATTAGCAGCCATCCTTACTATTTCTTTTATGAATTTGCTAACTGCTATAATTTTTATTGTTCGACTAAGCTTTTCGTCATCACTGACATCTTCAGGTCTTAAACAACGTCTATCAACTGTACGTTGTAGGCTTTTATACTTTAGGCCCCTCCCCTTATGTCATCGCCCCTCCTATTGGTTCTAGCTGCTACCGCTCTTCACGGGAACTTTGTCTACATTTTTCCGTTAGGCATTTTTCTAACGTCCGTCAAATTGTTTTAAGAATCTCCCGTTAATTTCTTCATTCTTGACTTATAATTTTTTTGTAACCTTTTACATTTCGTCATTTTTAGTGTGTTATTCTTATTATTTTAATTTATTTTTGTTTATTGTTTAAAATATAATAAAATATTTCTTCATTTGTAAAATCCACTTTTACATTCATTAATTTATTTTTATCTTCTTTTTTAACTTTAAGTATTTCTAGTTCTTCTATTAATTTTCTTTTTTGCGGATTGTTTTCTATTTTGATTATTTCCATATTTTCATTGGGATTTATGAATTTATGGCCAGATTCGTTGAAATGTCTTGCATATAGTGAGTTCGTTACTCTAACCCCTTCTCCTTTTGCATGTTCATTCATTCTAATTTTAAATTTTCGCCCAGATATATCTTATTACATTCCCCACATTTTAATTTGTATACGCCGCTTTTTTCTGTTAATGGAATTTCTTCTGTTTTATCATTTTTTATATATTCGAATACATTTTTCGTATTCTTTATTCCTATCTGTATTTCATATTTTTCGAAATATTTTTGTTTGACATCCTGTGTATGTTATTGCTCCTTTATATTTCTTTTCTTCATTTGTTTTTTCTTTTTTGTTATTTTCTATTTCTTTAATTTCCTCTATTTTCTTAACTATTCTATTAATTATTTTAGGGTTGTAATTATTATTTTTTGCTATTTGTTGTATTTTCTTTAATTCTTTTTGTTTGAGTTCTTCATTTTCTAGATAATTTATAGCTCTATAGCAAAATGAATTTAATGCTGCCATTTTATAATTGACTGGATGATATGATTCTTGTGGAATTATTAAATCTGAGTATGTTTCTTTCCTATATATATCGAATTTGAGTTTGTTATCTTCAATTTTTATATTGATATCCAGGAAATTAATTTCTAATCCTCCAATTTCTTCTTGAAATTTTATTGTTTTTTCTATGTTATTTAGTTGTTCCGTAATTTTTTTTTTTAACTATTTAACTATTTTTAACTTTTTAACTATTTTTATTTTTTAACTATTTTTTTTTAATATTTTTGTTTTATTTACTAAAAAAGGTATTACCTCTATGATCGACTCTTAAATTAAATACTTTTTTTAATCGTGTCACTTCTAATTTAATGGCAACTGCAGATCGCTTAGACGACGGGTTGATCCTCGATGATCCTGTATCAGGACGAGTTCGTGGGTTGATATACTCTGTCCGGCTTCAGGGTCGCTTTCGGACGTGTGGTTACTTCTCACGGACACGGTTATATACTTTCACCAAGAACAGAGGTTGTTACTGCTAAATTAGTGTCTTATGTATACACTTTTTATCCAGTAAGTCTTAAGTGCTTATACCCTTACCGGATATCTTGAACGTTTGCGGAATAGCACTTATAATATTACTTGCAGTAACTCAAGGAAATTTTAATTTCTATTAACGCGATTAGCAGAAAAATCGTCATTAACCACGGCGCTTACACGTTGTCGATTCCCAAGAGATTGATCTGTTCGTTTAACGACAATACCGTTGACTGAATTCTTGTAATATGATTGGTTCTTCGGTAACCCCAACTCATAATTCAGCAGGCTTTAACTGTTCTCCTTACAATTTTTTGTCCAACAGGCTTAAAGTGTCTTTACCGTAATCGGATATCTTGAACGTTTGTGGAATAGCACTTATAATATTACTTGCAGTAACTCAATGAAATTTTAACTTGGTTAATTGCGATTAGTAGACCGATCATCATGAACCACGCGTTGACTACACGTTACCCATTTCCAACAGATTGGTCTATTTGCTTGACGACATTGTCCTCGTCTGAATTCTAGTAATCGGATTGATTCTTCAGTAACCCCTGCTCCTAATTTGTCAACAGATAACCAATATTTTTGATCAAGGAGACTTCCGAACAGAACAATTCTGGTACGAAAAATCTTTACCTTTTACGACTGAAATTATAGACATAAAATGTTTATTTAAAATCTGTATACAATTACTTACTGATTTTTAAAATAACTGTTGTCATCAGTTAGGTCTTTTTGTCAGAAAAATTCTTATATAAGTTCCATTTAAAATATATCATATCATAGAAATATTTAAAAAAAAATCTTTCTTATAAAAATCCCGAAAAATAATTATGTACCCTTTCACACGCGCACTATATATGCAACAAAGCAACGTTTCGCACCTTTTCACAGCACCTATAATTGTTTACAAGCCTAAAAATTGTTTAAACTAACATTTTTAACAATGTTTCCTGTCGACTAATACATAATGTTCAAACCTGGAATCTCTACTTATTCACACAGTGTCTTTACGTGCTACCCGCGAGACCATGGCGGACACCGGTGTCTGCTATGCATCGTTGTATAAAATGTTCTCTACGCGCTATGTGTCCGCTAATACGATATCTTTTACATATAAAATGTGTCCACTCGGCTTCAGAGGAAATATTGTTGCTATTAGGTTTTGATATTTACCTCGTATGAAGAGTAGTACGAAATTACAACTGATGTAAACATTCTGTTTGCTGTGGCCTAGGGGGGGACCAAAAATATTTGCTGATTTCTTATGGAAGGCATCATTTTGGCGATATTAAATTCTGTAACTTTATGTACGGAACTAAGTAGGTTAGTACGAAATAAAAATATGTTTTGCTAGTAAAATGGAGGATGGTAATATGTAACCTCAAAATAACTTTATATGCTGGCTCATACACTCTATTTTAATTTAAAATGTGTCCGCTCTGGATTCAGAGGACGTATTGCTGCCACCAATTTTGATATTTATCTCTTATGAAAAGAAAACACAAAATTATATTTCACCTGAACGTTGTGTCCGCTGTCGCTTGAGAAGACCAAATATTTTTGCTGGTTTCTTATGGAAAGCATCTTCTTCAGCTACACAAAATTCTGAAAATTTATGTATGGAACTAAATAGATTAGTTTAAGACATAAAAATCTGATTAGCTAGTAACAAACAATTTATTTATGATATACACCTACAACTAATAATTTTTTTTTGTAGATAGTATAAACGTCCTATTTGTATTCCTTATTACTCCAAGCAGGATCTTGCTTCTTCAGGGTAGTCCTTACAAAATTTAACCTTTTTAATTTCGTTCTTTTCAATTCTTCGCGAAGCTAGGTTTCATGGCGGCCACGGCAGTATCTGCGGCTTTCTCTTGCAGAACCTTCCTTCTTGTAGAATGCATTCTTCTTATCATTCATGTTTACAAATGTTCACTCCTCAACAAATGATTTGGAAATATAAATAACTCAAACTAACTTAACACACTACACACACAATCAAGGAAACGAAAACTTATACTCAGACACACGATGGAAACACTACTGGCGAAAGCTATGCACTGCGCAGGGTTGTCCGCCATAGCGCAGACGTCTGGCCGCTCTGGCCCCAGACGACTTCGTTTTCGGCTGGCGCCAGAGCGAACACCGGTGTCCGCTGTAGTTTTTTCCAACAGAACTTTTAATAAAACCTTTTTCTCATTTAAACTGTGTTACAAATGGCTAAAAAAATCATTTTGACTTACAGAGTAAAATTAAAAAATTTGGATTAAAAGTCGACGTGTTAGTTTATCATTACTGAAAATACAATGTTCTTTTACATGCAATTAGGTTTTCCCTGTTAATAAATATATCTGGTTAACACTTAATATAATACATAATAAAAACTACATATTTATATTATTGAAACTGTTGTTCCACATAACTGCAAAGAAACTTGCTTTCAACTATTTGCTATTTTATGTACTGAATTTAGTCAGTAAAAATTAAATCACTTAATTATGAATGTAACGGACACAACACAGTGTCGAAATAACACTTAAACAATAGACTGGCCCGGTAGTAGAGTGGCACACGTACTCTCTATAGACATAATGTCTACGTGCAGAATTATTGTCTACCAATAACCAAACGTTTGACAATTTATTGTGTTGCTGTTTGACAATAAAATGAAGCACAGGACAATTGACCTATGAATCCTTCATACTGTACACGTAGGTAGGATACATGTTATCTACTGGTCCCCAACACCATCCTTAGTATGTTTCCAGTGGGTTTTCATGCATAAGTTTATCAACTTTTGTACGGAACATTTAATGCGTGTATAATAATTTAAGTCGCTGAAAGAATAAAACCAGACGTTTAAGAGATAAAATACTCTTTAGGTAAAGAAGTGTCTAGAGCTAAATTTATTAAAAAGCTTCTAAATTAGAATGCAATATCTTTTGAATGTATCTTGCTAAATGTGTGTGAATTTCTGTTGTATAAATTAACTTAAAATGTGTAATGAATTGTGTGTTTCAAACGAAGCGCAAAGCCAATGCGTAACCACACTCCTCCAATGTAAATTATTGTGTGCGAGGCACTCATTGTGTGTCAAACTTTACGCCGACGGCGAAATGAATATGAATGTGTTAACGGTAGTCTGCTCTTCCTCCTCGCACACAGAATTTACGTGGAAGAGCTATTATATTACGAGTTTGTACATATCTGTAATAAGGATGAAAAGCTAATTCTGCAACTACAGTTGCGTACTAAGTCCGTGGTAGTTTATTATTCATGTACTAAGCATTAGTACTAATCATCATTTAAACTATTAATGCATAGGTTTTAATTTCAGACTAATTTAATACATTATCAGACTATTTGGAATAACATTTTCATTTCTAAACACTTCGTTTACTTTTTCATTCACACATGAATCTCTCGATATTGATTTTTACGCTTATATAGTCTACCAACTATACACGATTGCAAAGAAAATTACCTGGCAGTTAAGACGCTATTGTTTGCTGATAAATTGACTACCTCGTCGCGCTCGGAAAAAGGCTTGCGGATAGCTTTACACTCGTTACATTGAATCTGCAATGATTTCTGTTTATAGAAATCCACATCGAAGAACAAAATAATGGATTTTTATGGAGGTGATCGCGTACGCTCAAAAATTGCTGTAAATGTATTGTTTCGGAGCAGATTAGCAATTCTCAATGTTGCATTTGTGTGGCTATCTATGTGTATCTCAATGTGTGTATCAATTATGTGTCTTATATTACAAAACAACGACATGGTGAGTAAGCTACGTAAGTTCAACTATATACGTGGGACCGTCAGGAAAGCTCTAAACGACTGAAGTACTACAACGATGTTAATACCGGCACAACACTTCTCTATCGATCTTAGAATTAGACTAAAACTAAATCACATGCGCATGGGAAATTCCAAAAGTAGAATAAGAATGTATTCTTATAATGCGTAGATATGCTGGAAGACCTCAGATTGGGTGTTGTGTATAGTCTACGTTTGAAGTCGGAACACGCAAAGTTCTTAATCCCCTAAAGTGTAGAAGAAGTGAGAGTGTAAGGAATGTAAATTGTTTGTAAAGAATTTAGTCATTCACTTGCTTAAATAAATAATTAAACTAAATTCTTAGAGACACTTGTAGGTACAGTTCATATTTTTATGTAACAAAAGAATTAGTTTTATACTTATTTATGACACAACTACATAAAATTCACTCTTGAGGAAATTCGTAGTGTGCATTCTGCCATGCGTACAACCATAAAATAGTCAACTTTGTACAGTATTTGTCTATGCTTGTGTATGATGTCTACGGCACACGTAATTCATGGCAAAATAAAACGTTATTGTAGGCGTAGGAACAGCTGAAGAGTTTTACAGCATTTTTGCGACTGCAGCAGTCAGGAACTATTGCTAAAGTTTTGGTGTCATTAACTGAAGTGTGACTCCGTTAATAAATAAAACAACGTTTTGAAAACGTTTGCTCTATAAACGAGAGGAATAAGGTAACACGATAATAAATACACGCAAAGGGTACAGCAGTGAGTAGTTTCACGGCCTTGTACGGAGGTAGACCCTCTACTATATGACAGGAGTATTTTCAAAGGCGGAACAGTTGCCTACGAGTTGATGTGATGATGATGGTGATGATACAAGCCACTGACTAAAGTTATTGGCATAATAAAGAAACTATTGGTATAATATATCTTGGTATAATTCTGGAAATGTTTATTACAATTTAATTGGAATTAAACACTGAATTCAGCTTCCAATATTATAAATAGTTCTTTTTTATTTGGAAATTGAGAGGAAATTATAATATAATACACGTAACGTTAGACTTGTTATGTATATCATCATACCAAGGGTTTTATCCGTTTCGGCCTAAGTTGTTGCTTGTTGCGTTGGTGGTAAAGCTCACGTTACACGGCCGCCTCACAGGAACCAGGAAGCTATTCACCATTTATAACCTGCATGATGAAGACAATTGTTGTGTGCTGTCAAGTGCGGCACAGTTTCGATAATTACGGAAATGTATTGTTGGCACATCTCAGTGAGACCACTACATTGCCCCAACAGGAGATTGGCGACACTGGTTGTCTTGGCCCGAACCCACGCACAGCACGACGAATAAAAAGATGAAAACAAATGTCATTCAACTAAGCTGCTCCGCCTCATAAATTTGTTTAAAAGCGGTCAAGTAAAATTACCGTACACCTCTTATAGCCTATTTGAACAATATATTTGTTTGACACGTGTTCTAATTAAAAGCATTTAAATTAATTTGTGGTGTTTGACGGGTTTTCCTCATTATTATATTAATAATGTGTGAATTAATATATACTGTTGAACTGAATTTGTATTATATTCACAGAATCTAAATCATTTCTGGGAATGAATTTTAACATTAAGTAGATTAGGCAAATCACAAAACAAAATTTTCATTAATTAACGTACCATTGAATCATTCATAATTCAAGTTCTGCGAATCATTTACTCGTACGCGTTAGAATTTTACCACTACAATTGTTAATTATATTAAAAAATAAAACAATAAAATAGTTTTAGTGGTTTTCACTCGTCATTTATTAAAATTATATTACATCCATGACAGCTGTTTCGGCAGAACAGTGCCTTCATCAGATGGTGTAAGCTGATGTCAGCTTACACCATCTGATGAAGGCAGTGTGCTGCCGAAACAGCTGTCATGGATGTAATATAATTTTAATAAATGACGAGTGAAAATCACTAAAACTATTTTATTGTTTTATTTTTTAATATAATTTACGATGGATTTTCACCAAGTAAAGGCATCAAGCATTAATTACTACAATTGATTGAAACAGGTTCACACAATGACAATAGGTACTACTACTGAAGGGGGTGAAAAGTACTTAACACTAAGGGGGTGAAGAGTAAAGCGCATCCAACCACTTACACATTCATTAGTTTCTTGTTATTTTTTACTGATATTGTAATAATAGTAAAATAGTTTGGATAGGAGATTGTGAAGTATGAGACTTCGATGTAATCAAGCCCCACTGTTTGGGCTAGCCAATTTGTAATAAAATAAAATAAGCTGTAATGTAATGTGTTTAATTGGTGTGTAATTGGTGTGGCTCTCGACGTCTTACTGGCCTGAAACACTTCCTTAAGTTTCCCAGCTGGTCTAGTCCCAATGGTAGCAAGACTGGTCGAGTAGCGTAATGTTGATGAAGAAATGTATGTTCAGCTTCACCGAAAGTTTCAAAACAAAAATTATTGTTTTGAAGAAAATTAAAAAAAAAAAATTATGTTTATAAAAAAAATAATTAAAATTTTTTTTTATTTTATTAATTAATTACAATCAATTAATTAATATAGGGCTGTAAAGTTTTAAAAGGTGTAATGTTCTTCTGAAAATTTTTATTAGAGTTTTGGTATACTTTAAATAAACTATCACCACTCATAAGACTGTCTTCAAACCAATCGATACATGTTTACCTTTTTATTTTTTAGGTTATCTTCACTTATAGGTGGTCAAGTCCTGATAGATTATTAATTATAATTATATTAATGATAACTAGTAATATTTATGAAATGAAGAACTATTTAGTGTTGAAGAATATTAATGTTTTATTAATTAATAGCAATTTGACTCTTATCGATTATTATCGACTCTCAGGATATCGAAAAAAATTACAAAGTATATTATATAAAAATTATACAGGGTTCTTTAAACAGCCAATTATTATCAAAGTCAGAGAAATCGGGCTAATATTTAAAAAGTATAACGTTACAATCAAATTAATAATTATTACTAAACACAAACATTGAATAATAATTTGAAAATAAAATAATTGTTTTCACCAAACAGCTGTGTTGAACTAGGAGAGGCATTGGAATTGTCAAAGAAAGATGGCTGCCGTCAAGTTCATCAAAATGTCGCTGGTTCCTGCTGCATTCCAAATAATGTATTTTCTGGCAATATTCCTGTTCTGGTGTCTGCAAATCTCTTGTTAAATGTTGTGTAGTGACTGGTGTAATGTTTCTGGGTTGTATTTAGTATATCTGTGTAATTATAAGTCAAAACACTTTTCCCAATTCCGACACTAAATTGGTTAAGGTATTATACAGTTTTCTGGTGTTTTGTGGTGTTTTTCGGAGTAGATATGTATTGTTTAGTGTTAATTAGTGTTTCTTGATTGTTTTTGCCACAATGTATATGTTCTGGAAGGATTTTATAAGTCACTCTCGATTTCACAGTAACGTACTATTCGCCGCTTAACTTCACCGTTGTAAGATAGGTTAGATCGTCACAAAACTCTCGTTTATGTTAACCGTTCGAATACCAATAATCAACTAACTGTTTCCTTCAGTTTCAATTAAACTCTTAGCCCATATAATATTATTCTTAACATTGTTCAAATATATTTTCATATCCTGTGCACACTTTAATATTTCACTATATAAATACCTAAACTTGGGTTATTTATCAATTTTATTCACTAGATGTTATTTAAATTAATCTTTCAGTTCATTCAGCTTATTTTCAGATTAAATAATGCCGTTTTATAGTGTTTTCTGTCCAAAAAATAGTAATTTTACTTTCAGTTTGGTATACTCTGAAAAGTCAAAACATCAAAATTTACTTCCTGTCATTTTATATAAATTCAGCCATTTTATCAGTTATATTTAATATTAATAATCCTATATTGTATTAAAGGGTTCATATTCCCTTATTTTCTGGTAATTAATTGAATTAGTTGTATTCTGAAACATTATTCAGGAAAATATGACTCCCATGTCCAAATTTCTGAGTTTAGTCATCTTCATTTTTTTTATAATTCTGAATATAATTTATTAAAATCTTTCTAAATGGTATGTGCAATTATATGGCTTGACCTCAAGTTTATTTTGTCTAAACCCCTTTTGTTTATTTGCTTTTAAATGAGTAATTTCTCTGTTTTGATGAAGTTTGGTTTCCATTCTTTTGGCCTATGATTTTTTAACAATTTTTCTTACAAAATATTTTACAAACAATATATGATGTGTGATACCCTCTCTGACTTTTACATATAGTATTATAAATTAAACATGTTTTCAAATTACACAAAAACAATTAGTATTGGTTACAATACAAATAATAGTTAAACAAAAATAAAGAATATTTTTTTTTTTAAATAAATGGTTGTCTTCAAGTCAGACATTTTGCAACAAAATCCCCATTTCCAACATGGAAACATGGTTTACAAAAAAGGTTTTTTACTAACTAACATCTTAATTACTCTCTACTATTTACAAGTGGTAACTATTTTTACAGTTCTGATGTTAGTTGTTTCAGACCCAAACAAATGGCCTTATATCTAAAACATTTTTAAACATTCTTTTACTATATACATAAAAACCTTATATTTATATTCTTATTTCTAACTATTATTATAAGTAGGATTCTACAGTTTTTATACCGTCTTTTACCCATTGTCTTTGGGGAATTGTACCCTGTCATTAATAAATAACTAGTATGAATTGTTCAAAGAGTCTTAAGAAATCTGTTTTTTTCTTTTTTTCATGTAAAACAAAAATGTTATTTTAAACAGATTCATGTCTCATGAACAACATATTGTCACAGTACACATTTCAAGTCATTGAAAAATGCATATTTCATTGCATTCAATGTTTGTGATTGCCAAGAATGAAACACAAGGTTCATTTTTTATAATACCCAAAACTATCACTGGTTCACTTTGCACTTATATATTATGTTAATGCTAAATGGTCGTATAGTCTTATTAACATAATAAATTGGTTAGCGTTTTTTCAATGGAGATTTGTTCCATGGGTACTATATTATTGTTTCATCTTAGTTCACAGGCAACTTTTACTTTATACGCTTCCCTCTCTTAAATTTGTATACATGTGGTTTTCAATTCGTTATACTTTTATTTTTAAATATTTATTTTGGGGATATAGGGATTTGGGTGTCTTTTATAAGAGCATGACATCTTCTTCAGGATGCTGCCTTCTTCTTCTTTCATCAGTCTTCTTTTCTCCTGCCTTCTGGGACTGGTATCTTCTCCATCTTCTTCTTGATGCCATCAGGTTTCTTGGGATCTTCTCCATCTTATTCTTTATTTCAGACATACACAACCTGTATTGGTTGATCTTGGCTTATTTTAGGGTTTCTATTCTATTTATTCTCCCTCGTTGTGGGTTTGGTCATATTCAGTACTGCTTTGTTATTTACTTTTTTACCTTCCTGGGTTATACCTTGAAAACCTTTGGTTATGAGACTGGTCTTGGATGACTCATCACTAGTAACTCCTTTTATTTGAACTTGTATTTTCTTTATAATAATGTTTTCTTTCCACAGTTGCTATGAATTAATCTATTTATATTAAACTTAATGCTTTCTTCCAAATTTAAATATTATAACTTTATTATTCTAATGATCAATTGCCATTCAATATTATGCTTATATCTGTCACGCTACAGATTGCTCTCCTCCAGAAGTAATTATTTCAGACATGTTTATGGATGAAATAATTTCTTATGATAATTTCATCATTTCTTATAATTCATTTTCTTCTCCATTTTTATATCGATTTTTTTTTTATAATTAGAGTTTAATTAATTTTATATATATATAATTATTTGTTTTACTACTGATCCTTTTCGGATAGTTAGTGTCTTCTGAGATATATTATTATTGTAATACATTTTCTTCCTTTATCAACTTCGTGTTGCATCCTTGGGATATTAATTCCCTAACATTCCCTATCACGTGGGCTGGGGCAGATCAGAGGGGCACTGTACGCTACTTCTCTGCTGGCCATACACCACTTCTATAAATTGAGTACAGAGGCATATCCATCCCTGCTCAAAAACATAATGCTGCTGGAATTATCTTCAGTCAGTCATTGAATAAATAAATAAAAAGTAGTCTCATTTTCGACTAATAAAAATATCTTTGGATTCTCCACTTCGTAGTCTCTCAGATTATCTCACATTTTCTATCTTAATAAATCTTCATAATCATTATTATACTCATTACATATATATTTTTTCAAAACTCTTAACTTGTCTGATATATTTAATTTAATTATGGTTGAAAACCTTTCTTTTAATAATTCTGGTTACTGTTTACAGTGTAACTCTCTTTCTTTTTCATCTGAATTCTCTTTATACTTTCTTCTGGTTATTCATAGTATTAGCATGGTCTTTATAAATAGTCTTCCGTATTCATTATTTGAATGGTCTTAATATATTATATTTAATTTTTTAACATTGTATCTTTACATTAGATATACAGGTTGTTATATTGATCATTTTATTTAAACATTTTGGTTCTTTCCTTTCTCTTAGAAAGTTATTAATCCGCCTTCGCATTCATTAGCATTAATTCATTTATATTATATTTCATGTGGTATTTCTTCTCTTTGCATTTCATATAGGTCTTATTATTATCATTTGTTCGAAATCATCTTCTCCATCTGTTTGGTATGAGTTGTTCTTCTTCGCTCTTAATTAACTGTTTTCATTATCGTTTCAAAGGTAATTAGTCTCTTTGCTTCAAAATTTTTTCTTTTCTTGCATATTACACTCCTTTTTGTTATTCTTCTCTACTCCTTCAAATGCTATTGTGAATGTCTAGCATTTATTCTGGATTAACGTTAATTCTCTTTTCTGAATTAACCACTTTATTTTCTTCTCAATTCAATCATAATTGACACATAATTATTTTTTGGAACTTGGTTAGTTTTAATGTAAAATTCAAACTATTCTTTTTATTTATTTGAAAAATATTTCTCATAAATCCTTGTAATATGTTGATCTTATCTTGTTTCAAAGTTCTGACGTTCTATCAACATTCAAATTCTGTTTAATTCATTTATTCCCAGAATTGTTTCATTCAGAATTGTTTATAGTACTGTGATTTTACTATTATTTCTGAATGT
Organism: Magicicada septendecula; assembly: GCA_034769895.1. Classification (NCBI taxonomy): domain Eukaryota; kingdom Metazoa; phylum Arthropoda; class Insecta; order Hemiptera; family Cicadidae; genus Magicicada; species Magicicada septendecula. The sequence goes on from CM068375.1 coordinate 344,187,750, forward strand.
TTTGGTATTTCTCCAAATTCAAATTCTTCTTAATTATTTACCATAAAGTTTTCTCACAAACTTAGTTATAGTAAGTTGGTCTTACTTTATTTTTAAATTTTTTGTATATTAACTTCAAAATTCCTTTCTTCTTACTTCTTCCAAAATGTTTTTCTCATAATTCAGTGGTAGTAAGCTGTGCTTGCTTAATTTAAAATTTTTTAAATTAAGTTCAAAATTCTCTCTCTTTCTCTTTCTTCCATAAAGTTTTGTTCTAAATTATCAGGTTGTAGTAAGATGTATTTACTCAATTTTAAATTTTCATAATTATATTTCAATTCAAAAGTCTTTCTTTTTCTTTCTTCCATAAAGTTCGTTCCAAAATCATCAGGTTGTAGTAAGATGTACTTACATATTTTAGAATAAGTTATATTCAAAATTCTCTCTTTTTCTTTGTTCCATAAAGTTTGTTCCAAAATTATTAGGTTGTAGTAAGATGTACTTACTCAAATTTAAATTTTTATAATTATATTTCAATTCAAAAGTCTTTCTTTTTCTTTCTTCCATAAAGTTTGTTCCAAAATTATTAGGTTGTAGTAAGATGTACTTACTCAATTTTAAATTTTTATAATTATATTCCAATTCAAAAGTCTTTCTTTTTCTTTCTTCCATAAAGTTCGTTCCAAAATTATTAGGTTGTAAGTTGTTCTTACATACTTTAAAATTTTTTTAAAAATTTATAAATTCTAAATTCCTTCTTCTTATAATTCTCCAGAATGTTCTTTTCAAAATATTAGGTTGTAAGATGTACTTACATTATTTTTGAATTTTTTAAAATAAAATTCAAAATTCTAAATCTCACAACTCATTCTTCATAATATTTCTTCATAGAAGTTTGATTGTACACTCCTTTGATTTTTCCTGAAACGATTTCCTTCAACTCATATGTATTGTTATGCTTATCATTTACCACAACATATGGGCATATATTGTACTCTACACTGGCCCATATTATTTATACTTTTGTAAGTTGATCTTCTCTTTTTCTTTCCTTATAAATGCCTTCTCTTCTAAATGTCGCTCTTTGATGGTTAGCTCCTCTTACTCCTTCAAATGTTAGGTTTTTCCACATTTATTCTGGATTCTCTCCAACTCATTGGAGTTTATTATTGAAATATTAGCTCCTGTGTCTATCATTATTTTAGCGGGAACTCCTTCCACCTCCGCTGTTATATAAATTATCTCATTATTACTGTTGCTGAGACTCTTCTCGTTCTCTTCCAAAAGTTCAGTTCGTATGTCTTTCAGATAATGGTTACTTATGATAGTGATATTCTTATTATTGTTTGCTTGTGGCAAATCATCCTTTTCTAACCCAGGAAGTATAAGCAGTAACGGGTCATCGTTGTTGATTACTGCCTCCTCTCGTTTAAAGTATTTTGGTCATTGTTTATGTTATTATTGACCGAGGCATCGTTCGGAAAACCCTGGTTTGTCTCCTGACGTTCTGTACCCTGGTTGATGTTTATCGCCCTGTTCGGTTGTCTGCCAAGATCTTCCAGGCTGGTACTTCGTCTTCCCTGTTCGTGTCTTGGGCCGTCTCGTTCCGCACTCCTCCATCTTCGGTCGGCGCCGTGGAAGCTGCTCCTCCTCGGTTGATAATATCTCCTGGGTCCGCGATCTTCTGCTCTTATAAAATTTACCCTAGGGCGCGACACTCGGTTATTACTATTGCTATTATTGTTATTATTAAAATTGTTATTATAGTAATTTCGGTTAGGTGGGTAAGGTCTGTCACCATTATTGTTGGGATATGGATTTCTCTGACTGTATGGGACATTATTATTTTGTTGATAAAAATTGTTTCTATTGTTTGGGTAGGGGTTGTTATTCCTAACGCCGTTAAATTTACTGTTAAACTGGTTATTACGCGGCGGTTGTTATGGCCGTCGTAATTACTGGGCTGGTTACGGTTACTTGTATGGTTATTGCCGTTATTGGGGTAGGTAGTCGGCCTTACTTCTGGTCTCTCATTTCTCTTTCTGCTCTGCCGATAATACTCTTCGTTCTCGTATCCCTCCAATAACTCGGTCATTCCCTGGATCGTCTTGATCTGGCTACCTCTCCGGGCCCTGATAATGTCCTCATCATAGTGATACGATATCTTGTTCACTAAACATTCTTCTGGGATTGCTGGCTCAAGGTGTTTTGCCATACACACCTTCCCCAAGAAATATGCCGTCATACTGCTACCTAATTGTGACCTGTATCTTCCATTACAAATATTGTCCCGGATCAAGTTCTGGGTGGTCTCAGACCAGTATTTTGTCTTAAACATTTTCCGGAACTGTTGGTAGTCGGAAATTTCACTCCGGTTGGCCATCCACCAATTATCTGTTATGTCTCGGAAAGACTCGTCGAATATCTCCCTGCTATGGCTCCATTGGGTAATTTTATGCTTGGTCAAATATTCTTCTACCCTAGCTAGGAACTCCATCGGCTTGCGTTTGTATTGCCGGAAGTTGAGCCACTCTCGGCTTTCGTTGACAGGCAATCCGGTGAAATGAGTCGGTCTGTTCCTTATTGCTTCCATCTCCTCTCGGCTTTGTCGCACCTGACCGGTGATACTGGCCACGGTCTCTTGTATATCGTTACATCGTTCTGTGACTTGGTCGCGTACTTTTCCGAATTCTTCTTGATTTTCCTTTCTCTGTTCTTCTACCTTCCTACGACTATGTTCTTCAATATTTGTGAACTTGATGTTCACTACTTCTTTAAACTCATGCATCTCCTTTTCGGTCTGGTTGCACTTTCCATCAATCTCTCGAATCTGTCGATTGACCATTATATTCTCTTCTTCCATCTTCTTATTCATCGCTTTTTTGTTAACAGTGATTTCTTTATTCAGTTCTTCTCGCAACAATTCCATCCTTTCGTCCAGTTTGTCCAAAATCTCCTGATTTACCTCCCTTAACTCTTCTCTTAGAATTTGATTGTCCTCTCTCAATTCTTCCAATTTCTCCCCCATCTTCTCTTCCAACTTCCTGTTGTCTTCCTTCAACTCTTCCTTCAATTGTCGGTTGTTCTTCTCTATCTTCTTCCTGGTTTCATCTATTTTCTGATTGGTATTTTCAATTTTATTAATCAATTCTTCTTTGAACGACTGGTTGTCTTCCTTCAATTCTTCTAATTTCTTCCCCATCTCTTCTTCCATCTTCTTGTTATCTTCCTTCAAATCTTCTATGTTCTGGTTCATCCCCGTCAACTCTTCTTTTGTGGATTGATTATCCTTCTTCAATTCTTCCATCTTCTCTTCCATCTTCTTGCTGTTTTCTTCCATCTTCTCTTCCATCTTCTTGCTGTTTTCTTCCATCTTCTTATTCAGGGACTGGTTGTCTTGGTTGTCTTCCTTCAAATCTTCTAACTTCTTATTTGTTTCTTCCTTGCCTGATTTGATATCTTCTTTCAAAGATTGGCTATCTTCTTTCCTTTCCTTATTACTTTCGTCTATCTTCTTGTCCATTTTCTTACTCAAGTCTTCCTTCAATTCCTTACTTGTGGATTCCATTTTCTTGTTCATTCCTTCCAGTTGTGATTCCATGTTTTTATTTATTTCTTTACTCATTTCCATCATCATTCTCCTCAATGTTTCCTGGAACATCACATCTCCGGTTGTCGCAGTGTTCTCGGTTAGTGAGGGTTCCCCTGGTTTTTCTAACCGTTCCTTCCGGACATTGATTTCCCCTGTCTGAGTAGGCATCTCCGGCTGTTCCCCTGGTTGTTCAGGTTGTTTGGACAACACTGGTGGCAATGAACTTTCCACCTCTACTGGTGTCGCCTCCTTGTTGTCCATGTCAACTTCTATTTCTTTCTCGGCCTCCGCCGCCCGTTTCTTAGATGTTGCACGTCGTTGCATTTTCCCTTGAAATTCTCTGGCTTTGTAGCTGTTGCCTAGCTCCAACTAGTGATTGGGAAGAATGTATTGGCCTTCCAATCGCTAATTAAAGCCCCTAAAGTTGTGCGCCAATTTGTAATAATAGTAAAATAGTTTGGATAGGAGATTGTGAAGTATGAGACTTCGATGTAATCAAGCCCCACTGTTTGGGCTAGCCAATTTGTAATAAAATAAAATAAGTTGTAATGTAATGTGTTTAATTGGTGTGTAATTGGTGTGGCTCTCGACGTCTTACTGGCCTGAAACACTTCCTTAAGTTTCCCAGCTGGTCTAGTCTTGCATATTTCATTGCATTCAATGTTTGTGATTGCCAAGAATGAAACACAAGGTTCATTTTTTATAATACCCAAAACTATCACTGGTTCACTTTGCACTTATATATTATGTTAATGCTAAATGGTCGTATAGTCTTATTAACATAATAAATTGGTTAGCGTTTTTTCAATGGAGATTTGTTCCATGGGTACTATATTATTGTTTCATCTTAGTTCACAGGCAACTTTTACTTTATACACTTCCCTCTCTTAAATTTGTATACATGTGGTTTTCAATTCGTTATACTTTTATTTTTAAATATTTATTTTGGGGATATAGGGATTTGGGTGTCTTTTATAAGAGCATGACATCTTCTTCAGGATGCTGCTTTCTTCTTCTTTCATCAGTCTTCTTTTCTCCTGCCTTCTGGGACTGGTATCTTCTCCATCTTCTTCTTGATGCCATCAGGTTTCTTGGGATCTTCTCCATCTTCTTCTTTATTTCAGACATACACAACCTGTATTGGTTGATCTTGGCTTATTTTAGGGTTTCTATTCTATTTATTCTCCCTCGTTGTGGGTTTGGTCATATTCAGTACTGCTTTGTTATTTACTTTTTTACCTTCCTGGGTTATACCTTGAAAACCTTTGGTTATGAGACTGGTCTTGGATGACTCATCACTAGTAACTCCTTTTATTTGAACTTGTATTTTCTTTATAATAATGTTTTCTTTCCACAGTTGCTATGAATTAATCTATTTATATTAAACTTAATGCTTTCTTCCAAATTTAAATATTATAACTTTATTATTCTAATGATCAATTACCATTCAATATTATGCTTATATCTGTCACGCTACAATATTTACGGTAAGCAAATCAGGAACTAATTTTGAGATATAAACGTCATAAGATTTTTATACATTGTTATTGTAGTTGTACTTTGATTTGTTTCGTAAACAAAATTTATTATTCACTTTTCCTTACGTTACATAAATAATAGGTTTTTCGAAGTTGAGCTGGATAACAAAGATGGCCAGAAATCAACAGCAAGCACCTTCTTTGCGAAACACAAGGATTCACCCGTTGATATAAAAATGTCGATGAACCGATTTTTGTTTTGTTACATTCATATACGTACGTGTATAATCTACGTAGAAATGCAATTTATTTAATTTGCCTTTACAAATATGGTTGACATGTTTCACTAAATGCGATACGTGTTCGTGGTTGTTTATGATCTTCTTCTTGTGATTGTACCTATCCGTTTCGGATGTTGAATATCATACAGACAACTTTAACTTTCTGTACTGGTGCACGGAATAAGTCAGAGTAGATTCATGCCAAACCAGGTCCTTAAATTTCTCAGCCGTGAGATTCTCGGTTGCCCAACTCCTCTCTTTCGAAGTACTTTTCCCAGTAGTATGGGCTGTAATAAGTAAAATCTCTGTTCATGTCTCATGAGATGTCTCACATACTGAAGCTTTCTTACCTTTACTGTGTTAATAACTTCCATTTTTTCTTCATCTTTCTAAGAACTTCAACATTAGTTAGCCTATATGTGCTGTCCAAGAAATGCTCAGTTATCACCGTTAAAGCCACATTTCGAAGGATTTCAATTTTTTAGTTGTGGGTCCAGGCAAAGTCCAAGATTCTACACCGTAGAAGAGGACCGAGAATATGTATCAGGGTAAAAGATTTCTTGTATACGTATCTTGTTTAAGATATATTTTAATAATTCTTCAGAATTCTTGCATTCTGCTGTCATTCAAATTATTTCATTAGCAGCCAGTAACAGGCGTAGGGCCGGATACGAACCTAATTGCGATATGCGCTGTCAGCAATCAACAATTACGGCAACACATTCTTGACATTCTAGAAACACCATTGTAGATTACTAGAAGTAAAATATCCATTTATAAATATATGAGTAATAAATTAGTGATCCAAGTCAGTAGTTATATATTTATAATTAATTAATCTACGGACACGTCATAGAGAACAAAATCCAGGAAAATAAAATATCCCTAACAAATGTAAACTGACAATACTATCTTGAAATTATAATTCTTCAAGTGTGAAAATCAATTAAAATTATGTTTCTTTATGATTACTCACAAGATTCAAAGCTTTCTCGCTTTGATGTAAATAAACAATTTTTTTTTAATACGGACACTTATTTATGAACCCCCCTCACACACTCACAGACTGACGCACGAGCCCATGCTGTAAAAAAGACTGCTTATACGAGTCTTTCCTACCCAAAACACAAATTTTACTTTCATCAAAGTTATTAAAATATACAGACATATTGGTGTCTTACGAATGTAGAGTAACAAGACGGCAGCTGACAGTAGTTTACGCTAAATGTCAATTTAAAAACGCAACAGATTATAACCGAATAATGACAAACAAATTTCCCATAAATCAACTGTCAAAAACTCGTTGTATTTTAAAAGTTAAAAAAGGTTTGTTGTAATGGTCGGTGTCATAGCAGCTCATACTTTTTATCTCCTAAGCTCAAATGTTTGTAGGCTTGCAATTTCTTTCCTTTTGTAGACATTTAATTAATAAAGTTGTGTTAATGGTTATAATCGCAGACAAAATGAACACTGTTGTACACAACTATAAAAGAGTTATTCCTTTTAGCGCTTTCAATCTTCACAGCTCATCATCACATCGGAAATTTCCAAAATCTTTATTAAATTTGTCGGAAAATTCCGATCTGATTACTAACTGTAAAGTTTCAAAGCGTTAATCGGAATATTTTGTGTATATTAATATGCAACAATGTTAATTCTGCTTTTGTATACATTCTTTTAATCACCACGTACCTGTCGCAGTATTAAATTGCAGACTGTCCCAGATTTCATAGCCTTTAAACAAGGGAACGTCCTATTAGATTTTTAATGAAGTGGTTTGTCGGTGATATTTCAATTCTATACCGTTGACTTGACAGTTCAACCGCCTTTACGATTTCTTTCACATACCGTTGGCAAGAGGGTGCCTTATCTTTTCACCCGCTCGGCCGCCATCGTTGGAGGTGTTGTCAGTTGGCAAAAGGGATCATGCTGTTACAAAAATTCATTCGTCCCAGCATTCGCAATCCGTTTGTTTATACAACACATGTGAGCAAACGTTGCTCCCTCTTTACCACGGTGAGATAAATGTCAGGATCTTCACTTAATCAAGTCCAAGACTTAACTGCATATTTCAAACCCTCCAGTTCTTTCACCATTTATTACTGTTTTTTTATTTATTTCCACAAAATTAGGTTTTAACTGGATGTTTTCATTTACTTCAATTCTGTACACCTGTCGTAGTTCCTTCCATTTCTCATGTCATTAAGCATACGAAATTTTTTTCCTTCCCGTTATATCTTTCCTTCCACCTTTCCCTGATATCCCTTAGCTGTAGCCAGTTCCAAGGTTTCTATATGCCACAACAAATATGCTTCTCGGTATCTACAGTACTTTACAGCATAGATCAGTGTAACTAGGTAATCACAATGGTGTTTAACGTGGTGGGTTCCTCTTACCTACCGCATCCTATGCCGTTGGACTAATGGTTTCCCAATCCAAGGGCAAAAGGGTGCCCTCCTTTTAATCAGTCATTCACCACCCGCAGAGGCTGTTGGCACTTGATAAAAGGGTATCTCTTTACACCAAGAAATACTACAAATCTGAACTCGTTAGTCGCTTGTTACAGAAACGTTGCTTCCTTTTTACCTGGGGGATTAAATTATACAATAATATAAAATACTGTCAAACTAAATCAACATAAAGTGTACAATGGGGAAAAACGTAAAAAAAAATAAGAGAATTATAACCATAAAAATAAACGTTTATGTGTTTACTTATCAATTATTAATTAACTAGTAAATAGGGGGGTCAACCTTTACTTGCTACCACTTGTAAGTAGGAGGGTCAAGCTTTCCATACGTGTCTTGCGTTAAAAACTAGACTCTTTAGAATTTTCTGTGTTGATAGAAAATCTGTCAGTGAATTGGCTATAATATAGTTACGTCTCAAAGTTTACCTATGTTTTACAATATATTCTAGACACAGTATTCACAGTGATTACACGTAGCAGACTGGCTGTCCTATAAAAATTATTACTGTTTTGTGTACTTAATTTCAAAGACTTTAAATATTATAAACCTACATTAAATGGAATCCTTAGGAATAAGGAAATAACAGCTGAAACGAAAACCAAAATATTTAAAACCGTTGTTAGAACTATCATGGACTACTAATATACAAATATACATACAAGAACTAAATTAATGACAGCAAGGATGGACTTTTGGAGACGAATAAGGACAAAATAAATGTGAAAATTTCAATTGTTGATTTTATTTAAAAAAAAAGAAAACAATTGTACGGATACACCAAAAGAATGGCACAGAAACGTTTTCGAAGGAGAGTTATGGAAAGGACCCCACCAGGAAAAGGAAAAGACAGAGACCACCTACCAACTGGATAGAAGAAATTCAGACTTTATTGACGGATCTAAAAATTGGAGATGTTTTGATGGAGAAGCAGCAGTAGAAGATGAGTATTTAATCACTTCTGTAATCTTTGGATCTGGAAAATGGGTAATCATTGTTCGGCAGGAATAATAAGTAATATATTATAAACATAAACATTACTTGTCTACACTTAAAACATACAGTTTTTAAACTTACTGTACATTTTTAATATTGTTAAACCAACTGTAGCTGTCATTGACTTTGCCTTGAATTTTAAATATATTTCATGTTTATGAACAATACTCTAAATTCTATCGACATTGTAACTGAAGAAAATGTATATTTATAGTTACTAAAATTGTTTGCATACATTGCTGACGTTGTATATATTGCTTGCTTTGTCCATTAGCTGCTTATTGTTTATTTTACAGGAAAGGTTATAAATATTTAAGAGAAAAATTTTTACATTTAATATCTTCAAGACAGCTCAGAATGTTTTATATCCAGTCACTGAGAGGACTGCACTCCGACGCATTGCTTTTTTGACATATAAATGGCACTCGTTTATTATCTTACAATTTAATAATATATATAGTCACTCGTATATCTTATACAATTTAGAAACTCATGATGAATCATATGCCTCCAGTATTAATGATTTCCTGGAAATAATTATAAGTTGTTGTCACGATTGATAAATAAAAATTTAGCAAGCTATATGTATCATGAAAGAAGTTTGAGCAAAAAAATAAAAGTAAGATAAAGCAAGGAACTCACTCCTGAATTTTGTCTCCCTGTCAACAAACACACACTGACAGTCTATTATTTCTTACTTTTTTTTGTTACCGAGTGAGGTCGTGGGCCTGTGAAACCACACATCTGGTCTCAGTACCAGCCGCCATTGTTTATAATTAAATACAGAATGTCAGGGTAAATACTGAAATCGCCCACAGGCCGTAAAGCTTGAGAGAGTCATTGTGACCGTATTTATAAACACAGAAGGCCATGATATCTTAGCCAAATGTGATTGTACGTAATTCCTATTTCTATACCTACTGTTTTATGTTAAAAATTTAAGTTCTAATTTTTTACGTACCCCTAATTTTTACTACCATACTGTCATCTACTTCAATCCGCTATCCAGAATTACGTAAAATTTTGTTGTTACTGTCTTATATATTTGCGGTCTCTTGTCGCAAAATAAACTTTATCATTTGTACTATTCACTTTGTTCTTTAAATTCTCCAGGACCAGTGTTTTGTTTGCGTGCCTTTAAGCGCATTAAATTTGAAAGTATTTTAAGGACTTTTTAATAAAATAAATATAAACTTAAACAGACAGAACAGACTGTCTGAATAATTAGTTCTTTCTGCCTGTAACGCGGGGAAACAAGAACGTCACACACACTTTACGGCAAGCAGCCGCGGAGAATGGTTGCGTATACCGGTTTACAAATGTATTGTGTTGTGCTGTGAGATAACGTTTATTACTATGCAAGTGATTATAAACAGAATACACTGTAGATAGTAGCCACGTGTACAATATCATTATAGTGACATAAAACTGGTAGAGTCTTGTGGAGTACACGCACGCGTGTCTCCGACGCAGAAAATGCCAAATTTTATTCAAAGTAATCAACCACAGCCACTGAATAACAGAAACTTGTTCACTAACTTTGTCACTACTTATTGCCACACTGCTAAATACTTCGTTCTTGACGAGGCCTTTCGTTGTCTCCACCATCTTCAGTTCAAAACGACAATTTTTGTACTTCTACAAGCCTATATATATTAGTCTTGTCAAACCATTCTTGTCCCTAATTCTCCGTACCGGAAGAGACTACGGGCAGAACGGGCAGTGATGAAGCGCGGTGAAGGGCGGGCCAATAGGAAAGTAGATAGTGATGATGCACGGTGAGGGGCGTGGTCTAGTTAGAACGCGAAATATGGGGTTGGTTGATTCTGAGCGAATTCAAACATTTGGGTGGGGGGTTCTTTAGGTATATATATATATATATATATATATATATATATATATATATTGTAGCATGACAGATATTCCACCAATAATTAATTCATTTAAGATCATAACAATAATTAAATTACATATACTCAAAGAATATCAAATGAAATTCAATTACACTTCAAAGGAAAACACCACTATAAAAGAAAAACAATAATTAAATAATAAAAATCCAACCATAAAAGTCAAAGAAAATAAATTAGAGGAAACTCATATTAATAAATCAGGAGAATACCCAGGAGGTTAGGAGCAGGTGATAAATATAATACCCCAAACACAAGAAGAGACAAGAAGAGGAAGTTTAGAATCAGGTGATAAACAAGAGATCACGAAATCAAGAAAGAAGAGAAAAGTTTAGTATCAGGTGATAAACAAGAGATCACGAAATCAAGAAAGAAGAGTAAAGTTTAGTATCAGGTGATAAACAAGAGATCACGAAATCAAGAAAGAAGAATAAAGTTTAGTATCAGGTGATAAAGACGATACTCCAAACCCAAGCAGGAAGAAGAATTTAAAAGCAGATAATGAAGAAGATACTCCGAACCAACCATCGGACAAGATAACACTGAGTACCTTGGTTTACCCAAGAATGAACACAAGAAGGAAGACGAGAAGAAAGGAAGAAATAGGATGGAAGAACCACCATAAAAACCTATTATTAACTACCATTAAACCCCAAAACAAATGATACCATTAAAGAAAGTATAACATCCCAAAACCTTATGAAATTGTAATTATTTATAAACAAAAGTGTTGTGTAGTATGATAAGAAGTGCACCAACTAAAGTTATTATATGATAAAAAATAAACAAATCTTCACAGTCTATGATGACTAAAGGTCTGGTCTGAGAATAATAAAACTCAAATATAAGTCAGAACCAACAATGAAAGTGTACTAGTGTAAGTGTTTTGAAATGTAATAAACTTCAAGTTGTAGTGTATCTATAACTTAAACAATGTGCTATAAAATAACTTTTATATTTTATAATTAACAAATAATGAAATATTAAAATGGAAAATATTTCCAATATTTCATTAAGTAAGGTCACTTTGTTATCTCAAGACATTCATAGGAATGACAATAACAAAGAAAGTGTGGGTGAAAATGTTTACTGTACAAGGGGATGTTAGATAATAGTAGTAAAATCAGAAAGGACTGGAAATAGTTTTAATAGAGTTAAGAAGTTTAAATGGCTGATATTGTTCAAAGCCATGAACTCCATATTTTTAAAAGGGTTCTAATAGAATAAGGTACCTATATGTTTAGAGTAAGATGTATTAGATATATAACAGCATACATACAAATTAAAATGTTTCAGTATGGATGCTGTATTAATTTACAAATGAGTTAAATGTATGTTCAAAACAGTTTCAGCAAACATGTCCAACTTTAAAGACTGCTGATTAATGTTAATTATTATTTTTGTAACAGTAGCATGAATTAGATGCTACACATCTCAATAATTATGTAAACAATTTTATTTTATGTCATGTTAACTTTTAAGAGTCAGAGGAGGAGTAGAATTAAATTTATTTGAAAAAAACCATACATTTAAAATACTAAACTCTAGGCCAAATAATGAATTCACAAAAATTAATATAAACCAGTTAATTCACCAATGAACCATGTAAACTGACAAGATTTAGGTAAGGTAGGTCAATTAACAACTACTATAAATGAACCTATGATTTAAAAGAGTAATATAGAAAATATATCTTAAATTATTGAAAATTTTCGAAATGTAAAAAATAACTATTTTTAAAGAGGAATTGTAAATTCAGAAATGATCACTAAAAGACAGATCAAATGTTAAATTTATAAGTAATTAAGGATAGCAAAGGATTTGTGACGATTTGAAATTTATTATAATTATATTAATAACACTTAAAATGGCAGTAAAAGTGTGAAAGAACGGAAACAGGTTTTTTGGGCCTGATTAACTCCAGATTTTGTTAAGCTCTACCAGAAGTGTAAATTAAACCAAAAATACTTTACAGAATTTTAAAAAATTTGAACAAAACATAAAACCAGGATTAATTCTAAATTATATACACAACAAACATAAATTTTTTTTTTTCAAAATTTTTTTTTTATTAAAATAAAATTTTTTTTTCTTTTATTTTTACAATTTGGCGCTCACAACAGTGGGGCTTAACATAGTCGAACAGCGGCTTGTTAGCAATCGACACTACCCACAGCGAGCGTAACGTTGAAGAGCATAAAGGTTTTAAACGAACCCAACCTCAAATTTTATTTGCACTGTTACAATATATATATATATATATATATATATATATATGTATTTGTAGACGTAAAAAATTGTCGTTTTGACCTGAAGATTGTGGAGACACCGAAAGGCCTCGTCAAAAACGAAGTACTTAGCAGTGTGGCAATAAGAAGTAACAAAGTTGGTGTTAAGATGGCTGCTAATAAAACTAACAAAACTATAAATGTTGTTATGCCAATGTTACACAACAAGAAATTTTCCTAACCAAGGATCAAGCCATAGTATTATAATCAATCGAAGGTATACCAATCAACGACTACATATTAGCGTTGGGGAAAATTATAGACCCATTCCATATTCGATTTGCCTCCAGATCTCAATGAGCAGAGTTAGTAGATATCTTTCAAGCAAAGAAATATTTAAGAAAGTAATCAATCAAAAGACATCTATATCCTTACGGAAAAACGTAGGCCTACTTAAAATTAATCCTCTTCTAACCAAAGAGACTGATTTTATCAAATGTGTGTCCTATTATTCCCAACACCGTTCTTGAGGGCAAACTTAAGAAACGTGACATACGGTTGGGATCGGCAATATCGTTTCTGCGAGTGGGTGTCTCAGCACCCGGCTTCTCCCATGAGCTTTCGAAGGCACATTTACATTCACCCTGAAGACGTTTCTAAATTACCTCTATAAATAGAAATTAATTATGAAGGCAGAGTTAACTGGATTTACTCCTCAACAGATATGATATCATGTTTTATCTGCAAGTAATTTAGACATTTGGCAAAGAACAATGTACAGAAGACAAACGATTTTGAAGCAGATCAGCACACTAAACTTAATAACAACATTCCGAATTACAATATCATACCCGAACAAGGTTTCCCGCATTGAAAAATCCTGTAGGAACTGTCAACCCGTCGTTAGAGACAAGTAAAACAACTAAGCACGCAGAGAAATCCCCTAGATATACAACAAAACGTACCCTTTCATTAACAACATTAAGTGTTGATGAAAATCCCTCGGAAAATTTACCAGGTGGCCTAGATAATATTCCCTTAATATAGACTGAATTTCTCCTATCCAGGTGGTAGTTGGTCTTTCTCTTTTCCTTCTTCCTAGTGGGGTCCTTTACATAACTCTCCTTGGCAATCTTTCCTGTGTCATTCGTTTTGTGTGTCCATACCATTGTGATTTTTTTGTTTGGATAAAATCAACAATGAAAATTTTCACATTAATTCTGTCCTTAATGATTTAATTTCTAATTTTCTCACGTCGGATACTACACACCAATGTTATTACTTTTAATGTCTTAGTTGTTTTTATAAAAATATTAAACAACAGCGTACAGCGACCGTAATATTATTCTGTATGATATTTACCGTATTTCTTTCGTCGTGTGACTTCGTGTTGCGTTCGATTGATTTACGCGTTTCGAAACATGTGTTTCGTCTTCAGAAATAAAAAATTACTAAAAAAGTGAGGTAGTTAAATATTAAAATTTGCAAATATTTAAACAAGTCTACACACACCCGCGTTACATGTGTGGAATAGTATTCAATATTTCCAATTGTAATATTTAACGACCTTGCTTTGTGTGATTTTTTATTTATGAAGACGAAACATATGTTTAAAAACGCGTAAATCAATCGAACGCAACACGAAGTCACACGACAAAAGAAATACAGTAAATATTATACAGATTTTGTCAGTAAGAGACTTGGATACCAATTCAAACATGTTTTTCAAGTAATACTATTGTTTTCATAAATTAACACTGTATCCTACTGACTTGTTGGAAATTACGTTTCCCCTGTATTCAGTTACAAGTTGGACAGCCTGCCGTGCACACCTACGGTATACGTTTTAGTCTAAACGTGATCCGTAAACGTGTCTAATCAGGCAGAATAGTTGGTACAGCTTGCTGTCTCACCCGACACCATAAATTAGTGTTACTCTAAACTGAAATGTAGGTTGCAGCTGTTTAGCTAGGCGACTCACAACTTAGAAACGTTACACCTGTCTCTACACCTGATCTACCACAACACGTTTGTAAGTTGGCTACCGACTGCATATCCCGGCACAAAGACTGGCGCAAAATGCACTTGACGTTTCGAATATAAAAAAATATAGGTAACGATAATCGCTTTTGCTTATTGTCAAATATTTATCTCCAGTTTCTTATATTTAAAACGTTTCCCATTTTTAAGAGAATATATCTTTCTAGAAAGTCTGACTAGAAAATATTTACAAAATTTCTAAACAAATTTACTAGTGTCTACACGCATGGTGTTAACGCGGAATGTAATCTTTTAATAACAATTCATTCAGTCTTCACATTGATCTTTTTGATGTAGCTCAAAGTGTACTCTCCTATTTTTTCTGTTTTTTGAGGAATTTTCCTCACTATAAACTAAATACATTATGCTTTTGAAGTCTTCTTCTGCCATGGACCGCGTAAAATATGCCTTGTATGAAAACTTTTCACTCATATTACAATGAGTATCCCCAGGTTTTTTAATATAAGTGAAAAGTTGTCATACAAGACATTTCTGACGCGGTCCATTCCGGAAGAAGACTTCAAAAACACAATGGACACCGGCCGTGGAAGCATACAGGAGAATAAACTAAACACATATTATATTGTTTTAATTCACCCCATTTCCGGACAACTAAATACTTCTAATATTAATTTATGTGGTAGGAAAGATTCGATTTTTTATATTTGTTTTGTTAGTTGTACAATGCCTGTTTTGTTGGTGGGTTTGAATTGTCTTAAGATTTTAATGTCCATGATTGTTAATAACAGTAGTATCAAATTTTATAAAAACGCTGCAACAATACATTTTGTCTTTTATTTTGTTACCAGAATGTGAGATAAGTAAGCGCTATGAATAGGTTAAACACAAATGCTCAAATGAAAAAATTAAACTAATTGTCATTTTGGCATGACGAAACTAATTGTCATTTTGGTCATTTTGTTACCAGTATTACGAGCAAAAATTATTGCATGAAGAAAATTAAGTTTTTTACATTGCCCAAATTTGCCTGACTTATTTACTCTCGTTATTTATCACTCCATAAAGTATAATTTATTACTTAGATACACAATGTGTAGTTTAAATTTCGCCTGAAGGCGGCTGGCACTGGTTTGGGTGACCGCAAATTTGTTCTTTCCAATTTTTACATGATGGCAAATGCCCGCCATTTACACTGTAACACGATGAGATATCTCTGTGGTTTTAACGAGCAAAATACGACGTTGTGGCAAAATTGTTGAGGGTAAATAAAGGACTCTCTTTAGTTTTATACAGCTATTATACAGAGATTCAGAGTGACCTTTTCAACGTGGCTCATTAATTTTGTGTAGGCCTATAACTTAAACTCAAAAGTAAGCCTGATTTTCTGACCATCTCTTGAAACTTTTTTATGTTATTGACCTGTATTAAAACCTGGTACTGGATATTACAGAACCATAATTATAATTATTCCGGCTGAACAATGTTTATACATTTTTCGGAACCAAAGATTACAGAAGGATTGAATTCTCAGCTTCCACTGCTGCTTGTCCATCCAAAGATTTTCTTCAATTTTTCGGTCCAAAAATATAGTCTGAATTTTTCGTATCAGGTGATCAGTGGTTTTCAACTTTTTCTTCTTCCTGATTGGGTCCATTCCATAACTCGCCTTGGCAATCTTTCCTGTCTCATTCTTTTGGTGTGTCCATACCATTGTAATTTTGTGTGTGGATAAAATCAGCAATTGAAATTTTCACATTCATTCTATCCTTAAAAACTTGATTTCCAATGTTTTCACATATGGATACTCTTGCAGAACGTCTCCAAAAGTCTATATCTGTCACCTTCTACCTACTTTTATCCTGCTGCCTTGTAAGTTTAATTTTTTTTTAATATCTTTAGTATTCAACCACATTTTTCCTTTGCACATCCTTTCCTATTTCCTCATCCCAATAATGAAACAATTGTTTTCTATAACATTTACTTTCGTCACCTAATGCTTTTTTAGCTACTTCATGTACCTTGTTCAATATATATTGGTTTTGAATTTGTATACCATTAAAATCAGCTTCAGTTAGTTTCTCATCCAGTCTCTTTCTACATAAATATACGGTACTTTCATTTTCCATTTTCTTTTATCTCCGGACACACATAAACTGGTGCTCAGTGAGCAGGCACCTAACCATTTAATGAAACTTCCTCGATGCTTCACTACCCGTTATAGAAAAACGTATAGCATAAAAAAATGGAAAAACACCCTTACCCATCGAACAGACCTATTGTAATAACGTATTGAGAGACCAGAAAGTGGGTGAAGCAAACAAGTTTCAATTAATGCTAATCTAGAGTAACGAACAACAGAGATGTAAGGAAGTGGATCTAGAACTTTGAGATGTCACTGCAAACGGCCAGGGCCTGCTCCAGCGTTTCTGCCGCCCTGTGCAGTATTTATGAGTGCCGCCCCCTCCCGATTTTAAATCTGAACACATTCACCCACACTATACCTACTCTAAAGATACGGCGATTTACTTCAAATGACGACTGGGAATGTTTGCATTGTTGTATTTATCAAATAAATAGAACTTTTTTTGCGTTTACGATGCGACAAACGGCTACAATAAAAACTGTGGAAACAATACAAGAAATCGTGAGACAATAAAAATGTATGCCTATGTGATGACTTAAAATTAAAATACTAACTAAAATTCATTATGATTGAAATATAATAAAAGTAATGTATCATATACCTTAGTTATAAAATACTCGTCTAGCTTTTGGACTGGCAAATTCCTTTAAGACTTCCTTGTAATCAAGTGATTCAGGTAACTGATGTTCTATAGATATAGTCACCAGACCACTCAGGCGAGTCTTGGACATACTCGATCTGAGATAAGTTTTAATAAGTTTGAGATTCGAAAAAGTCCTTTCTCCGCTTACCACTGTCACAAGTAATGTTATCAAAATTCTTATCCGCTGATGACTTATGCAAGGCAGCACTCATTGTCAGGTCTACGTTCTCTTGTTCACGAATTTTCGAATCTACGTTAAACTCATCTGTCTTTATACATAAAGTAATTCTTACTGATCTCACATATTGTGATGAAATTAAGTAAAGAATTTTAGTTTTTCCTTCAATTTCAAAACTTAACATCCCGGAATTTGCCGCCCTCGGCGGTGGCACGGTTCGCCCCTGCCTGGAGCCGGGCCTGCAAACACAGAGCGTTGTGGGGTCAACCCATCCCTGCATAAAGGATAAAATTCTCTACATGCAACTTATTATATATTTGGGAATTAACTTACTACCCTATTTGCTGACATATAACAAAACGCAGCATTATTGACCGGCTAGAGTATGGCACTGGTGTATTAGCAGTTTGTTTACGATAAGCGATTATATTATGAAAACGTTTTTACTGCAGATACGAGTCACACTGAACATACAAAATTATATAATTTTTGAATGTTTATTTGTTGTCGTTTATTCGGTTTAAGTTAAATATCACTTTGTAAATGTTTAGATTTATTCACATGAATGGCTTATAAACAAATCTTATCTGCGTTACATGAAACAAAAAAATTTAATTGTAGAAATTTTCCAGTATCTGTTACAAATGAATTATTTTATACAACAATTGTAATTTAAGTTATTACACAGACGAAGGACTTTACTAGATTTATTCTATTTATAAATAGATGTAATTGGTTTTATATCTCATTTTAATTGGCTGAAATGAGATTTCTCAGACACGTGGCAGGGTATACTCTCCATGGACATAGAAAAAACACAGATATACGGCAGAAACTGATTATTATGAGTATACTCGACAGGATCGCCCAGTATCGGCTGAATTGGTGGGGAACATCTTTGCCGAATGGATGACTGCCGCACCAAGATATTATGGAGTAGTTTAATGCGGACATGTTTTTGTATTTTCAGAAGACGAATCTTTTACTGATCATTTTAATACACCGTACATTGTTGTTATAAAATTTTTCTCTTAATATGAACTAAATGTTATATCAGTTGTTTTAAAAACTTGTTTTTTTTTTACAAATATTTCAACAGTTTAAAATTTTACGGTTGTATGGTAAGAATTACTTGAAGTCCAATGAAACACGCTACATAAAGCTTAGAGTAATTCAAAAGTGTAATAAATTGTGGCGTATGAAGTAATTTGTTTTCACTGGGTGCCACAAGTAAACTGTACAATGCCGTGAACCATCGATATTGCGATTTACAAGGTCACATAGAATAAGTTGTCGATATTCAGGCACTAAAATGCTTCGGTTTTATTAGGATTGTCCTTTTTTTTAATTGCACAAATACTTTACTATAGTTTATGATAGAAAACAAAATTAACTTACTGTTTTTGACACAAATAAAATTAATTAACTCTTCCTGTTGACCTAATCTTTACACACTTAAAACAATTCTCTCCTATATTCTAATTACAAAAAATTTTAATGTCTACAAGTTCGTTTTGACTTTCAATTAACGACTGCTTTATTAAAGTTTATATAAATAATTTCATTTCCCTTTCTGATGAACGATGTGATGTCGCTCCTCCGTTCCTGATAAGCGGCGACCGATGTTTCCCTCAGGTAGCCGTTCAGGATACTTTTGTTTCCACCGTTGTTTCGCCATGATCTCCTCTTGCTCTCCAGCGTTCAGGGTTGTTTCTGGGTTGGGTACTTCTACAAACTCTAAGCGGACAATCTTGATCTCTGCCGTAATACCACTCGGTGTTATTTTAGTCACAAACTTTATTACATTTGCTCGTCACTCTTGATAGACCTATCGTCATAAATCAGAGGCAGTGGTTACACGTTATTGATTGCAAACGAGACTGCTCCTTCTGATTTCTAAGCGAGACTAACTTACATCCCATGATGGATAAAATCAACTAATGTATTAGCTAACATCACTGGTCAAAATGTTCCCGCACCCTTACGGCTATAGTCCAGATGACGTTCTCCTTGTAAAATATTTTCTATGAACAAAGTATAAGTACAAATAAAACCTGTCTAAATTTATTGATTTATTTGGGTCGTAAAATATTTTTTATAAAAACTCACATATTTCGTTCATTAAATTATTAACAAATATTACTACTAGTTAGTTTTTTTTTGGACATTCTGACGTAAGTCTCATGTCGAAAATTTTATTTACACTAAAGTTATTTAATTTAATCTGTTTTATTGTTATTTCCTAACATAGTTATTTACACTCGCACACGTCCACTCGCCATATAGTCCAATCAATCTGTCACGGCCTAATGTTAAATTTACAAAAATTCCAACCCGGAAAGAAAAAATATGGCGTTGTAGGAAAAAAAATTCTAAGAAAGACGACATAAAATGAAACTCGGTCTGAAATGGCGAAGTTAACCTAAAAAATTCGCAAAGTTGGAAAAAACGGTTTTTCGAAAATAAAAAACAAACTACAACTCCAATCAAAAAATAGTGAATTACAAAGTTGTAGGTAATAAGAAGCTCTTTCGATTGCTATTTTTGTGAGTATCGATTGTCATGTTACTTTTCGAGATATATCGGAAAACCCGTCTAAAATCGACTATTTTTGTTTTTGCCGTATCATTTCAACTGTACGTTTAAAGACTTGATATTTATTGTGAATATAGCCCGTGGCAAGCCAAAATATTTCAAAAATTGGAAAATTTGTTTTATTTTTTGAGATATATCGATTTATCGAAAAAAAGACGTTCTCAAAAATCGGCCACTCTTGCTCGACGAATAGTCGTAGAGTAACGAGCTTGGGCTTATTTTCTTCTTGGAGAGTTGTACTTTCATGCTATAAAAGATTTATAACGATTTTATGAATTTTAAGTATCGAAAAATTACGTTGAAAAAATTAAATTTGTTTAGGTTAAGTTTTTTTAAAAAACTGTTTTAATTTTAATTGTACGAAAATGCCCTTAACAGATTTAATATAAGACAACAGAGTTATCAACAAATACCGTAACTAGGCAAAGTTTTGTTCATCTGTTTTTTTAATTTTTTATTTGTTTTACTTCCATATTCCTTAAGGAAATGGAAGTATGATGATGGTAAAAAAAATCGTGTTCGAGATTATTGCAGATTCTGATTGTACTACACTCAAAACATGAAAAAAAGTCGTTTTCCGAAAAGTGTCTGTGTGTAGATTTTTTTTATGGCAAACGATAACTGCCGCAAATTCAAACAGAATCAAATAATTTTTTGCATACAGCCCTGATTTGTAGAGTACTCAGAACCTATTGTTTTTGGTGAAGATCGGTTTGAGGGAAAGGGGTAGTTTACCTGCAACGGTTTTTTTTTATCAAGGGAAATTTTTTTGCCAACGATAACAGCCGCAAATTCAAACAGAATTAAATAATGTTTCGCATATAACCCTGAATTGCAGTGTTCTCAAGACCTACTGTTTTTGGTAAAGATCGGTTAAGGGAAAGGGGTAGTTTACCAGTAACGTTTTATGTTTTAACTAGGGTATTTCCTATGGCAAACGATAACAGCCGCAAATTCAAACAGAATCAAAAGATTATTTGCATACAGCCCTAAATTGTAGAGTTCTCAAGACGTTATGTTTTTGGTAAAGATTGGTAAATGGAAAGGGGTAGTTTACCTGCAACGTTTTTTTAACAAGGGTATTTTCTATGGCAAACGATAACAGCCGCAAATTCAAACAGAATCAAATAATTTTTTACATACCGCCCTGATTTGTAGAGTACTCAAGACCTATTGTTTTTGGTGTCGATCGGTTAAGAGGAAGGGGTAGTTTACGGGCAACGTTTTTTTATCAAGCGTATTTTATATGGCAAACGATAACAGCCGCAAATTCAGGCAGAATCAAACAATTTCTTGCATACATCCCTGAATTGTAGAGGTCTCAAGGAATTTCGATTTTGGTGGAGATCGGTTAAGGGGAAGGGGCAGTTTACCTGCAACCTTTTACGTTTTAACAACAGTAAAGTACTTGAAAATCCATTTAAACTTTTTGAAACAATGGTAATTGTTAAAAATAAAATAAGTTTGTTGCCAGGCAATAAAATTATAATTTTTTTCATTTTAATGTAAATTATGTATGAGTTAATATCTTTATATATATAATTCTTCTGTACGTGTGTATGTCACTGAACTCCTCCATGTATAAAATAATATATCGTTCGTGGCAGGTAAGCATATCTCAGTTATGTAATGTTTACGTTTCCATTTTATTATTATGCCTACAGCAATAAAAAGGCAGGTAAGGCACACACACACACACACACACACACACACACAATTCACGTTATTTCTGGCCTCACTCATGTTTATTTTCTTACATTTGCACGCTTTTTAAATGGAAAGTGCCGAAACCCACACCAACATAACGCGCGCAAGCCGAAAAAATGGACATCAATTTGCTTCCTGTGGATCGCTGGGCAATGTAACTGCACGTGTTTACAGAGGAACGATTCATAGACAGACTTTTCGTCTTTAGGGAATGAACCCTCTTCAAGATGCTGAGGGTCCATGAGTGACTTCGGAGAGCTCCTTCTTTTCCGCATGTTTGTTCTGTGAAACATACACTGTAAATTTAGCAGCTTTACTCTAAGCAGCGCTCAATAGGAAATGTTGAAAATTTTTGTCCACAGTGTACCCTCATTCACACTAAACCTGCTCTGATGTTTTAATTAGATTGTTTTAATTTAATTATACGGACATCATAATATTAAAACTTTGGAAACTTGAGCACTACTTAATGGAGATCAATCATTAACTTATACAAGCCATTAATTTTATGCATATATTTTATATATATGTGTACAACGTTATCGGCAACAACGAAGTAGTTTTGGTTAAAATTCCTTCCCGGGATATTTGGCCGTAGTCCAATGTTTTCTACAAAACCAGACGTTTCGGCAATGCCATCGACTTCCATCATCAGTGAAAATCGAGTGCGATAACGTGAGGTGGTATACGTTAGTGACCACAGTACTGTGGTTAAGGCTGAAGCAGTAAGTAGAAAGAAGTAGTTTCTATGGTAATATTTCATTTCGAAAATGATTTAAAATATAAATCTTAGAATATGGAAGTCATGTATGGTTCTCCATACCGATATTTTTTTTTTATTCAGACTTTTAAATTCAAAATGTTGGATTTAAAATTTTATTTAATCTTTTTATAGTCTTATTATTATTATTATTATTATTATTATTATTATTATTATTATTATTATTATTATTATTATTATACATATTTATATTACAATATACATATGTAGAGAAAGAAAGAGGATATTCCTACATTTCGAGAATATATGAACTATAGAAATATACGAAAAATATTCCATGTTGAATTGAGGTTATGTAGAATATAATCAAAATGGTATATTTTTCCTCGGGAATATTAAAATATGTTTTTCGTCGGAATGCAGAGAGGGTATCGACGCCTCCTACGAAGGAAAGCACAACTCAGATTTTCCCATTTAAAATAACACTAAAAAATCTGAGTTGTGCTAGTCTTCGTAGGGGGCGTCGGTTCTTCGTTTGGGGCGTCCATATCTACTCATGTACATTCACGTACTTTTAAGTTTTTAACGTACTGTTAAGCTTATTAGGCGACTGAAACTATAATAATCGTGTTTATCTCGTCGAGTTACCCCAGATTAAGTACAAAAGGATTTTTGTACGTAATTTAGAAGCCGAGATATTGAGGATTTTTTCGAGCGCAAAAGATTTAGAACGAGCGAATCCAGTTTTAAGAGCGGCCGAGAGAGGTTTTCCTCGCACGCTTCACTTTCACACTTGATTGTTAATAGTAAAAGTCAATGAAATGAACCGCTGTATTTTTCTTTTGAAAATATAGGTATTCAAAAGTAATCTCCACAAAGGCTAATGGTGTATGATGTAAATTGCGTCCTCTGGAATTTTATGAAAAAAAAAATCGGCTCCAGACGGTCGTACATCAACTTTTTTTTTAAATTCGTGAAAAAATGCCAGCAACTGATTTCTGTTAAGGGCATTTTCGTACAATTAAAATAAAAAAATATATTAAAAAAAAAATAACTTAAAAAAATTTAATTTTTTCAATGTCATTTTGCGATACTTAAAATTCATAAAATCGTTATAAATCTTTTACAGCATGAAAGTACAACTCTCCAGGAAGAAAATAAGCCCAAGCTCGTTACTCTACGACTATTCGTCGAGCAAGAGCGGCCGATTTTTGAGAACGTCTTTTTTTCGATAAATCGATATATCTCAAAAAATAAAACAAATTTTCCAATCGTTCAAATACGTCGTTTTTTAGGTTGCCACGGGCTATATTCTCAATAAATATCAAGTCTTTAAACGTAAATTTAAAAATGATACGGCAAAAACAAGAATAGTCGATTTTAGACGGGTTTTCAGATATATCTCGAAAAGTAACATGGCAATCGATACTCACAAAAATAGCAATCGAAATACCTTCTTATTACCTACAACTTTGTAATTTACTATTTTTCGATTGGAGTTGTAGTTTGTTTTTTATTTTCGAAAAACCGTTTTTTCCAAATTTGCGAATTTTTTAGGTCAACTTCGCCATTTCAGACCGAGTTTCATTTTATATACTCTTTCTTACAATTTTTTTTCCTACAACGCCATATTTTTTGTTTCCGGGTTGGAATTTTTGCATTATTTTTTGTTAATCAAAATCAACTTAAACTAAACATTTTGACATTTATGTTATTGTATATTTTACAGTGTTTCAACTTGCAGTCTTTACCAAATCTTATTTAACATGCTATCCAACCTAACCTAACCTAACCTAACCTAACCTAACCTAACCTAACCTAACCAAACCTAACCTAACCTAACTATTATTAATTTTTAACTTGCAACTTAAAATCAACTTACTTAAACCAACTTTCATTGTAACATGCTATCATACGCCAAGAGTAAAATTACTATTTTATATGCAAATCTCACTTATTTCAGTATATAAGAACACTGGAAAGGTCTTACTATCGTTCAGACTGTCGTTATGTCTTAGCGGCCCTTATTATTTTGTGGGTGTTTAATGTTGTTTACTGCGCTCTACGTATTAGACTAAACCGTAATAAAAGATCTGCAGCTTGCGGAACGTTAATCGTTACAGTCAACAGTAAATTGATGTTGCTTTTTAGATAATAACAAAGTCATTTGTTTCACAAGCACATCATTTTGCCCATATTACAGTCATGATTGCCCGCTAATCCACATTTTTATAAATCCTTTTGAGGTAAACTGCATCTAGCAATGTATACAGATGAAGTTTTAGAAAGCGAAAGCAGTTCCAGAGTTACCATGCAACAACGAACGTCACTATTCACAAATAAAAACGTTAGGAACGTTCGACGGTGAAAATAATTTGGAGAAAATTGATCGGGTAGAATTAATTGGGAGTAGCGTCTGGAGTAAATGGTATCAAAAGACTAACTTGGTTTTCATTTAATTACAGGCCTAGAGGAAATTAAACACTGTAAGTTCAAGTAAAACTTGGAAACATTGATAGAAAATAGGTTGATGGGACAATCTACTGGGACAAATTTATTCTTATTAAGATGATCATGAATGATTTATACATTGAATTTTGTTTGCTATGTTATTTAGTTATGGTGATGATCATTACCATCATCTTCACGGATTGAACCAATGTTAGTTTGTACCGGTCTCAAATAGGCAAAGATTAGAGCTGACCACTCCAGCGCTTCCTCGGACGTCACACACCTCTCTGTCCCCTCGGCGTATAGTTCAATAGTTGTTTGGGATGCGGCAGTCATCCATTCGGCAAAGATGTTCCCACCTATTCAGCCGATAACTTACTAGGCGTTCCTGTCAAGTATACTCATCGTATATACTTCGGCCTCAAAATAGCCACATTGTAACAGATCTAATAAGTGTTCTACTTTCTTCATTGAAAGGTCAACTTTTAAAAATTTCTTATGTGCCATTGTCTAAAATTACTGCAAATTTTGCTGCAACAACGTTCTATAAATCTGTAGTTGGAAAGCTTTAACTCAGGGATCTCAGTCGTGTAGTGTGGTTGACCAAAGTTTGTTTAAAACGATGCTGAAATCAGACAAACCGGTTACTATGTACACTGAAACGTCTTTAATGTTTTGTTGGAAGTAACCTTGTGTTGTGTGCCTTTCAAGTCCCATGAAGGCATACAACATCATGAAATAGAACGCAACCAACAGTCCTCGTTGCAGACGTTAAGTAGCGTTAAACATCCTCTTCCGAATACACAGGATGATCCTTAATTGCATGAAGATTTGTGGCTGCTTGTTACTTAGAGTATTGTAACTCCATGAAGTCTAACCGAATACACTTATCTTTTGCCACAACACCGTGGAAACTGGTGAAGGGCGTACCAGACGCTTGTCTCAAGTCGCACCACTGAGGATAACCTCCAATGGTAAGTCCGAAACGTCCGTTTTATGTGGCAGCATACGGCCTAATAGTCAGCTAAGTAGTCAAAATAACATTAAGAGAGTTGACGATAATTAATGATAACATCCTTAACGAATCTACGCTATAGTTGTTCAGCACAAGTCGTAACTTTTCTGTACTTTTGAGGTCAACTCGCTTTTATTTTACAGACCCACAAGTAAACCATAAACAAACTAAAAAATATATAAGTCTGTTTGCTTTCAAGTAACGCTCATATTAAATTTTAAATTATTTCTACAATTAATATATTGCAACTTATTTTGAAGTAATCTTAAACGATTTTAGAGTTTATTATGGTGTGCCAGTTATTTACCAGAATAAATGTACGCAGAAAAAGGGTTCAAATATGTGCTCATAATGCAGAGAATAAAGTTTTGAATTCTTTTTGGTGTTTGCTAGGCCAGCGGATATGTGACTTATCGATTAACTCACATAACCGTGTTCAGGAATATACTATAAAAATACGTTTTCCAGAGTTACGTTGTTTAGTAATCGTATTACACTAGTTTTGTTGACTATCCTCTGACCCATGAGAGACAGCATCTGACAGATTAACAGAGTGAAAGCCTAAGGTAACAGTTAAACTAGTTTTAGTTTAATCCTTGCTGCAGGAGAAGAAGAACAGGAAGAAGAATAAAGAAGATGACGATGATGATGATACTTTGTTCGAACTAAAGTAAAATTAATTAAACCATAACATCCACCACATTTTTTCAATTTTATAAACATTAACTGAATTATTACTGTTGCATACCACTATAGAAAAATTATTCCGATTAGCGCTTTCAAGCTTCTCAGCTCATCTTCAGATCGGCATTCCGCTCAGATGAATGCCGATCTGACGATGAGCTGAGAAGCTTGAAAGCGCTAATCGCAATAATTATTCTATAGTGGTGTCCAACAGTAATAATTCTGTTTGTGATTATAACCACTAACCCAACTTTCTTCATTAAATTTTATAAACATTATGTTAATTTGATACTTTAATTCGGTATAAAAAACTAAACACAATATTCGGAAATTTTCGTATTAAATAGAAGTAAGGTATTAGTTTTTTATTACTTTATAACTTGTTCGCAAGTTTAATTCCATGATAATTAAATTAAATGTTTCATGGAAGCTTAATCGGGCAGATCAGGGACAGAGGATTAATTGCCGACTGCGGCACTGAACTGTAAAGCCTTTGGTAGAAGAGACGAGGGTCGTCCGAAGATGAGATGGGTGCCGGAACAGGTTTATATAATCTAATCCTTGAAAAAGTGAAGAAAAAGAAGAATAAAGCTAATTAATTGTTTTAAGTGCTAATAATATTATTTGCAGATACCAGCTAAAGAGAGCCGGTCTTTCAGACTAGATTTTTATACTAAATTTATTTAACATTGCCACCAGCACTAGTTTTTCTGACTTAGTTTAATAATGTTTTTAACATATCACTTTACCGCTGCAATGTTTCACTTCTGTCATCTGTGTAATGACTGCTGTGCTGTGTGTCTGTGTAATGACTGATATATGTAATACATAATTCGTAGGTCGTTTGCTACTTTCAAGTGTTAGATAAAATATGGGTGAACGCTACATAATGGCAGCTAAAGTTCGCAATAACTGGGGAACCACACTTAAGTCCAAGGTAATGACTTTTCTTGGAACTAACCACGTACGGGCAAAAATTGTTATAGGCGGTACTGACTTGAAACAAGTCAGCAATTAAAATACTTGGGCAAGTGTATGTCTTATAATACAAGCAACGACGTTGTAATTAACTCACACAAGATTAACATTATTTGAGGGATTATTAGGCTAACTGTTACGTCAGCAAGTAAATAAACACGCCTAAAGGTGGTGGCCATTCCTATATTTTTGTATGAGTCTGAGAATTAGACTTTAACGAAAGCCCAGGCCAGTCGTATCCAAGCGGCTGAAATGAGATTTCTCAGACACTTGGCAGGGTATAGTCTCCATGACCATAGAAGAAACACAGACATACGGCAGGAGCTGAATATTATGAGTATACTCGACAGGATCGCCCAGTATCGGCTGGATTGGTAGGAACATAATTGCCGAATGGATGGCTACCGTATCCCCAAACATCTATGGAACTATAGGCCGAAGGGACGGAGAGGTGTGGGACGTACGCGGAAGAGCTGTAGTGACCAGCTACTAGACTCATTGGCTGTGTGAGACAGGAACAAATCATCCTTGGTTTAATCCTTGCGGTTGATGGTAATGAAGAAGTTTTAGAACCACAATTAAATTTATGATAAACTTTGCGTTAAGCACGATTATTTTTATAGACTATGTGTTGCCGGAGCGATGTAACTCATAATTTCTGTGCCAAATTGACCAACACAGTAACACCCATCTTCGCTGTAACGGCCAGATAATTACATAGCGCTGCCACCTAATTGGCGTATACAGCAGTAACGATCTAATTAACTATGGTAATGAAGTAAAAATTTGTTGTACATCCCATAAGTTAAAAACGCTTAAATTTATAAAATATTTAAATATTTTATTAAAATTTGTATTATTCAGTCTACTGTTAAATTGGATGAATAACAGGTTTTATTTTAACTGCAATATAACATTTAACATTAAATTGCCAAACGGTTGTTTCAAAGTAACAGTGTGGAGTTGCATTGCACTAATTTATTACATATTATTGCTTATATAGAATTAATTGAAAAATTTAGAAGAAGCTATATTGTTTGTTGAAAGTAGCGACTTTTGACAAATGTATTGTTACGACGGTCTACTTGATCGCCGTAGGAATAGTGGAAAACAGAATACAAGACACCAATTAAGTCACTAATCACCAGCTTTAATTTTCACATTTAAACAGTTCGTAATTAACAACACAGACTCTTATAACAAATCAAATAAAAATTGTTCACATGCATTAAAATGTCAACTACTATTAAAACATAATTGTATTAAAATATACCGCCCGATTATAAAACACAACAATTCACTAATAATCACTTGAACGCACACAGTAATATCGCCCGATAATAACTCGAACCGCACTGTAATTATATCGCAACTATAACTGAGAACTAATGCCGCTGACGCCTTGTATTCATACAACGTTCACAATCCAGCATATTCCAAAATGCGCGTTAGCGCCAGTGTGTACGACGTAATTAATTGCGGCCTTGACACAGTCTGCGCGGCTTGCGGCTTCCAGAAAAGTCTCGCGAATGCGTCGAGAATTACGTACGCCACACAGATTCCGTTGGATTCATTTGGAACATTCGATAAACACGTAGATTGTTCTGTGATGTCGTAACAATATTTTTTGCGTCCTGGTGTGTAGACGACCCAAAATGCACAAAAAACTTTGATAATAGAAATATTTTAGAAATATGTTTCCAAGAAATAGGTCTGTTCTTTATCCATAAATTAATTCAACCACAGTTACGCTACAGAGCAACTTTTTGACATGAAATGCCGACGTAGCGTATATTTTCCTTACGTCTGTCTAAAACTAAATTCACAGGACTTATAGATAATGAAACTCAAATATATTAGTGTACAGTTATTTTACAATAAATTATACTTAAACATGTTAAAATCAAGTTTCAGGAGTTTTATTAAGAAACAACTCATTACATGAATTAATTGTATTAAAGAATCGTAAATAATCGGAAATAAATACACAAAAAACAGAGGCCATGAAGGTGATAAGAATGAAGAAAAAATTGAGAGCATCATAGCATAGAACAATTACACATGCCTGATAGAAGTAAAACATTTCAACTAGCTTGGACGTGGCATTACTTATGTTGGACGTGTCTGTATCAACATAGAGATGCAGAAAATAAAGTGCGAATTTCACATGAATGTGTAGAACAATTTGGAGAACTTTGAGAAATAAATGTAAAAAAACCAAGTAAAGTTTTATAAAACCATGGCAGTAGCTACACTACTGTATGGTTCTGAAACTTGGTTTACAAAGAAAAAAGATAAACTGAAGATACAAACGGCAGAAGTGAAATATCTGAGATCAGTTAAAGGGAGTAATAGACAAGATCATATAAGAAATGAGAAGGTAAGAAGTGATACAGATATTTTTGCAGTTAATGGAAGGAATAAAGAATACAGAATAAAATGGATTCAACACATAGACAGAAAGGAAGAAATTAGAATACTGAAGATAGCGGAATATTATAACACTAAAGGCAGAAGAGAAGTTAGTAGGCCTATGAAAAGGTGGAATGTGGAATAAGAACAGACCGCTAAAGCTTAAAACCGTTAAGGAAATGATGATGGTATTAAATAAGCAGATCCTAGAACGAACAGAATAGTTTGTTTAATAATGCACCAAAGAAATGAAGGCTGAGATGGTAGCGGAAAAGTAGACTGAAGCAAGGA
Source organism: Magicicada septendecula (assembly GCA_034769895.1). NCBI lineage: Eukaryota > Metazoa > Arthropoda > Insecta > Hemiptera > Cicadidae > Magicicada > Magicicada septendecula. Next base: position 344,218,501 of record CM068375.1, read on the forward strand.
AAAAACGTTCAGTGACAAAGCGAATATTTGGTTATGGAAAAAACTATTGACACCTTATATGGTAGGTCCTACCAATGTATGGACCAGGGTAAAGAGCGTTTGATGTAGGGATGGGAATTATCTGTAAAGCTCCGAATTGTAGACCACACCTGTGAAGATCTTTTACAATTGTTTGCTGCCTAAATAAGCAAGGACAGATGATGGAACGCAACTCAATATTACGTGAGTGAAGGGAAAATAGAGTTACCTGAGAGAATATCGAGGTAACCAGAAAACGAACCCAGGCTCATCATACTTTACCTTGAGTCTCCAGCACCTCACCAATGAAAAGCTGTCTTTCAATTATTAAACTTTAAAGGGAGCCTTTAAAATATTTAATAGAGTTTTAAAGACATTTTATTAGTTTGTAAGTACTTATATTCTCAAAGTCTTTTAAAAGATATTGATTATATTCTGTAATTTGTATTACGCTTTGTCAATATAGTACAATCTAGTGTTGTTGTTTTTCTTAATGTTTTAAACTTTATTTTCTGTAGTGTGATTATCACAAAGCATTATCCCAACTGCGGTACACAGTCCTGTAACTGTAATATTACTTAACAATAAGTGTGATATCTGGGAAGAACGATGAAAAACGTAAAGTATACAAAGCACAAACAATTACTGTAACAAAAAACAACACGACGGTAATATAATAATTTGTCGCTAATGGCTTATCTTTCAAAGAAAGAGTAAAAAAAATACAAGGAATATATAGTAAACTGTGGGGTTTATCTGTTGATAGTAGATAAAAAAAAATTACTTTTTGTTATATCCTCATACGCATGCTTCGGAGTAGTTTCCTCCTCCTTAGTGTAATAACAAATACACTAACAAAATCATATATTGGCACAGATACGTAGACGACATATTTTTATTATACAACGGCAATAAAAGCAAGTAGAAAATTTCCACAAATACATAAACAAGATACACCCAAAATTAAAATTCACAATAGAAATAGAAAAAAACAACAGTATAAACTGTCTATACTTAACAATCAACAAAACAAACAATACGCACACATACAAAATCTACAGAAAACCAACCACAACTGAAGTTACTCACACTATTAAGTTTTTTCACAAGTGAAAGTGCATTTAATTATTAATTGTTAAAATGCTGTGAAAAAAGTGATGATCATTCAAAAAAAAAGAAAAACAGATTAAAAATGTAGTCACTTAATAAAAGAAACCTAAAATTTGGTGGTAGCGGTAGCTTGAGTAGCAACATAAACGCGAGATCATTAAGACAAATATAAAGCAATATAGAGCATTATTGTTGAAGAAAAGAGTATCGTTTTGGAAGATCGCCGTTTGAAGGTGTCTGTAATTGTTAAGCTTGTGGGCATCTCAGATGATAGGGTACATCACATTCTTACTGACGAATTAGGTATGAAAAAGCTGTCTACAAGATGGATCCCGCGTTTGTTGACAAGTGACCAAAAACGCATGCGAATTCAAGCTTCTCAGGAATGTTCGGTCAGTTTTAAAAAAAATCCGACAGATTTTATTCGTAGATTTGTAACAACTGATGAAACTTTGATCCTTTAATTTACTCTAGAAACAAAACAACAGTCGAAACAATGGATGCATAGTGTTCACCGCCTCCAAAATCGGTATAACTAATTTTGTCGGCTGGATAGTGAATGGATAAATTTTTCTAGAATGCTAAGAGGGTATTGTTACTAGATTGCGTTGAAAGTAGTCAAATGATAAATGGCCAGTATTACGCTAATCTTTTGGGTCAATGAAATGTAAAAGTTGAGAAAAAAGTCCATGTTTAGCAAATAAGAAAATAATTTTCCGTGAGGATAATGCACGTCCTAACATATGCCTTGTGTGTATGGCAAAAATCGCCGAGTTGAAGTACCATCTGTTGCACCATCCGACTTATCCCCCTGATTTAGCGCCATCTGACTTTTATCTATTCCCAAACCTCGAAATATTTTCGGGAGGAAGCAATTTGCCTCAGATGACGAGCTGAAAGCGGGAGTAAACGGTTATTTTGAGGACCTAGAAGAATCGGACTTCCTCAACGGCGTAAGTGACGTGCTGATGACTTGACGCTTCACTGCTGTTCCTGGGGCAATCGTGGCGCCACGATGGGGTAAAAAAAAGAAACGCCACACATTCGTTCATATGGTAGGCCGCGAACTTTTCAAATGGCCCTCGTATATGTTTCGGTGTAGCTACAATTCAACGTAATACATAGCCTAAGTGTTATGTAAGTGTTATAGCTATAGTGTAGCTACACACTGTGTTGAGTATGATACACAAGGTCATTGTTTTTAAAAGTGTGATACCGGGCTGTTTGGTCTTGGTCCAGTGCTAAAATCTCTAGCAAACGTTTTGGCCGTTCCATTGACTGCCATCATCAGTGCAAATTATGAGCTTACGCTAACGCAAGGTGACACATGTTAGTGACCACAGTACTGTGGTAATGGCTAGCGACCCGTGAAAGTCACTTATACATTTTTTGAACTACCACGATGATGTAGTTTTTACACCAACAGCCAATCAGGAAGAAGGCAGCATATGAGAGGTCCACATGTATTGACGATGACCAGTCAATGACATGGCCGAAACGTTTGATAGAGATTTTAGCACTTCTTAATTTGCACTGATGATGGCCGTCAATGTCACGATCGAAAGGTTTGCTAGGTGTTTTAGCAGTGGACCAAGGCCAAACAGCTAAAACCAATGTCTACATTGCCTTGAACAAAGATACGTTGAACACGCAAAGGCACTACACTCCACTACAGAAACTAACTTTTGCAAAGCACCTCATTGAAGCAAACCACACATTCAAAAACATCGAAAATAACATGGAGATTCTACACGTACACACAAGATTTCGAAAACTAGACACTCCAGAACAATTCGAAATATACAAACACACGAAAACATATAAAAACGACATCCTAAACGAACAGACACGCATTATACGAACATATCACACCCCACACAAACAACATCGATCTTTCAAAAATCGATACCGTCGCCAAGAACAAGAGAGACAGTGCTCCCAACGGCAGCCTCTGAAGAAGCTTTTTAAAGGCGAAAATCGGTTCAGGCTATAAGGTAAAACTTTTACCAGTAATAAGAAAATATGATGATTATTTACTGATACCGTGTTATTTACTAACACCACGCTTTTTTAACCTATTATTAATCCTATCTGATATAAACGGAGTGTATTAAGTTAAAAACTTTTTTTTTTGTTCTACTGATTAGGCTCTATGGTATAAAATTCTTTTAAAATAATTTTATTCTTTTTTTTTTTTTTTTTTTTTTTTTTTTAATGAGTATATTACAATTTTGCCATAACCGCAAAAAATGCGGTATGGGTATTTTAAAAACTTCTTTGTAAAACCCAAAATTATCCCGTTCTCGTGTGTCAAGTGTATGTGACCATACCAAGGCTCAGTTGGTGTGGATGTGACACGCATTTCCAATACAAATACGTTAACAAACCTCTGACGCATGCAAAGAGGCAATCAATTGTACTTGACACAGCAAGGTCCTTGTCGGACAATGGCTGCCCAAACAAACTCGATCCTTCACGATCCCGTTTGCGTTGACCCCCCCCTCTCGGCCAAACTAACCACTACTGAGATAAATCGATCAGTTGTCTTCTCAGCGAACGTGCGCACATTTAAACACTCGCCCGCTCATTTCTTCGGCACAAGTATTTTTATTTTAGAAATTTTTCATTGTTCTGTGATACGTATCCTATATTAGAAAAAACTAAATTTAGTCCTGTCCAAATAACCATACCCGACTTATTTTCGATATTTCGATTATGCGATTATTGACATCAATATGTAGTAAATATCGCAAATAATTTATTTGGGTAATAGTGTAACGACGAGATCTGTATGTGCTCTCGAAAATATGTGTTTTTTATCGTGTGTTAGCCTCACACGTTGTAGTCGTTACTTTATGTTTATTTACTTACTATTTCTTCTAATTACACTGACGATGTCCGTCGCGATCTCACGAATTACCAGTACAATATCTCGCGACTGTAAACCTTACCTGTCCTTTAATGAGTATATTTCGTTCCCGGGTGGCGCCAAATTGTTTATGAAAACAATTAAAAAATACGAAATCGAGCGGTCGTTCTGGACGGTGTTGGCTGATTCAAATTACCCTCGCAATAGGCGGGCGTATGAGTCTCGCTATTAGTTCGCCGTGCTGCCGACGTCTAACGCTGGCCGTCAATTTTGCTCGTCGCTAAAGTACAGAAACCTTATAATGCAATTTACAATGAAATAAAGAAGGTGGTTACAACTCAGTACTAGTTTATTAACGTGAAATTATCTGTTATTCAATTCAATACAAAATTATATACTTGTTATTAAACAAAGTTGCTCCGGCAATAAATAGACAATTTTTCCCAAGGTTGGCTAAATTTGATTAAACGTTATTCAATCGACATAGCCGTCGTTCTGTGTTTATTCTTTTGTATTATTCTTTCAATCTGAGTTATTTTGGTTACGAAAAAATATTAATAAGATGATAATAAAGTACACTACCTTACATTGATGGTACGTATATACTATTAGATTTAATTACAAATCGTTCCTGTAGTGTTAAAAAGTGTGTTAAGAGTTCGTAATTTATACAAAGGTTATTTTCTGGTTTCATACAAGTTTAGTTTTTTATTTTCAATTAATTCTTGAAAGAAATTTGATTATCAGTTCGTAGTGAGAGTTATATGTGTTGTGAGAAAAATTACTAAGAATTTATTCCATAAATTCCGGTATTTCAGATATACTTATCAAATCTGTTGTATTCGGGTGAAGAGTTCCTCAGTTCTAGTTAGGTTGGGTATTTTTGATCATCAATCTTCCATCATTTATGATTTGGAGTACGCCTGACTTCTTTTTCGGTCAATGTGGATTAAATAATTATTTTAGATTGTTATTAATCTGGTGAATTGGCTCTCCTAGTTTGATTAGGTCTTCATCAGACTTCTTGCATCTTTATTTTATAAGATTTCGACTTGTTTTTTACTATTTTGAGTTAAATTTGAGTCGAATATGGTTTCGCTTCTATTTGTCTTGAGTGTCAATAATGAACTAACTATTTTTAACGGAATTATAATAAATAACGTTCCGTTGTTACGGCAACTGTCTGTCTCTCATTGGCTGAACCTATCTTATGTCCATTGTTATATTATTTGAATTTTAATTCAAAATGACTAAATATATTTTGATTACTATTATTCTTCTGTCTTCTTATCTATGTATGAGATATTATCACAACTGTTTATATTTTCTTTCAAAGATCATTTTGACATCCCACAAAGCTGGGTTTGTTTATGTATTAAAGTTTTGACAATAATGTTAATATTGTGTAATTACATTTCTTTCTTATTTTATGTTTTTAATTTAACTTTGGCATCTTAATATGATTCACTAAGATTATTTTACATTTCCATATGTTTTGCTTGGTGTCACTTATGACTTGGTTACCTTTTGAATTAATTTGGGCTTTTCATAATAATTGTATGTTCTTATTACTTTATAAAATCATGGCCTGTCTATTATTCTCTAATTTCTTTTCCTGTATTATTATGTTTGTAAGAATTTATCTTTTTACTTATCTATATTGCCATTTTTTATAACCTGTCTATCATTTAATATTACCTTTAAAACATAACACAAAAATTAGGTTTATGGTCTGTTTACTTTTTCAGCCATATTCCTTCTCTTAAACTTAATTGAACAAATCTTTTAACATTTACTATGCTAATCTTGTTTATATTTAGTTTATTCATAACTATTTTGGTGACTAACATTATAATACCATTTATTTTATCTTACTAATTATCCCTTTGAACATTTTAAGATCCAAGGATGTTTTACTTATTTTGCACTTATATTATTTAGTATATTTTTCTTTTAACATTTACTATATATTGTCTACTACTTAAACCCTTGAAACAATAACAATTTTAATCATTATGGGATTTTTACCCTGAATACCACTGTATTCTTAATCTACAATCACTTTTAATTATAATAACAATAACATTCTTATTTTTTTGGTATTTTTCACCATTAAACTATAGTGTTAATCACGGGTTTTAGGTATCTATGCCTATCTGTTGAGTTTTCTATTTATTTTGGGTTTACACTGGCACTTTGCACTTTTTTATTGTACTTGAGTGTTACTAGTGGTTATTCCCTAATATTGATTTCTCTTTACTCACCTAATCACCTTCACTTCCTACCTATCTCTCATTTCTGTTTTTTTTTGTTTTATTCACAATTATTAGTTATACTCTTAACAAGTTTCATGTTATGGTTCACTTATCATTATATAGCTATTCATAACATTTAATATTTATTTCTCTGGTTAGTGTACTTTAATTGATATTACTTTATTTGATTTTAATATTGGTCCTTTACTTTTATTATTTGTTTGTGTCTTTTTCATCACCATTTGAGTTTGATATTTCCCATTTTTTTCTTTATTATTTGTTTGTGTCTTTTTCATATACCTTCACATTTTATTTTCTTTTATTGGGTCAATCACTTGGGTTGGGTCATAGTCATGTGTCTCATCATGGTCATTTTATTTTCATTAGTTTAATATAGTTGATTTATAGTTTCTTCCCTCGTATTGGGGTGGCTTTTTGTGTTGTAACAATAGCAATCGTAAAAATGTATTTGTGTGTGTTATAAAATAGTTTGTTGACGATTTCAATCGTGTATCATTGTCATATTACTTACGAAAAATGTTTCTAGCAATAATATAACTCCGATGTGCGACTGTGGCGTCAAAATTAGGCGTTGTCAGATTAACATGCAAATTAAAATTACACGTAGAACCAATATGCCTTTAAAGTCATACTCTCTTTTTGTGAAATCCACGTAAAAAAACAACTCGAAATAAGGCGGGGTTGGTTTGGTATACCCTCTGCCTATTACTATCCATGTCTCCCTTTTTAATGGAAGAACTCGTTTTCCATTAATACTCGTTTTTTCACAAATACTCGGTTTTTGTGCAGATCACTTTGAAAGCAACCAACTCAAAAGATGACATGATGCTATTTATGGTTCCATTTTTTATTTTTTTGTTTCGCTCAAAATTTGTTTCCCGTGAAGTATTTGAGATTTTACTGAATAAAATAATAGAATATTAAGCACTTAACAAATAACAAATCTTGTTTTCATTTGTTAATACGTTGTTATTTTTGTTTTAACTTTACTAATAATAAATAATTGTATTTTTCGCTTTCCTATGTTGTTCTTTTGTTGAAAATACCTTACGTTATTTATTTTTAAGGTTTCTCCCTTTCAGCCATTGTGCGTATACATTAAATGTTATATTTTTCCCAACCATGGCTTTTATTTGTTTAAACACTAATCTAAAACCCAAAAACCATTATTACGTAACCTCATAAATGAAAACAAAACGTATATTTGCTTTGCTTTAAGAAATAGAATATTTTACAATTGTACACGTTTTCTTATTCACGTCGTAATAATATCGATACAATCGCGTATTCAAAACAGCGAAAATGTAGGTCTAGTGCGGGTACGGATATCGAGACCGTTCCCTGAATGTCCTGTCACACACTACACAATTAAACGACTAATTAAATATAGTAAAGTGAAACACAAACTTAGTAATAAACGTATTTCACTTACTTGAATTTTCTGTATCAAACATATAAGTAAAACGGGAAACATACAGGCCTATTTAAATGCAACAACACTGACACTTTTTTTGTCACGAAAACTTTACAGACACCTATAGTGCACCCTTACACATTACCGTTTATGCTACCCGTGCAGTTACATTCACGTTTTAAATATTACAACGACGATCACACCGGATTCCCGTGGGTACAGTGGAAAAGAATAACTGACACCAATGAAGTTACTAATCAGCAACTTTAATCAGTAACTTTAATTATTAACTTTAATTAGTTTAATAATTACAAATTAAAAAGACATTCTTATAAAATATTTCATGTTAAATTAGCCCAACAAGAAATGTTACCTCATTAGTTTTGCTCTAATTAACATAATAATCATTTCTGAAGAAACCGCAACTATTAGTACAAAGAAACCGCACTATTAAAGTCGCCAGGTTTAACTAACCGCTATGCCAGCCTCTGATGCTAATATACACTCTACAGAGCTTCCGGAGACATTTACTAACTTACCGGCAGTGTATCGAGAATATAATTGTTTACTTTCTAGTTAATTATTTATTTGGTTTCCTCTTATTGCAGCTAATAAACAAAGCAATTTATTCTCACCTGATTCACACTATTGCTTTTCTAACGATGTGTGTGTGTGTGTGTGTGTGTGTGTGTGTGTGTGTGTGTGTGTGTGTGTGTGTGTGTGTGTGTGTGTGTGTGTGTGTGTGTGTGTGTGTGTGTGTGTGTGTGTGTGTGTGTGTGTGTGTGTGTGTGTGTGTGTGTGTGTGTGTGTGTGTGTGTGTGTGTGTGTGTGTGTGTGTGTGATTTTTGTACGTTGATCCTGCGGGAGGATACAAGTGCGAGTCTCCATCGTAAGTCCCAACGTAACACTGATTAAAATTTACCAAACAGAGTGAGATACCACACTGACGTTTACACTTCCATATAGTGTCGGATTATCCATAACGCTAGGGTATGCTGCAGCACCGGGCACCAGTGCCACAGCTGTCAGAGGGAGCACCATCTAGCTGAATTGACTAAGCGCAGCAAAGTTTACTATCACATTACACAATTGTTGAGTTTTATAACGCAGTTATTAACCATGGAGAGTGTTGAGTTAAAAAATCAAGCAAAGCTCTTCTAGAAATTTACTCGAACGATTTGAATAACGGTCATCTAATAGAATTGAAGCACTTTGTACAACAAGTAAATTTTTACGAAAGTTTTGTAGCAAATCGTTCGAATGAAGATGATAGATTACATGCTACTACAGTTTGTCCGCTCAGAGTATTAAACAGAATTATTGATTTTACAACGATTGATGTATTCTTTAATATATAAATTGTTTATGGTCTAATTTTGACGATTCCTACAGCTAATTGCGAATCTGAAATATTGTTTCCTGTATGAAAACGAATTAGACATATGTTGAGTGCAACTACGGGACACGAGAGAATAACGTAGTTACGAAGCTTGAATATTGAAAGCGAGATACTTGAATTGTTTGATTTAGCAGAAATTATACAAGAGTTCGTTAAAGGAAAATTGGAAGAAAAGGACGAAAGGCAAAAAAGGAAGGAATTGGTCGATTAGTATTTCCTAAGCTTAAGTAGGCCTAATACTATGCTCATTGTAATCACTATAAAGCTAAATATTTGTTGTAATTTGTGAGTTTAATAAATAATTGTTAACTTTCGAAATTCTGTATGACATTTGTTAGTGTAAATGATGGATAAAAGTTTCCCTTATGAATCGGTGGGTGGCGCTACTCTGATCGCAGCATTCTAATCCTCCCCTGCTTCCATATCCAACCAACAAGAGGGCAACAAATCACCGAATTAGCCTACAGGTATCTTTTACTTTGCCGTGTTAATTCTGTTATTTTAGGCAACCAAGTTATTGCAAACTAGTTGCTAATATTCTTCATCGTTTGTTATTGTGGTACAGTATTTTGCTAAAATCTGTTTCCATTAGCAAATCAATTCCATTAGTTTTAAATCCTTGTGTCCGGGTATTTATAAGTGTCCGGGTATTTATAAGTGGTAACTTATATTGTTTATGGCGACAGTAATATAGGTAATTATTCGGTTATGTATAAATTTAAGGATTGTTATATACGAATGGATTTATGTATTCAAAGTGGTAGTCATATTTGAGTAACAATTGTTTCCTATGTTTAATTAATTTGATCCACTGTATAAAGAAGTCGATACGTACAACCTTGTTAACAATATTATACGAGGGTCAGTTGAAGAGTTCGCGGAGCCGCAACTGTAAAACTAAATTTTTTCGTGATCTCCTAAATTTGTGTTTTATTTTAACTCCTGTTAACTTCCAAATATTAATTTATTCATTCTTGCGAAGCAGTTTAAAAGTTTTGATGTGTCATGCGTGTTTTGGGAAACCGACAAAACCAAACATCGTGGTTCTATTCTTCGTTAAAAAGTGTATAGCGCCAAAAGAAATTCAAAAAGAAATTGAAAGTGTGTCAGGAGACGCTGCGACTTTAAAACCAACGGTTTGTAATTAGACACTCGAGTTTAAACGTAGTAGCACGGGACATCCAACAACTCCAGATGCAGCAGCCGTATTGCTTTTCACACCGAGTTCTTTAATTAAAGTATGATGCACACGCTCATATAAGATTCCTATGATTTCACCAACGTTATCGACTCCTCAATCTACGGTCTTCCAACACCCTATGAAATTTTTTGAATAATGCCATTTTTTTTTTGCACTTTTCAAACGTCTACTGCTAGGATAGTCTTCTGTGCTTGTACGACCACGTTTAAAGTCGAGTGTGCCCCACTTACCGTTGTTTCTGAAGGCGCAGCATCTACTAACACATTTACAATTTTGTTTTGATTTTTCGTAGGCGCTAAAACGTTTCAACAGAGAATTCATCACATCACAGAGAGGTTCGATTTTGTGCATTTTTAAAACACACGTTACATGAAAATTTCAAACAACTGGTTAAAAGTGAACAAATTGACAGATATATCTGGAAATTCACAGGTGTCCACGCGAAATATACGTCTTGCAGCGAACGGAAGCTTTTAGTTCTACCACTGAGCTGTAGACGTCGCTCCTTAAACGTTTCAACTGACCCTCGTACAACAAAATACATATTTTTATTATGAATTATTCAGAATGTATGTTACTTATTAGTCGGTTATCAGTGTATGTATGTGTTAAAAAAAATGTTTTAAACATTCGATTGGAACGGACTTCAATGAATGTAACGTAAAAGTGACTATGATTTATAGATACAGTAAATTAAATACTTTAAAATTTTTAGTAACACTAAAAACTTGTAAAACAATTATAACGTCAATATAAAGTTTTATGTGATCTAAAACTTGAACCTACAAATGTACAAACTAAATACAGAAATTATCCAACGTTGCTTTTTATATTAATAATAATAGAGGCGTAAACTAAGGACAGAAAAAGAAAACGGTATTGAAGTTAATGAATTCGCACTGAGAACAGACATAGCCGTGAAGAATCCATTGTCTCTAACCAGAGATTAATGAATGTCTCAACAGTTTGATGCCCTGTGAATTGTGCAGTCTGTGCACAGAGACTATTTTGTGTTACCATTTCAACTTGCGTTCATAGAAACAAAAGGAAAACGTTTTATATATTAGTCACTAACGTTAATTACTCCCAATTGTCTCTAGTTTATTAATTAGAACTACTTTATTGTTTATCAACAGATGTTTGCTGCCAATCAAATCATCACTCTCAAAGCGTTTTGTTTAATTAATGAAGTTGTGTTAGTGGTTATAATCTCTAACGGGAATAACATTGTTGCAGACTACTATAGAAACATTATTATTATTTCAAGCTTCTCAGCTCATCATCAGATCTGAAATATGGAATAATGGAACTAGACAACGTTTTATACCCTTCACTAGCCCTACAGTAAGTAAACACATGGTATTTTTTGAAATTAGGGTAACTAACTAGAAATGGCGAGTCACCGCGTTTATAGGCGGTGATAGTGCGGGACGAAAATGGTGTTTACCTATACAGTGTTTTGCGTTTGAATTATTGAAAGAAAGAGGGAAGGTTTCGAAAATATTTTGCAACCAAAATTATACCAAAAAGGAACTTACAGTTAAAGTATTTAATAACAGAGGTTTTTATACGTAAGGTATTAAAAAATACCTACACAAATACAAACAAGCGCATGCGCGCTGACACACACACACACACACACACACACACACACACACACACACACACACAGAATGTACTAGAAAGAATTATAAAAATACCTGACATGGTTGACTGAAGTCGCTAATTACTGACAGCCAGAAAGGGGGTTTAAATTAAAGCTTCTTTAAGAAAGTGTGTAGGGCATGTGGGGGTATAAAACAGTTGTCTAGTTCAAAGCGTCATAGCTTGAAAGCGTTAATCGAAATAATTCACAGGTACAGATGTAAACTATTGTGGAACGAATCGTTTAAAAGCTGCATCACTGACAAGCACTGACAAAGCAATTAATCACATACGTAAGCTACCAGTTACGACAATGCAGTATGTTCGCTGTAGTTCACAATATTTAATATTTCTTACATTATGTGCGCTAGTCTTGTTGATAGAAAAATATTGAAAACCTTTGCGCTACCAGAGAGGACACGTTTAGTTTGAGAACAGGGAAGAATTTAGTACACAGTAAGACTAATTTTATAAACTATTAAGCTTAACTGTTTTCTTCACCAAGAGGAATCGATTTAGACTACATTTATTTTGTTTACGTATACTACCTGTTAATGCAGGCTAATGCACACTTGAAGCCACGAGCGTATATTGTCAGTTTAATAAATGCCGTATATCCATGACTTCTTCTTCTTCTTCTTCTTCTTCTTCTTCTTCTTCTTCTTCTTCTTCTTCTTCTTCTTCTTCTTCTCCTCCTCCTTCTCCTCCTCCTCCTCCTCCTCCTCCTCCTCCTCCTCCTCCTCCTCCTCCTCCTCCTCCTCCTCCTCCCTCCTCCTCCTCCTCCTCCTCCTCCTCCTCCTCCTCCTCCTCCTCCTCCTCCTCCTCCTCATATTATTCCTCTACTACAATACATGGGTTACGCTGTACTGCTTCTTCCGGACACTATTTTTTCTTCGGGCGTCCCACACTTAGCTGAAATCTAAGTAAATTATTAATATTACTTACCTTGTTCTAAGCTAAATTGTTAATTATTAATTAAAATTATTAAATTTTGAGAATTAAGTGGATGTTTAGGTATTCAAAGCGAGAAGAAAAACATATCCGGAATCCTTGAAAGTAATCCTCTATACACACGTCAGCTCAAGTTAGTTAAAATTTCGTTTGTACTTTAGTTTCAAACCAGCAGCTTTATGCTCCCTTTGTACATTTTTTTGTAACAGTGTAAACTTGTTATAAGTTTTGGTAAAAAAAATTTTTTTGAGATCTACAAATGTATATTTTAAATTAGGAACAACCTAAGGAATTACGGAACGAACTGAAAGCTACCACAAAAGTGTTTGATTAAGTGGGACAATGGCATTAAAGGTAGTCACCCCCTATTGACTTTAAGCAATACTTGTTGCGTATTTGCTGTATGATGAACAGTGTTGACGGCCTCAGATTGTATAGTATTAATGTAACAGATCTTGTAAAAATTCAGTGCGAATTCAAGTCAAAAATAAAAGTGACTGACAAAATTAAATGCGTAACGAACAATAGCGTAGTGTAAATTACATTACTTTCTGTTTATGGTTATCTGTGTTAAAAAACTACAATTTAGAATTAATCCATTGACTATAAAATTGGAGTCCAAAGGGGTTGTGATGCGAAAATATGCTTTCATAGAAAAGAAATGCACCAGCCTCTCTACCAAAACTCCACTCCTATCTACACGTCGGTGGGCGCTGTTACGCCGAGCAATCCACTCCAAGGTTGTGGTAACCAATCCCTTCGGCGGACTGGATCGTTAAGCAAACGAGAGATGGGGGTTCTGTCAGGACAGCCTGGGGGTATCCTGGGTCTTGGCCAGGCAGGTTGGTGCACATTGGCAGCAGGGTGTGCATCTAGTGTGGAGGCGGAGGAGGCTATAGTAGCCCAACAGCTGCATACATAGGCTGAGTCAGTCTACTGCGACCGGGCAGACAGAGCTCGTCAGCTGATGTGAAAGCAACTCTCTAGGGGAAGAGCACGCTGAAATCAAAGTTTCTGGTCCTCCAGGTTGGGGGTTGGATCGGAGAATTCACATAGCCCTTCTGTAAAACGTTTATGTGCAGGAACCTGTCAGTTTCTTTCAGTTGGGACTCGGAACTGGAGAGCAGCTGCACTTGACCGGGACAACTGGCGGAGGCTGTTAAAGGAGGCCTTGACTCAGTAATGGCTTGTTTCGCCGCTGAAGAAGAAGAAGAATATAAAATTACTCGTTGTCTTTCGATTTTCATAACATAGTGAAGCCTATAAGTGCTGGGCACTGACTGCAATAGTTAAATTTACGAGGAAATATTTTTGACAAGGTTTCTATCAAATTTGTTTTCATCATCAGACCCAGCATACGTATCGTCAACAAGCAGCGTGTTCAGAGTACTAAGTAGAGTTTCCTGAAGGGAGTTTAGGGATCGGGATGGAGGAAAATTAACTTCAAAAAGTTATGCTCGAGAATGACATTATCGTTGGTCGTCGAGTATCGCCCGAATCGGGGGTGGTCGTTCTGTTGAGCTGATGGTACTCAGGTAAGCGGAGGAAGAAGTTCAAGCCGCAGACGACACGCCGCTTCAAATGGTTGTATACGGCTTTAACGTTTGTAAGAAGGCTGCTTTGCAACGAGGTTGACTACTTTCGTGGCTAGCTCGAGTCTCAACCGATAGCCGAGATCTTTGCAACGCTGGATACCGAGGCTTATTTTATCTCAAGTTCTCGTCGTACTAATTCTGTGCCCGTATAACTCGGTGTAGCTTCGTCAAATAACTCAACGCAGAGAAAAACAGCAATGTCTCCTAATACCTCGCCACAGTCTTTATTTACCAGTAGTAGTAGGTACGCTAGACGGGGCTCCTAGGCCACTTAGAGTCACCTGACATCATGCTGACATAAGGAGATCATGAAGTCACAATCTGCTGATGTCAGCATGACATCACAGGCTATGGTATCACACTCACCCAACTTGTTTCAGTATTTCTCTAGCTTGTGGCACGCGCAAGCTCACGCTACCGTGTCTGTAGTTGTTCAGTTAACCAACGTGTAATGAGGGAGAAAAAAATCGTTTACGTAGGAATATTATGTTAAAAAATACTGCGTAAAGGAAAATTTTGTGTTACCACCATAGTATGGCC
Source organism: Magicicada septendecula (assembly GCA_034769895.1). Classification (NCBI taxonomy): domain Eukaryota; kingdom Metazoa; phylum Arthropoda; class Insecta; order Hemiptera; family Cicadidae; genus Magicicada; species Magicicada septendecula. Next base: position 344,233,518 of record CM068375.1, read on the forward strand.
GGATATAAATTTTTGCACTTAACGGCTGTCCGTGAGTAAGATGATAATATGTCCTTCGCCTCTGTCACTATCTTGTTGTCGTTTGAACAAATATGTGCGTTCCCTCGTTTTCTTCGATTTGTATACCTTTGCTATGTACCTCTCAAAACTCTAAACATGTCATTATGTATAGCCTCTCTGGCAAAAAATATACTTGAATAGTATGCCTACGGTACTAAATAAACCGACGATGTAGTATCGAAAGTAAAATATTTAAATCAAGCGTGAGGCTGTGTCACTAGAACTAAAATCTAAACGGAACTTAAACTGCCTTGAGCGTTCGTGTGAGGAAATTTGAATTTTGACTGTTTCGTCTTATCCATTTCAAAAGTCTCAATTTGTTAATAATAATTCTACATATTTACTGTTGAATTCAACTCCAGTTCTGCTTAGGTAACGTTTTATTATATATTTATATATTTCTTAATATAATTAAAATTAGACACACACACACACACACACACACACACACACACAAGCATATTCACATAGTAGTAAAGATCAACCCAAACTGCACAGTGAGTAAATATTGAGATAAATGTTCATAATTAGCCGTAAAGAAATTTATATAAATTATCTACAATATGATGTAGTCATAGTAATGTCTTACGTTAGTACTGCCCACAAAATAAAGTTATACAAATATATTTATTAGCCTTGAGTACAATTTCTGTTACGGGTTAATGCGTGACAGGGTATTATTCTCTATCTGAGGTGCTGCCTGAGGAAAGAAGGCGGCGACAGGAATAAATAATCTTTTAGTATCGATAATTGTTGTAGGAAATTCAGAAAATCTGATATACAAGAGTTTTTTCGAATCTCAAAAACAAATGGCATTTCATTTCTATTTATTTAACCACGATAGAGACTAACGGTCATGCAAAGAAAACATTTTTTTAATTAGAAAAGAGGAGTGTTGGCTGGACCACACCTGTTCTGATGACATGTATTAATTTTATTTTGTAACATACGTTTTCAGTCTGCCAGAAGTGCCACAGAGAGAGAGACGGGGAAGCCACTTTCCCCCTTCTGTCTTCCAGTGTGGTTCATCTTCATAGATTTTTATCTGGGCCACACAAACATACTACACGTTTGTACTTATTCTTTAGATCTACGTACAGACTTTAAATAAAGTTTATAAATAGTTACCTACTTCACGTCAAGAGAACATGTTTAGTTAATACTTTGTAAATACCCAAAATGGTACACACCGTAATACCTAAGTACGTCAGGAGAACAGTGACTTATTTGGGTCTTCCATAAATATTGATTTTGTTCCATGAGTTTAATATCAGGTGGCACAGAAAGGTAAGACCGGAGTGTAATTTGTAACTTTGGAAACAATACACTTTGTAACTTTATGGCGTTCACTGGGAATTGTAGCCTAAGTATTGGAGAAATTTTAGCTTGTAGTCTTGTGTTTGTAGGGGTTCAAATAAACTTTACTGTTCGTAAAGCACCCTGGACTAAAAATTATAAGATGTCTGACTATAATATTTTGTTTAGTAAATATAATAGTAATTTTGACCATTATAACAGTTAGTTACAAGCACTTTTCTATTCTTAATAATACTCTATCCAAATATGAATAATTAACACAATAATGCACCTCTAATTATATGGAATAAACATTAAACTTTGGATTAAACTACCATAAACACTGTCCAGTTAGGGCAGTAAGCTGATTCAACGCCCCACAGAGCAGCTGAATTGAAAAAGCAGTGTTGCTAGCTCAATTAAATATCTTATCCCTACAAAGTTACTAATATTTTCCCACCCCCCACAAACATGGGTGTTTTAAGCAAAGGGTAATAATTTACAAAATGTGACTATATTCTAAACGGTGTAGAATAAAAAATAAAGTAAATATTAAAAATAATTTTACTCTTTAATTATTTTTTTTTTGCGTTTTAATCATATCTGCTGACAAAATGTTTGGTGTTTACTTCAGGCCCGCTACCACAGAGCAGAAACAAACTAATTTAAAAAATAAACTTTTCACCCCTTTTGTAAAAAATTAATAATTATACTGCGCATATCACCTTCTACTTTTCAGCTAACTATTTCATAAATCTTATTGTTACATTAAAAAAATTACATAATTTCTGTTAAATGTATGTATGTATATTGAAAATATTACAGGGTTTCATATGATTCTTTTTAATTTGATTGTAAATATCACACAAATTTCACTCGCCACTCGAGACTGAAGTTGTCACGTCTGTCGTCTGTCCCATTACACACCCATTGTTTTACCATTTACCTACCTATTTGCCTCAAACCGCTACTTCCATGGAATCTAAGTGAGACTATCTTTCTGAAAGTTAAGAAGGACACCGTGTAACGTATTATCGATTTCTCCCTTCACACTCAAAACACACACACCCACAATCTCGTGCTTACGTCTATGCGACTAATATGTACAAAAGTTGTAATGACGTTGTATTAAAGTAAGAATGGATGCGATCACCATAGTCACAACTATAAGGATTAGGCCTTAGACCTGTCCCGGAAACCATCTCTTCCTCGGTCTACTGACATCTCTCTTGTCAGTACGGTGATAAACTAACGGAGCCACAGGTACACGGATATCAGGCAGCGACACAAGTGTCTATGTTTCACTAGCATACAGGAAAGTGGGGACGCCCACAGTTCTATAAAATTTCATTCGCGCATCCTTCCGAGTTTTATTTTTCAGGTCCACAGAGAATGGATGCAATAGGCCTACATCATAATTTCCTTCTCTTTTCTTATCACCTCAATAAGCTTAAAATAATATCGATCACAATCTAATATGTAATATTGAGACAAAATACTAACTATTACAGTAAGAAAAAAGAAGCGAGTGCCGTAGGAAAGAGCGGTTTAGTTTTAAAGGAACAATTCAAAAGTTAAACAAGAAGAGAAATATTTTAATTTCCTTTAAATTTTTATTAATTACATTATCAATGCAGCAACCTATGATGTAGCCACATGTTTCTATATAAGCGCGCGCGTGAGCTTATGTCGATTAAACAGTTTATACATGTAAAGTTAGGGTTTGAACAAAATCGCGCCCTTTATGTAAAGAAATTATTCAAGGAAGTTGGCACGTCTGTCGTCTGTCCACTTATCTGTCTATTGTTTTATCATTTACCTACCTATTTGTCTCAATCCGCTACTTCCATGGAATCTAAGTGAGACTATCTTTCTGAAAGTTAAGAAGGACACCGTGTAACGTATTATCGATTTCTCCCTTCACACTCAAAACACACACACCCACAATCTCGTGCTTACGTCTATGCGACTAATATGTACAAAAGTTGTAATGACGTTGTATTAAAGTAAGAATGGATGCGATCACCATAGTCACAACTATAAGGATTAGGCCTTAGACCTGTCCCGGAAACCATCTCTTCCTCGGTCTACTGACATCTCTCTTGTCAGTACGGTGATAAACTAACGGAGCCACAGGTACACGGATATCAGGCAGCGACACAAGTGTCTATGTTTCACTAGCATACAGGAAAGTGGGGACGCCCACAGTTCTATAAAATTTCATTCGCGCATCCTTCCGAGTTTTATTTTTCAGGTCCACAGAGAATGGATGCAATAGGCCTACATCATAATTTCCTTCTCTTTTCTTATCACCTCAATAAGCTTAAAATAATATCGATCACAATCTAATATGTAATATTGAGACAAAATACTAACTATTACAGTAAGAAAAAAGAAGCGAGTGCCGTAGGAAAGAGCGGTTTAGTTTTAAAGGAACAATTCAAAAGTTAAACAAGAAGAGAAATATTTTAATTTCCTTTAAATTTTTATTAATTACATTATCAATGCAGCAACCTATGATGTAGCCACATGTTTCTATATAAGCGCGCGCGTGAGCTTATGTCGATTAAACAGTTTATACATGTAAAGTTAGGGTTTGAACAAAATCGCGCCCTTTATGTAAAGAAATTATTCAAGGAAGTTGGCACGTCTGTCGTCTGTCCACTTATCTGTCCATTGTTTTATCATTTACCTACCTATTTGTCTCAATCCGCTACTTCCATGGAATCTAAGTGAGACTATCTTTCTGAAAGTTAAGAAGGATACCGTGTAACACATTATCCATTTCTCCCCTCACACTGAAACACACACACCCACACACTCGTGCTTACGTATACGCCAATCATATATACAAAAGTTGTAATGCTGTCCTATTAAAGTAAGAATGGTTGCGATAGATCATCCAATTTTTTCTTTCTTTTCCTCACATCAGTAAGCTTAAAATGATATCCGTCACAATCTCATCTACCAACTTTTCTCCTGCCTGTATGGTAGGCAAGGGAATCTTTCACTATCTTCGGTATTCTAATTTCTTCCATTCCACCTATGTGTTGAATACGTTTTCTTCTGTATTCTTTAATCCTTTTTTTACTGTAAGACTATCTAAATCACTTCTTATCTCCTCATTTCTTATATGATCCTGTCTAACTGATCTCAGAAATCCGTTCTACACGGTGGTCTCAATCAACAACTCACAATTCCAACAGTACCCTCGGAAACCAGAATGAATATAATGATAAAGACATTCACAAACAAAAACGGACCAGAGTTTGGATTTCCACCACAGTCTAATGTTTATTATTAAGACAAAATTCTAGTGTTCCTAGTAAAATTAGAGAAGGGAATGCCACAAGAAAGAGTGATTTAGTTTTAAAGGTACTATCCAAACCTTAAACAAGAAGAAAAAAATTGAAATTAACTTTACATTTTTATGAATTGTATTATCAACGCAAGCCATGTTGTAGCCACATGTTTGTGTATGACCGCGCGTGTATGGTTATTTCGATTAAATAATTGATTAATGTAAAATTTAAGGTTAGAACAAAATTGCTCGTCTTATGTTAAAGACATTATTCAAAGTTACTTTCGTTTTATAAAAGTTACATATTCAAGGTCGTAAGCTTTCACGGTTGGCGTCAAAATTCTTAAAATTGCTACTATTGGCCAGGCTGTTAGGGCCGGTTGTTTACTGGCTCAGTTGTTGTTGACCAACGTTTCGGCGCCATCATCAGTGTCTGAAACAATTGGCACTGTGTCTGACAATTAACACCAGTGATGTGATAGATTACTTGAATTTTGCACTGCATTACATTGCATTATGCATGCTTTGTGTTTTGTCACACAATGGCTGCTAGAAGATATACTCAGTGGTGGTACAGTCGACGGGTTATCTAAAAATTGGAATGGAAACCGTCAACACGGTCATCCGCTTGAGGGGGGGAGAAAGGGGACTTGCATTTGTAGCACCTACTGCTGCAACTGATTCACGCAACAGATGTTGTCTGCCTGAAGTACAGCATGCAGTCGCCGTCAAGCTCTGGTCGCTCAGCTCGAGGCAGAGACCCTCCGTGCCGGTGACCAAGGTAAGAGCAACAAGAAGCTGACGCAGCGTACTAGGAGGCGGGTGGGGATGGAAAGAAGGAGAGTTTTCATATTTGGGCTCTAGGGCTATAGACTGAAGTTGCTGCAAGGACGGCTTTATGACGATTCATGAAGAATCGCCCGAGAACATTAGAACCGAATCGTGCTGGAGGTTCTGTGGTCCTCATAGTTCGCAGGAATGCGAAGGGTGAGGTCGCAACTGCAGCAAGGAGAGTTACAGCTCACGACCGGACAGAACCAAACAAGATAGAAACTCGAAGACCCATTCGGATTATATCGTGTTTGAGTGGTGCTGATGGTCCGTAGATAAGTGAATTACGAGGTGCAGCAGCTGCAGCTGCAGCAAAAAGAGTTACAGCTAATGACCCGACAAAGTATGACAAGGTATAAAATCGAAGATACATCATTCCTAGCCAACCAAGGCGCGATCCCGATAAGGGAAGGAGGGTTTTCGATTGGAGGCTTTCAAGTCTACACCTGTTGATGGGGGACAGAAGTGACCACCATGCGGCAGCCGCATAGGCCAGTACAGACCTGAGGCATAAAAGATAAATGGTGTCTTTATCGTTCCAGGGGTTTGCGGCACGAGAGAAATGGGAAAAGCTTTGCTCGGACGCTGCGAGCTTTATCAAAGCTCTTTCCGTCATGTGGTCTTCGAAGTATAGACGCCGGTCTAGCCAAACACCTAGATACTTCACCGACTCATTGTAGGCGATGGGCCTTCCTTTTAGGGAGAGGGGCTGCCACCGGGAAATAGCCTTAGTATCGAAGCAAATCGCCTCGGATTTCTCCGTGTTGATCGCCATCCGCCATTTCCGTAGCCCGTCAAGAAGCAGATTCAACTGACGGTGTACATTTGACCTTACAAAACACGGGGACACGGAGCTGCAGTGATTTATTGCGTCGTCAGCGAATAAAGACAAGGTGATTCCGGGTAAAACAGGCAGCTCGTTCGTGTAGACAAGCCACAGAACGGAGCCAAGGGGAGATCCCTGCGGGACGCCGGTGGGGACAGGTCACCACAAAGGTTCGGTCGCAGAGATACTACGAGATGAAAAATACAATGGACAGTATGAGGGGCGAATGGGCAAGTTTATAGACAAGCCCTTCGTGCAAGACCTTATCAAAGGCTTTGCTCACGTCCAACAGAACGGTGGACGTAGCCGCTCGCCTGTTGGTGGTGTCAGAAAAATGCTTAATAACGCGGCTAATTGAAGTGTAGTCAAGTGCTCTTTGCGAAACTTCCCGCTGGGGATGAAATCATCCAACAGCGGTGAAGTGCGGGCCAGCAGGAGACGCTCGAACACCTTCGAGATGACTGGCAAGAGATAGATATGACGATAGCTTTCAGGAAACATTCGCAGCTTACGGTGCTTAGGAATCTTGACAATGTTGGCTGCTTTCCACAGCCAGGGAAAGTACTCTAGCCGGAGACAGGAGTTGAACCGTTCTCGAACGAGGTCAACGCTTGAGCCCAGGAGATGTTGGAGTGCAGCGGCCCGCTCCAATCAGGACCAGGGGCGCGACGGTGGATAAGTTGGCAGATAGGCGAAACGAGTTCTTCCCTGTTGATGGGGGGCGGCTGCGTCAGAAGGAGGGCAAGAGAAATAGTCTGATAGGAATTGGCGATCCCCTGAAGAGTGGATATGGGTCAGAGACAGCTCGGTGAGTAGTAAACTGCCTTTCCATGCAGTCGGTAAAAACCTCAGTCTTGCCTCCTGCCGAAGATAATTCCGTTCGGAGTTTCCAACGGGTTGCGACTTCTCTTTTCGCAACACTCATGACACCTTTGTCTCCTGAAGATAAGTTGCTCGAAGATCCAAATCATCACGAAAGAGTCCGCAGGGGGAGATGGCAACCGCCAAGAAAGCTCGTGGTGGTTGACCCTCCTAACAAGACCAGAGGGATGTCGGGGTAAAGCCGACAACTCTCGTAAAAGGGAATTGTGAGCAGACTAGAGGTGCAACACAGATGAGACTTTGATGTGACGGGCTACGTTCTTGGTTCATAAATGTCAAGAACGTCCGGTTGCTGCCTGGTAAAGGGAAAGTTGGTCGGATCTTCTGGGCCGGTGACTCAAACTGCCGGGTTGACAGAGACGAACCGAAACAGAGACTTTTCGTAGTTGTTGAAAATACGGCTGATCCATGAAGGGTGTGTGGCGTTTAAATTGCCGGCTACAATGGTCGTGAGGGGATGCTCGAAGAGAGCGTCCCACTTTTCGGGCGGAGGGGATCTCCGCAGGCCGGCCCGGAGATACGCAGAAACAACGCGCAACAACGATCCGTCTGTTTCCAACGCCACCGCGCAGCCTTCACTAGTTGTGTCTAAAGGGGGTAGAGACACATCTACGTAATATCCGCCTGTAGACTAGTACAGCTATACCCCCCGAAGGGGGTGTAATTCGCGTAATAAATCACACTTATATGAGCTTTCATACCAGCACGACCTAAGCTGGAAAGCAGCATCAACCAATCAGCATCAAGTGCTATCTTATTGGCTTGGGAGCACAGCATGCCAAATCCTATTTAAGAGGAATAGGAAGCTTTCTCTCCTTTGCTTGTAGCCGGGCTGGGTCAGAACCGTATACGTTGAGGTAATTTGTAGAAACTACCTCCTTGTAGGCTATACTACGCTAGTTTATTCTAGAATAAGCAGCCGATGTAAGGCATACTAAAGAGCACAATCGCCTTACTTGGGCAGGGTCATGAAACAGAAGCACCAGAAGCTACCTCGAAACTCAGATTGCAGCGTAGTACATGTCTTCAACGCCTGACCGCACATCACAGACCAGAGCCAGAGTGTCCCCTTTGATTCATAGCGATCGAAACATAGTTGAAGATTTCCACAAACTCCATGTAAGGAGAGGGTACTAAGCAGCCTCCGAGGATAAGATCTTTGTATTCTCAAAGAGAACGCGATGATCAGCGTTGGAGAGTGCGTGCTCGGGCACCACAGACTTTTCCGGCTACTTCTAGCGACAACAGCGCTGTGTTTACCAACATGCTTCGTGGTCCCAATATACACTTCGTCCCACGAGCATGGCATATATTTACGTATATGCCTCCCGACAAGGGCGTATTCCTTGCGTCATTCATCGATCTTTGGAACTGTTATATCTCCTAACAGTAGCTTGAGCCTTTACGTCTCTCCAATTCAGCAGCCCGTGAATCTAGGGCAAGACCGCAAAGCCAACTGTCTCCTACGACACTGATTCATCCGGTCTGGCAGACTTTATCGCCGGACTACAATGTACGATAGAATTTGTTTTAGTTAAATTAAAATTACGTAAAAACTAGCAAGGCTGATGCTAATAAAATTGCTCAACAATGTAGGAAAACAATTCTTGGAAGATTTGTCCATTACACATAATTTTAATTTTTAGCCTGTTTTAAAAGATACCGTGTTCTTTTACAACCCGCATATACTCTTAATGAAATTAGAAATAATATTAAAGGCTCTATTTCAGACATTAATTCATCTACACTTTCAACATGATTCAGCTCTTATTTATTATCACACGTTCATTTAAAGTTTGTTAAAAGTAAAATTTTTAGACTACTACGTTTGAATTCTGTCACATCTGTGAGTTCATCGAAGTTTTCACACACTAACTCTCGTTTCATTACTTGTAACTCACTTTATTTCTCCTACAGAATTTGTTCATTTAACAGACACTTTCGTCCGGCAATAGCCTAATAACACGTGTACTCGTCTGTTCTATTGTTATGTAGTCGCTACGAAGAACTCGCTTCTTGCATTACTTTTGAGAAAGTACAGCCGTTTCAGTCTTTGAATATTTGAGCGGGATATTGTGTTTGCATTGTTATTATAACAAAGGACAGCTGATATTATTTTCTTATGAAAGGCTATATTGGTTCACAACCTTTTATGCATTTTCTTCTCAGCGATTTGAATCTCATAAAGTGGTGATAAAAGTTCTATCCTTACAGCATCCTCTTTAGATATTCCCATACGCTATCTACTAAAATTGATCTAAAACCTATTATATTATGTTGTGAATTATTCATTATTTATGAATCGTTACTCTTTTTATTGAGAACATTAATGTCGTTAACCTGATACAAACTGCAGTCAGTTAATAACGTAAAAACATTTATTTACATTTGAACTACTCTTCCACTGTTGATACTTGTTTGCTGTATTGAGTAAAGCACAGACTTGCTAGGCCAATGGGTATCGCACTTAATCGGTAATTTATAGGCTGGGGCTTCGATTCTCTGACGAAAGTTTAAAACTAAGGAGACCCAGAATAATAAGGAGTGGTTCCAGTGTTTTACTGACTACACTGCCTTCCTCAAAGTTTTCTTAGAATTTTTTACAAGTAAAAAAATATATTGTTACATTTTAATTGCAATTTACATATTACACCTTTATACCATTATTTTACAATCAGCCTTACTTTTAGGTTAAAACGTAATTTTCGTAATGTTAAACGTTTTTAAAACATTAATTAAACAATACTCGGGTAAGCAGTAATCACACTTCTTTATAAACTTTTGTATACACAGTGATTAAAAGTAACGTAATTCAAATTTCAATACGTTGAAACAGTTGCACTTTAATTTCTTCTTGTTCGTTTCAAGATTACGCGACATACTCCAGAATATACCCAATCCGTGTTTTAACCTATCGTTTTTAATTATATTGCTTCGTGTATATTCCTTTACGTATATCACAAAATTCATCTCTGCAGCTTTTATTTTGTTTAGATAACACCCATGTTTAGGAACCGGATACACACAAATTTATATGATACGAGGGCTATAAAGAAAGTAAATTTTGATAAAGTGTTAAAGGAAACTAACAATATATTTACAAAACATTTTTATTTGCTGTTTAAAGTACACACCTTAGACTACATTTGTATATAGTTTCCGTCGTTTTTGAAACAATTTTCATAGCTAGGCACCAAGCGTTGTATACCTTCGTCGTAGAAATATCCCTCCTGTGATTTCAGCCATGCATTAACAACTTGTTTGACATCGTTGACCACCAAGGAAGCACTACTCATGCTTAAAAAGGTGATATTCGCCTGGTGTGAGGTCTGGGTTGTTATGCGCTTGATCATATTGTTTCCAGCCAAATATGTGAGGAGATGTTGCGTTTCAGCAGCGGTGTGTGGGCGGGGATTGCTATGATTAATCGCAATTTCCCGTGTAAGCATCCTACGTTGCTTACTCTGGATCAAACTACGCAATTTCTTAAGTGTTTTGCAATAGACATCTGAGTTGACTGTGAGGCCTCGGGGAAAGAAATTCGTAAACAAAATCCGTTTTTGGCTCAAAAGACTGTGCACATGATTTTTCAAGAGGAAAACGTTTAATTGAGGTTATTCTTTGCCGGCGATAAAGTCTACTTCCACGAAAATACTTCTACTTTCAGTAGTCATCTTTTTCCTGTCTGAATTGTGCAAGACTTCTCCACCCTTTCATTTTGTGATGTTCCGTAAGCACCTATGGAACCCAGTGTGCGTACAATTTTCAGTAGCTCAGTTTTTAGTAGTTAATGTCATAAAGAATTTAACTAAATCGAATGAAAAATGCAGGGAGAGCGACGTCATAGTGAATCGTCTATTCTCGTATGTATGTGTGTGTATGTGGTCAATAATCATAAATACCTTAGTGACAGACACAAAAATAACTTATTCCTTAATAGACGTATGTCTATATAACATACCGGCAACGTGCAGATACAAATGAATTACTGTACATTGTTATCTTTAAAAAGATAGTCTAGCATTCATATTGTTACCAAGGTCTCACTGTTAGCCGTATGGTACAGTGGACAAAAACATGCAGACACCAATAAAGTCACTAATCATCAGCTTTAATTAATCACAAATAACAGTTTGTAATCAACAAGTTATTCAACAATATTAAATTTGCAGAATAATTCGAATTAAATTTGTCCACACGCAATAGCAATGTCAACTATTAGAATTCAACACTATCTATAACGCAATAACACTTCGCAGCACTTGAATAAATTCGCCACTCCATCCGCACTAAGGTAAAGCACTCAACACAACTGATCTGACAAAGCCAGTCTGTGACCATTATATACGTAGCGCACGTGTTCTAGAAATTTTCCGTCCTCACTGTGGTGTGCCAATTAAAGCGTATTTCAAGTGTTCTCTAGATATTCTAGAACTTACTTAAGCACGCTCTTGACTGAGTTTCACCTGGACGACAAACAGGTGAGGACGGGTGGAGGATGCTGTTAAAGGCGGTTCCATTCGTTTCAATATTTTGTACACGAGAGCAGATGAGCATAATGTCTAAACGTTATAATTGTTTAGACAAAGAGCAAAAACATTCTCACAAAGACCGTTGTCTTCAAACCTACATGTAACGCCTATGCAAGGTGTATTAATTGCAGTAATGCGTAATTATGGAAAGCTGGAAGAGATAGTTGAAGAAGAAGACTCTTTGTTGTTTTAAAATAAACACTCATTAAGTGTTCAAACCAACTACCCATCATAATAATTACATTTGAACGTTATAAGACTAGCCTTAATGTTACAGCATATATGCATTCTAATTATAATTTGAGATAAAACAATCTGAAAAGAATAAAAATTTTCAAAGCATTGTTCTCAAGGTAAAAGCTAATGTTTTTAGGGAAGTGGGAGAATTGTTATTTACTGAATATTTTTAAATATAGAGTTTCTACAAAAGCAATTAAAGATACAAATTTTAAGGTATTTTTTAATAATTTTTGGGGTGTTGTAAACATTTATATTTGCATAAATGTCGACCTTAATTGAAGTTTTGAAATTCCTGGTTTTTGATTCAAAATCTACATCCAGGCTTTACTTGTTAATTTCTTGACTAAACTGAATAGTGTTATACCAGAAGTATTTCATTGTGACAGAAGATACTGAACATAACTGGGAACTATATGAGTAGGGACGCATCTCCCATTACGCAATGTAATTAGGAAAGTTAATAAACATTTATTCGTTGTTCTCACAGACTCGCTATGTAATATCATTTATATATACATTTTCATTACCTTTATTTACTTTTATTATTATTTTATCCAGTAAAAATAATTTAAATATTATGAGCCCTAAGGTGTGTATTTTGTATGAAAAATAAACAAAAAACTGAGGAACAAGAATAGTTTCATTTTTTGAATATTTTATTTACCGTAAATATCGTAAACCATATTCATCTTTCTCTCTCTCTCTCTATCTCTCCCCCCTATGTCACTACACCCCTTGTTGGGCCCTTACCTCCTTCAATTTTTTCCCCCCATTCTCTTCTCTCGGTAGACATCCTCCTCCAGAAATGCACTTTCAGTATTTCTTTCGCATCCTCATCCACCGCGTCCTCCCATCTTCTCCTCGGTCTTCCCACTGGTCTTTTTCCGTGAATTCTGGTATTGAATAGTTTTCGTGGTATTCTGTCTTTCCCCATTCTGGCTACATGACCAGCCCACCTTAGACGCTGCAGTTTTTGTTAGACGCTGTATTGTGTTAGCGGTGGTTCTTTATACATTTGACAGAATTCAACGTTATATCTTATTCTCCAGCCGTGTACGTCATTAACTGGTCCCAGGATTCTTCGTAAAATTTTTCTTTCAAAGATATCGAGAGTGTTTGTTGTTTTGGAGTTCAGGATACACGTTTCGCAGCCATAGGTTAGGATGGGTATTATTATTGACTTGTATATCCTTAGTTATAACATATCCATATAATAGTACAAACGCCATGACAGATGTTTAATTATTATGGGCATAGTTTATCCAATTTTTATTTTTCAAAGGTAACGGCAATTAAACCTATCACGACCTACTAGATCTCCAAATTTGAATTCTCGATATTGCATATAAAATGCATATATGCAAATGTTTTGGAAAGTTTTCCACTTTGATAAGAGTTACAGGGGTTTTCTCATATCAACCGTAAGAGTTTAACATGTTTTTTAATATAATCTAACAGTTAAACTTTCTATTAATTTTTTAAATTGCTGTGAAAACGACTTATTTATTTAGGTTTTAAGCTCTGGTTACGAAAATACAAAACGGACATTAAAACGCTCCTTACATTTGTAAAATCATGTGTTTGCTTCTACAAAACTGTAATTAATCAGTCTCAACGCCTTTCTTCTATCGATTAATTGTAACCTAAATATCGCGCATAAGCATTTATTACAATATATTTATTATCTTCATCATAGTTAGTACCATCATTAGCTTTATCGTTGTCGTCGTAGTCAGAACGGTTACCATTTATTTTAAAGTTAATGTACTACCGGTGTAAACTATGTACAACGTATATTATGTACATAAATCGAATACCAGATATTAAAAATACGGAAATTTAAAACATATTGTTACGATTGGGATAACCTAGAATAGCCTAGAGAGTCCCCCTCCAGTCTTCCCACCAAGTGTGGCAGGTGTTGCCTCAGTCAAGGCCGCGTTCAAGTTTGTTCTAGTGTCTTCAAGAGGCCACTTGAGATACGCTTTAGCGTCAGCATTAAGTGACGTGTAAACTAAGAAGATTGACGGGAAGATTTTTCTAGAAAGCGTGAGCTACCAATGCATACCAGCCGGCTTCTGAGTTCAGTTACGTAAGCGATTTTCCTTATCGCGGATCGAGTGTTTGTCATAGTATTGTTTGAAGTGTTATAATATTTTAAATTGTGTGGATCTCTATTATTTGACATTATTATCGCGTGTGGACAGATTAACTTGAGTTATTTTATTAGCATTACGAATTAATTATTGTGACAAAGCTGGTTATTAGTAAATTCATCGGTGTCTTGTATTTTGATTTCCACTGTTCCATACGACGATCAATTAAACCGTCGTAACAATTTTATACAAAGTGTAGGGTAGTTTGTATAGGGTTATGTGCTGACACTATACTTTATTATACATCATTTATGATGTTATATCAATGTCCTGAACGAGACAAGAACCTTTTCCCCAATGAGGATATTAGAAAAGATCTACAGGTTTTCTCCATAAATAATAAAATCCAGACTTATCGCAGGGAATGGTTACTGCATCTGGAGAGCATGGAGGAAGGACGACTATCTAAAATTGCGTTTTGATATAGACTCTTTGGTACAAGACATGTAGGAAGGCCGAGAGTGAGATGGGAAATAGCCTGTGAAGACGTAACCGGCAAAGTTTGGTGGAGATGAACAACACTATAAATACGACGGTCTACTTGATCGTCGTAGGTGCAGTCGAAAACAAAATAAGTACAAGACGCCAATTAAGTCACTAATCTCCAGCTTCAATTTTTACAGTTAAACAGTTCGTAATTAACAACACAGTCTACTAAAACAAATCAAATATAAATTGTTCACACGTAATAAAATGTCACTAATATTAAACACAATTGTATTTCAATTATACCGCCCGATTATAAAACGCAACACTTCACTATTAACCACTTGAACCTACACAGTAATGTCGCCCGACAATAACTCTCGAACCGAACTGTAAATATATCGTTGCTCTACTGACTTGAGCGTCCCTGAGTAATTGTATTTATAGCCGCCGAAAATCTAGACGATTCCTAATTGCGTCTTAGCGTTCGTATGAACAACGTAATTAACTGCGGCCTTGACACAGTCCGTACGGCTGGCGGCATCGAGAAGACTCTCGCAAATGCACAAACACGTACGCGACACGCTTATATTCTGGATCTCTCTGGAACGTTCGACAAACACGTAGATTTGTTCTGTGACCTCGTAACGCTGCCTCCTCCTTAAGCTTGTTGGTCCGAAGAACTGGTAAACCGTCTCTGAAATAATACACGACCAGGCAGTCTAGGTGGACGTCCTTGCTAAAGATAATTCTCCGGTTCTTCGAATTCGGTCTCGTGTGATCCGAACATCACGTTCCCAGGAATGCGAGTCTTCCGCTGAACCACTAGTTTCGCTGGAATCTCTCCCGTTGTGTCATGTACTGATGACCTAATCACCACTGGCTGATCCAGGTTTGCTTGGTTCTCGTCAACAACCTCTTTTGTAACCTCATCTTCAGCCACTTTTCCCTCGGGCGTTTCTATCAGCTCAGGAACAAGCAAGAGTTTTGTCTCGACACCCATAGTTGAATTTCAATTACCTTCTTTGTCGTTCACTTATTTGTATTTCCTCTGCTAGTTCTTCCTCCATTTCCCCTTGCAATAGGGAGGGTTCCTCTTGAACAGACCTGTTGACTTTTTCTTCGACTAATGCTACTCGCTTAATCGAATGGTTGATAGACCCTGTCATTTTAGCCATGCAAAGCTTTACCTTCTCTTGGCCAACCTTCAGGACATTCTCTCATAAGTCCACAAAGAATCCGTAGGCATTCATAATGTCGGTGCCAAGAATCACTTCATCGACAATGGCTGCAACGAGCATTTGGTGGCTAAACTCGAGAATACCCAGGCGTACACGTACGTCTACCTTTCCTAGCACGTTCACGGGGCTTCCAGTCACAGTCTGTACTTTACAAGAGCTAATTAGAGGCTGGCGGTTGCTGACTAAGTCAGGGCGCACAATGGACACTGTTGCGCCCGTGTCAACTGTAAATGATGTTGGTTTACCTTCCGTTAATCCATTAACAATCAAGTTTCCACTGGTCTTATGTAGCGTGGAAACGGTGCAATGTTCTGGGGCTTTACTTCTCCAATTGGTATGATCACCATCTTCTCTCGGTATCTTCTTCTCCCAACAGTCTACATGTAGATGACCACGTATTCCACAGTTGTAACATTTCAGCCTTCTGTCTTTTTCAAATCGTTGCGACTCTTTTGATCCTTTTAATTGTTTGTCCAACAACATTGTTTTTCTGCACCCATCGTAACGGCAATGTGATGGCACAAACCCATTAATATAGCGGGACACTGACATGGCAGCTTCAAACTCTAGGGCGTGAACAAGACTATTTCGGTGTCTTGCCATTCGTAACACTTGCTGAAGTTCACAATCTCCAATGCCATCAATATATGTCTGCACTGCAAACCTTATTCGGAAGTCTTCTGGTGATTGAGGATAGGCCAATCTAATCAATCTGTCGATACTTGCTTCAAACTCTTGAAGATTCTCCCTGGAATGTTGTCGTCTTGTTCTCAATTGAGCGTAGTACACGTCTCGCAAATGTTTATCACCGTAGCGTAATTCCAGAGCTTTTATCAATTCGGCATAGGTGTTTTGGCTGTCAGGTGGCACTTTCTATAGTCGTTCTGCCGCGGGTAATTTAATGCGAGAACGAGTGAAACTGCCTTGTCTTTCTCCGTCCAATTGTTTGCGCATGCAGCAGCTTCGAATTGGCGTAAATACGTCGCCCACTGCGTGCTTCCATCAAAGGTTGGGGCCTTGACATGAACTGTCCCAACTGCAGGCGAGGTGACCTTCTCTATTGACTTATTTTTTGTGTCTTTCTCCGTTTTTATCATTGGTACAGTCTGTTCATAAAGTTGTTTTTTTGTTGTAGCTTCAGGCACTGCTCAACTTCATTTTTAATCTTCTCTTTTATATTTGTAATCGAGTCTTCTATTTTTGTTGACATAGCTTTCCTGCACTCGTTACTGTTTTTTCTACTTCACCTATTTTATTAGACATCGATTCTTTAACACTCGAGACAGATTTTTCTACTTCAGCTATTTTTAATCTCATTGATTCTTGTACCTCTGATATTTTAGTAACTTTTTTATTAAGCTCACCTCGTAGGAGACTCAATTCTGCGGTACTATGTTTTTGCATCTGTTTCTGCTCCTGTATTAATGCTTCGAGAGTCTTCTGTTTTACGTTTACGTCGTTCCTCTGTTTCTTCCCTTTCTTGTCTTCGTCCTTCTTTTGTCTCTTTCGCCTCCTGTCTGCGTTTCTCATCCTGTCGTTTTTCTGCTTCTTCCTGTGTCTGCCGCAGCAGTGTTTGTAAAGCTTCCATCATGTGACTGGGATTCATGTTTCCGATTAATCACGAATTACACTCGTCTTGTGCAAAGTGTCCACTGTTTCCACTGTTAACCGTTCTATCCCACTTCTGACACCACTGTTACGACGGTCTACTTGATCGTCGTAGGTACAGTGGAAAACAAAATTAGTACAAGACGCCAATTAAGTCACTAATCACCAGCTTTAATTTTTACTGTTAAACATTTCGTTATTAACAACACAGTCTACTACAACAAATCAAATATAAATTGTTCACACGCAACAAAATGTCACTAATATTAAACACAATTGTGTTACAATTATACCGTCCGATTATAAAACGCAGCACTTCACTAATAACCACTTGAACGTACACACTAATGTCGCCCGATAATAACTCTCGAACCGAACTGTAAATTTATCGCTGCTATACTGACTTGAGCGTCCCTGAGTAATTGTATTTATAGCTGCCGGAAATCTAGACGATTCCTAATTGCGTCTTAGCGTCCGTATGAACTACGTAGTTAACTGCGGCCTTGACAAAGTCCGCACGGCTGGCGGCATCGAGAAGACTCTCGCAAATGGGTCTACAAGCACGTACGCCACACGCTTACATTCTGGACCTCTCTGAAACGTTCGATAAACACGTAGATTGTTCTGTGACGTCGTTACACTATGTTATATTTCCTTTCTACAAAGCTACTCAGTGCTGTATGATATCTTGCCATTGCTTTGACTGCACTGCAATTTATACATTTGCATCTGTTTACTTTTACCTTCCTAAGTTAGCCTTGGCCTTACTCTTCTGTACTTCTTCATTAGACTGGCCTCCGGAACGTTCCTGACTTATCGTTTTTCTCTTGTTCCTACTAAATAACTAAATTACATCACTTCTTTCACTACGTCTACTCGTAATCTCTTTGAATGTCCCCATTTCCCTGGTTTTACCAACCAATTTGTAATTGAATATCACAAAAACGCAAAAAATACGTTAATAAAATTACTTGCAATAGAAGGTAATGTATATTTCTTAATTTAGAAAAAAGAAATACCCAGATTTCGATTTGTGAGATTACTTCTCAATATAGACCTACATATGAGAAGTGGAACATTATATACTTATGTAAATCTCTTGCTGAATATCGACTTGTGTATTTTAATACATGGCAAAGTAAGTACATAACCTTGTAGCTAGACGTCTCATTTATGCCTGGGATCGCTATACGCCTATACGTGTTTTGTTATTTAGCCGTACATAAAAGGCGCACGATCGTTTGTCGGTATACTAACATACACTACTATCTGTATAAGTTAGTAAATTCTAGCCATTTTGACTGCGGGATTAGACAACTACAATAGTACATATAAGAACATAGTAGGAAGATAAAATAATTTAAACAATATAAAAGGTTACCAGCTGTGTTGTTTAATAAACTTTGGTATTGTCTCGTATTCACTTACAAAGTCTGTTTGTCTCTCTTTTGCTGAAAACTGTTTAGTTGACCTCATTATACTTTGACCCAGCAAAGTATAAGATTCATACATTATTAATGTGGCCGTTTCATTTTGTTTTCCGTTCCTCAAGCATTAAGTCAGTACAGATAACACAACACTTCTACCGCGGAATCCACTGAACTGTACACTAATACACTGTACACTGTGAATTCTATTACGTACAGCTTTTCTTTGTCGCCAAGTACGAGACTTAGTGTTAAATTGGTTCTACAGTTTATTAGAAAGACAAAGTCCAAATCGTTGAACAGACACACAGCATAACATGCAACCGTTTTGAACAGTATCCTTATATGCCGTTCTTGTGGAACACATTGTTGGTATTAACGGATATGGCAATGGGTAACCGTATTTGACTAACAGCCAACTGTATTTACCTTTCGTACATATTGTCATACATAGCGTATATACTGCTACGACAATTACGTAATGTTCTCGAAAAGCCGGGAGCGTCAGACTACACGTTTCTAAGCTACCCCAGCGTACAACGTCTGCGTCAATGCCGAACACTCACGTAGCCTCTCCAGACTATTCAACCACTTCTAACTATGACAAATTATGCCGGTACGCCACCAAAAAATGTAAAATTATTTTGGAACTTTTGTAGGATATATATATAAGCGTCTACGCGCGGCATAGAAGTCAGTAAACACCAGGCGATATCGTAGAGTGCGGATCAAGTGATTGTTGCTGGTTATTAGAAAGTGATTATTGTGTTAATTGGTGCGTTAGTGTAACATATCGTTACATTAGTATTGCGTCTGGAAAAATATAACTTGAATTATCGTATAAAAGTACCTTAATGATTACAAATTGACATTTGTGACTAAACGTGATAATTAGTGACTTCATTGGTAAACATTTCTACATAAATGCGCCTTTTGTACACATGACACACAATAATGATAAATACCCGATTCAAATTACAGCACCAAATCTTACAACACTCTAACAGACACTCCAAGTGCCAGCATTTTAAGAAAACTTGTAAACAAGTAAAATTAATTTAGCCTTAGATAAACTGAAATTAAAACTTTTTCTTTAAAAAATAGTTTTATCTGAAAAGGAAAAGCTCATTTCGTAATAACAGCGTTTTTGTTATTTAAATTTATAGTGGTTTTCACTGTTTTTGTCCGTGTAAATTGTCAAGGTATGAGAAATTATCGTCTTAGATTTAGATTGTGGCAACAAAGGAGCACAATGAAATATACATTAAAGCTTTTGTAGCCTGTAACAAACGAACAAGTTTATACTTCAGTAACTCATGACCATGAAGTTAACACAAATATGGTGATACTTACTGAATCACCTAGGTCTACATGATCACTTGCTAATTACTTATATTTGTTACTTTTTTAAAACTCTCACCGGTTTTACTATATCTAATATACGTTGGTGTTGCATCTCCCCGACATTGTTCTAAAAATATATAGACAGTATTGCAACAGTGGAAAAGAAAATGCAGAGGTTTGGGAATTCCAATAGATGGAACTCATATTTTAACATTACAAATCGCGGATGACCAGGTCTTAGTGGCACAAGACAAAGAGGATTTGGAGTATGGCTCGGAAGATCAAAGACGAATACGAGAGCAGGGAACTGTCAATAAATCAAGAAAAGGCCCGGTATTTATGCGTGCGATGTACCGAAACCAAATTGCAATTGTAAAATAATGCAGAAATTGAAAATTACCAGGCATATAAGTACTTAGGAGTACAGATAAAGCAGGATGGCAGAGATACAGATGAAATAAAGGAGAGAGTAGGCATGGGACGGAGGGCTATGAAAAGGCTATATAGTATATGGTGGCATGACCATATAACTGGAGGAAGGAAAGTACAATACAATACAATACTATCGTAAAGAGCATTCTGTTGTATGGTGCTGAGAGTTTAGAGAATGACAGAAACGGACAAAAGGAAAATACTAGCTGTAGAGATGGATGCACTAAGGAGATCATGCAGAGTATCCAGGAGAGAGAAAAAAAGGAATGAACATATTAGACAAATGATAAATGTGAATCTTGCAGTAGTAGAAGGAATGGAAAGAAGACAGTTAATTTTTTTGGACATGTTAAACGGATGGGAGGAGAAAGTTTGACAAAACGGATAATGGAATTGTTACCCCCGGAGGAGAGGAAGAGGGGAAGACCCAGACGATCATGAGAAGAGAGTATCTAGAAAGCTCTAAGTGCGATAAATCTGACAGAAGAACATTGTCAGGACAAAAAATATTTGAGAGAAAGCCTGGAAAACGGACAGCGACGAGAGATTCGATATATATATATATATATATATATATATATATATATATATATATATATAAAATATATATATATTCGATATATATATAATCGGCTATAAACCGATTATATATATATCGTGACGTGAAAATTCCCTTAACATAAAAATAATCTAATAAAAGAAAAATTGAAATACAAAACCATAAAAGACTACAAGCTTAATTAATAAAATCTTATTAGATGCCTGATTAATAGTTAAAATAAAACAATTATTGTATAAACATTTGTGTTAAACCTTGCTATATATTATAACAGGTATTGTGTTTTATTTTAAGTATGTCAGAATCAATTATAATTGTCTATAATTGATCATTTTATAATGTAAATAAGAATGTATTTGCCATAGCCAAGGAAAAACCTACATCTACATAGTAATGTGGAAAGTATTATTGCAGCATACTGAAGGTTTTTAAAACTATAAAATGTATAAGAATAGATAGTGTGATTAATTAGGTTTAATTAATAAACGTAAAATTGTAAAAGAAATAAGAAAATTTATAATATAAATGAATTCTAGCTTGAGGAACACTAGGCATTATAAGGCCTACAGTTTAATCAAAAGATTTTGTGGAAATTAATAATATTATTATGAACCATAAATAACTAAATGTATAAAGGTTAACAAGAATTTATTTGTGCAACTACAGTAATAAATTAGGTATAAAAAAGATTACTGTAAACCTAATTTATTGAAGTAGTCAACACTTTATAAAAATGTAACTTTGGAATTAATGAATGCAAACTGATAATGTAAGATATCAAAATAATCAGTAAGAAAAGGTCTGTTCAATGGTACTAATAACTTCAAGTTTGTACTTAATACAAGAAAATTAGATCGGTTATAAATAATTTTGTAAATTTTAATCTTAAAAAATGATGTCATCACTAACAATGTTTTGGAATTCCACCAATGGAAATTTTACACTTTTGTCTCTTGACAACCTAATATTTAAACAACAATTATTTAGTCTTTGTTAGATTTGATACAGTACACTTGAAAAATTGTAATCCTCTGAGGAAATAAATTGAAACTGAAATCAAACCAAAGATCAATATATATGAAGGAAGACCTAATGAAGATTTAATGAAGCTAGAAGATTATATTAAATCAGATTAACAGAAAAGAAACATTTTAATGTGATTAAAAACTGTTTAGAATGAATAGAAATGAAAGTATTGTGGACAGGTATTCAATTTAGAAAACGATTAAATAACAGTTACCTACAATTCACTATTATACTTTCTACACACTTAAATAAGATTGAATACACTTTCACTGAACTAAGATACTTATATTTTATAATTATTTTACTTATGAACAGTTATTTCTTAGTATTTGAGAATTACTAGATGAAAATAATTTTATAATGCGAGCTCATCAATCCATATTAATCATGTTGAGTTGCCTGAGACAAGCAGATCTTTATGAATACTCTTTGTAATGAGACATTTCTATTTTCTAAAATGTTCTTAACGGCCTGAGCTTAGATTACAGTAGGTTTGTTGATGTTGTCACGGAACAGCTAGCACCGTTAAAAGTTGAAAATTTTAAATTTAATTATTTTATTTTTGTGTGTTTAATATCTCTCTCTCTCTCTCTCTCTCTCTCTCTCTCTCTCTCTCTCTCTCTCTCTCTCTCTCTCTCTCTCTCTCTCTCTCTCTCTCTCTCTCTCTCTCTCTCTCTCTCTCTCTCTTTCCCTCTCAAGCTTAACACGTTTCTTCTATTCTTTTGTATGGACTTGAATAATTCCAAGGATTTTAAAAAAACTTAAGATGTTATTTATTTAAACCTCTGCGAATAACACACTTAGCCGTTAATATCTCTACCTTCTGATATTAAAATTACTAAATATTTATATCTACTGATACACACACTCACAAAAACACACACATAGTTGAAAAAACTAATATAATTTTGTAACTATAATAATGAATTTTTCCGTTGAAGGGCTTGTGAGGATCGGTCAAAAAATATAACACGGATTTTAACTTATGCTCATCGAATTTTAACTTTTCGACAACGTTTATTGTCATCATCAGGACAATTGTTGCTGACGCCAAACACACAAAAGTTGAGTAACGTCATTGACTGATTGATTCGAGTTCATTGATTGACGGTCACTACGATTTAAGGATGTAATCTTCTTCTCTTCATCGTCCTCAAGGTTTTAACCAAAAATGGTTTGTTCCGGTCCTCAAATAGGCAAATATTACAGCTGGTCGCTCCAGCGCTTCCTCGGAGGTCCAACACCTCTTCGTTCCCTCGGCTTATAGTTCCATAGTTGTTTGGGAATGCGGTAGTCATCCATTCGGCCAATCCTGCCGATACTGTTCGATCCTGTCGAGTATAATAATATTCAGTTCGTGCCGTATATCTGTGTTTCTTCTATAATCATGTAGAGTATACACCTTGCCATGTGCCTGAGAACTCTCATTTCAGCCGCTCGGACACGACTGGACTGGCCTTTCGTTGAAGTCCAATTCTCAGACCCATAAAGAAGTGTGGGAAGAGCCATCACCTTGTAGAATTTTAGGCTGTTCCTTTACTTGCTGACTTAAGGGTTTGCCGGAAGGTCCCGCACATAAGTTTGAACTTATCCAATTTATTCACCACCTTGCTGCTTGCATTGCACACTGTAGCCCAGGTATTCAAAACTGCTAATTTGTTCCAGGACAGTACCATATATAACAATGTTTGCCCATACAGGATCAGTTCCACAAAAAGCCATCACCTTGGTTTTGATTGTGGATATCTGCAATCCAGAGTCTTTCAGATTCCATTTAACAAATGTATATCCATCTGCAATATGTTTTCAGAGTACGACAAAATAGCCTGATTGTCCGCAAACAACAAAGTTTCAATTGTAGAATGACCAATCATGTATAGTAATCAATATAATAATCAACATATGTTTTGGTTTTTAACTTTAATATACACTGTTCGTCACATTTAGTTTGCACTAAACCACCGTTGAGTTTGTTAGTGTTTACATTGTTTTGTGATGAAACATAATTTTATGTGGTCGACAAGGCTTTCTATTATAAATTGCGTCTTTTCTAACGTTTGCCGAGACGATCCCATATATTAAGCTTGTTTCTATCGTGAATCGACATCCCTGAATATTTTGCCGGACCCTCTAAACGGATATTCTTGCTTTTATGTTTAGTCTCTTATAAAATTCTGAGAAACGACATTCATTTTTTTTCTTCACAGCGTAATAACAGGTCATCCGGATTGATTAGCCTTTTTGGGTGGTGAGCCTGACAAACGTAGTCTTGTCTCTTAAAAATTCAATTAGATTACCACGGAAGTCGCATCGTGCTTTTAGTCTAATTTTTACTATACTTGTATTGACCAGTAACACGCTATTATACTCTACTTTTCATAAGTATTTTAAAGTCATTGTATTGGTATCCGCGTCACAATTATTATAATTAAACTATAAAGTTTTACCTTAATCCGTCTATGTGATCGCTTAACTTTTCTTCTTTTCTTCTAACGCGTTTCGGATTGTTAATCCATCATCAGAGGTTAAAATAATTCGTCGGTTAAGACTTCGTTAAACATTAAAAGTTGCGTAAAAGACATTTAAAAATTACACTAAAAGAACATTTAAAAATATAGTCCACAAACACAGCGACGTAGCGGATGTGAGTGCGCACTCAATACCGGTCAGCGACGTACTGACCGTACTGACATACTGACGTATTTGGCAGTACGTCGCTGACCGGTATTGAGTGCGCACTCACATCCGCTACGTCGCTGTGTTTGTGGACTATATTTTTAAATGTTCTTTTAGTGTAATTTTTAAATGTCTTTTACGCAACTTTTAATGTTTAACGAAGTCTTAACCGACGAATTATTTTAACCTCTGATGATGGATTAACAATCCGAAACGCGTTAGAAGAAAAGAAGAAAAGTTAAGCGATCACATAGACGGATTAAGGTAAAACTTTATAGTTTAATTATTTTCATAAGTGCTTTCAAGCCTCTCGGTTCATCTTTAGATGGAACACAACAACCACCATAAGCCGAGAGGTTTGAAAGCGCTTATGGAAAGTTTAAATGCGTATAAAGTGCCAAGTTTAGTAAAAGTCAGATTTAACCAATAAATTGTTTTCAGTCTGCTATTGAAACAGCGATTGTCTTAAACAGTTCATTTATAGTTGTATTAGTCTTATTATCATTAGTCTTACTTATTAGTTGACTTATTTTTGACGTATAATAGTGCAGTTCTAGATATGCGTTTCAGGTGACTTGATTATGAAATAATCTTGCGCAATGACAAGTTTTATGGGACTCATGCCCATCCTTCTGCAATGCCCAATCTGCATACTATTTACATACAAGCCGTTAAGGATAATTACATTTAATGATTTCAGTCGGTTTAGTTCTCGTCACAAATTTTGGTAGGTACCGCTCCTGTGCCTTGTTGACTGACATCATTATCCTGCGACAGTGGCGAATGAAAAGTATTGTTGAACTCTTTTGAATAAATATAACGCAATACGTCATATAATTATTTTAAAACTCCGGACTCGAAATTCCGGGTTTTACCCGTTTCATTTGCATAACAAGTTGGAGAATTTGCAAACTAATTTGTTTAAAGTAGAAATTATCTCTTTATCATCCACGTAGTGTTGTTGAAAAATTGTGGGGGGGGGGCAGTGTAGGCAATCAATCGAGTGACAGTTAAAAGTTGAAATATTAGATTATGACACTCAAACGCAAACAAAAACACACTATAAATATGTATAATTCGGTATTAATGATGAATGCACGTCAGAATGTTTTAAAAATATTTGTGTGTCTATTCAGAAATATTGTACAAAGAGTAACTTTATGATTTGATAGTGTACATCACGTCTCGCCAAAGATCGTTAAGTGCATTGAAGTATTAAAAATTAGTTAACTTTAGTTCAAGTCAATTTACACATTTCTAAACTTAAAATTTTTTGTCAAGTTTAAAAACACAAAAATGTAAAGAACTTCGTCTCCGTAAAGTAAAAAAAAAATCTATGGTCTTCTTCTTCTTCTTCTTCTTCTTCTTCTTCTTCTTCTTCTTCTTCTTCTTCTTCTTCTTCTTCTTCTTCTTCTTCTCCTTCTCCTTCTCCTTCTCCTTCTCCTTCTCCTTCTCCTTCTCCTTCTCCTTCTCCTTCTCCTTCTCCTTCTCCTTCTCCTTCTCCTTCTCCTTCTCCTTCTCCTTCTCCTTCTCTTTCTCCTTCTCCTTCTCCTTCTCCTTCTCCTTCTTTTTTCTTTTGCTTCACTACATGTCTTGGGCTATAGCTGTTCCGACTTCACAGCGTCCCTGAGCATTTTTTCCAGGGCATCCCACGATCTCTCGTCCCCACTGGCCTATATTTAAACGCTTGTTTAGGAATACGCGTGTCTACCATCACATGGGACTTGTAATTCTGTCTGTGTTCCTTTATTCTCTCTAGAACCGACTGTACCTTTAGGTCTTTCCTTATGTCATCGTTTCGTAGACGATCTCCTAAACTACATCACTTCACTACTCTTACAAATTTCATTTTGAAGCCTGTATTTTTAATATACCATTTTGCAGGAGAGTCCATGTTTCACACCCATACATTAACGTTTGCACATCCACGAACTTATAGATCTTTAGCTGTGTCTCCCTCTGCATTTTATTCTTCAATAGTGGTCTTATTGTTTGACAGATATGACTAAATATATTTACTTTCTCTTAATATCGTTATTCTTTCTATATGAGATATCACATCCAACATAATTAAAATGTGATACCTGCTACAAAACACTGTTATCTAATAAAAATTTGTTCTTACAGGAAGGCCATGACTTTTGTCTTAGTATTTATGGCAGATTTCATGGTAGGTATAAATAGATCTTTGTAACTCATTTTGACTTTCCCCTATAATTATCTCGTCATCTGGGTAGAGTATAATGTAGTTTTCATTACAGGAATAATTTTGATGCTAATAGAAGTGTATGCAAGTACGTCCCAATTAAATTTTCTACAGTTATTAAAATTGTTTTTAATATTTTTTTCGATAATCAAGTTACTCGCTTTTCATTTTTTAAATACTTGGACATGATTTTTATAACATTGGTACTATATTGTATTTTATTGCATTATCTTGCGTTTTAAATCTTTAAATATTGAAAAGCCCTGTTATCTTATGTTGGAATCTAAACTCTACGTTCATGCTGCTGATTTTGAATCCTACAGCATAAACGGAAATAGAGCCATTTCAAATCATCCATGACAGTAGAATTGACTGACAACAACAGGAAACAAATACAACTTGAAATGTAAAACCATTCAAACCGTACACTACTTACATGCTTAATATTTGTTTTACGGACACTACTTTACGTATGATAACAAGTATAAAGCAGTACTGTACTCTTTCCTGTAGCAATTTCTTGTGTACAGTATAATATCATTATTACTTTTTAAGATGGCCGTTTTGCTTAAGCCATGCATTTTTGTAATTATATTCAAAAATGTTGTTAATCGTATAACGTTGCAGAAATCAGACCCTATAGGGTATCGACACCTGTTAGGTAAATGATAAAAGGTAAATAATTTAATGAATAATGATGGAAAAAAATATAAAATGGAATTGAGAAAGTAAAATGGAGACTTGTAAACAAGAATAATAAATAAGTGAATAGACTAGACTGACAAACAAATGACTATGACCCAACCCCAGGGATTGGCCAGATAAAGACAATAAAAAAAAAAAGACAAATTAATGATAAAAAGCACAATGGAGTAAAGCAAATCTAATCACTAACAATGAACAAAATAATACAAAAGAAAGTACACTAACCATAAGAAATAAGTAAAACAATTATTAGTAGATAAGGTATGTTGTTAAGAGCCTTATTATGATAAGAAAGTAAGACATAAAATGTTGAAATAATAACTATAAATGTGTGTTCAAAATATCATAGAAACCTAGAGTGAGAGGTAGGTAGGAAGTGAAAGTGATAAACAGTGGAAGTGATGGAAGTGATAAGAATGAATTAATACAAACAGTGAATAAAGTTAAGAAAGAAATAGACAAAGGTAAGAAACCCAAAACAACAAACAATAGGTTGATAGACAACTAATTTAATAATGTTAGATAATGAGAACCATGAGTTATGGGTACAATGATAATAAAACATCCTATATTAATAAATTAATCAAAGGGATGATAATAATGATATAATAGATGGTGTTAAAATAAACGTCACCACAATTGTTAATTGTTAATTAAAAGAGTTGTGTTTTTAAGAAGGAATATGGCTGAAAAATGAACAGACCATAAACCTATTTTTATGTTATGTTTTTATAATAATATTAAGTGATACAAAAGTGTGTAAAGAATAGTAATAGATATAAATAAGGAGGTAAAGTTTACAATCATAATAATAACCATCAGGATAAAGACAGGAAAACAAAAAGAATAACAGACAAGAAATGATATTGAAAATTTATAATAACTTTCATTTATTGTAAAATAGCCCAAAGTAATACCAAAAGTAAATAAGTAATAACTAAGTAATAAATAAGTAATAAAAGTAAAAAGTAATTAAATAAGTAAGTAATAATAAGTAATAAATAAGTAAATATGTAATAATTAATAAATAAGTAATAAGTAATGACAACAAGAAAAACCTGTGGAAATGTAAAATAATATTTAATTTGTGTAAAATAAGAAGATATAGCCAATTACTACTTAGGCCTATAAAATGCCTAACTGTATAAATTCAAAATTAACAGATTGTAAGAAATTAACTATTGTATTAGAAAACTCAGGGCAAGTAGCTCATTAAGTACAATTAGTGAACCATATTAACATGTCAGAATTAGATTAAAAAACATAAAATAAGAAAGATATGTAATAATATAATATTAGCATTTTGTCAAAACTTTAATCCATGAACAAACCCAGCTTTGTGGGATGTCAAAATAATGTTTGAAAGAAAATAAAAACATTTGTGATAATATCTAATACATAGATAAGAAGACAGAAGAATAATAGCCATCAGAAAATATTTATTAATTTTGAACTAAAATTCAAATATTATAACAATAGATATAAATGTAATCAACCAATGAGAGTATAGACAGTTGCCATAACAACGGAACGTTATTTAAATAATTCCGTTATAACACATTAGTCCATTATTGATGACCAAGTGAGACGGAAGCCAAACTATAATCGACTCAATTAAGATTTAAAATAAGAAGAAATATCATAAAACTTAATAAGAGATGGATTCAAGAAGGTGTACAAAGACACAGTAAAAACCGGAGAGCCAATAAACCCAATTTTAATAAGTAAAAATAGTTAAAAAATTCTCATTAATTGAACAAGAAGCCGTATGAAGCAGAGAACCAAATGATGGAACACTAATGACTGTATTAACCCAATAAGGAAAGAATACCTGTGAATCAACACCAGAATCGACAAAGTTTGTTAAGTATACCTGAATTATCAGAAGTTGCGAAATAAATAAATTAACTCTAATCACTACACAAAATCTCTCACTCCGAACTTCGTAACTCAATTTCATTCAAAGATTGATTGATGATAATTATTAACTTGTAAGTAAATATAAATTAACCTATGTATGAAGAACGAAAAACTAGCACACACTTTTAACACTCAGAAACGATTAGTATTTAAACTTTATTAGTATATAAGAACCACTGATGTAAGGTGGTGTATTTTAATAACATCTTGTTGTTTTAAATTTTCGTAATCCAAAGGACCCGTTAACTGAATGAATCGCATAAAATAAACATTGACGACAGACCTGCTGTAGTAGTCACTATTCAGTCAACATAGCCACACTTTGAGAGATTACTAGTTTCGAGCCGGAGCAACTTCGTTTTATGTTAATATATTTTTGTAACTGAATGATCAATAAGTAACTATTTTGAGTATTAATAAATGAGTACTGATTATTCATAACCGTCCTTCATTTTATTTAATTTGTCTTATAACAATTAATTGTGCAATTTAGCGGTGAACAAAATTGTTTACCAAATTTGGACGTTGGCAACACGACGAACAGCAGGCGAAATTCGAGTTCCCGCCAGTCTGCGAGGGTAATTCAAATTTGCTATCACCGAATAAAAGACAACTTACTTGAACTTCTTAATTGTTTAAATAGAAACAATTTAGGGACTATCGGGAAATCAAATACAACTAATAAGGACAGGTAAGGATTATCATTTTGAAGATATCGGTACTGGTTATTCGTGCGTTCGCGACGGACGTAGTCTGCGCGAAACACTTTATAAAATTGACGACAACTTGATAAGACGTTCAGAGTACGATAACCGTTTAATTCAAAGGAGAGGTTCTTTATAATCGTTGTGAAAATTATTTACAAAGTCTATTAGTGTAATAATAAGCTATTTATTTACCAATTATCATTTTTTAGCTGATTTATTATTACCATTCACATGTTGCGTAAGTGAAAAATACAGGAAAATAAAGTGTTTTACATAACAACTTAATACTTTTCACAGGAGTTGTGTGTATTGTTTTAATTGTCAGACATGAAAATATAATTGCATGCAGTCCTGAACACTTTGTCCGTAGACCGTAGTGTTTTTAACGTTAAATACTGGCTTAGGAAGGAAGATTAATAACTTCTCAAGCCTTTTTAAACATTGTAGAATATTCTGTCTTTAATATTTTCTACTAATTCCATTTCATTGTTGATACCAAACAACAAGAGAAGATTTGTAATACGAAATACTTTCATAGAAATCAATAAAAAATTATGTAGTGTGATGAACCTTACAACATATTTTAACTGAAAGCATTTATATATTCTAAACCTACTTTGAAAATAAATGTGGAAATATTTTTATAAAAATAAATAATATCAATATAGGTTAAACTTAAATTATAATTTTAAATAAAACATTAATAAAAAATGGGGATATTTTTAATTAGCTTGTTCTAAATTCGAATTATAATTACGTATCTTGTCAAATTACTATACACGATATTAATTGATGACTCTCTGATCACTTGGAGAAACATATTAATGCAAAGGGTTATTTTAAAAATATATACATACTTGGTGCGTTTTGCACTTGGCGTAAAAAACTTTTAATACACTGAAACAGCTGTCAGAGTTAAATTAAACATGTAAAACCTAACATGTGTTTATATATTAAAACAAAAACCCTTTCCATTAAATTACTATACATTTTCTTAAACATGAGAGACGAAAAGAACACACCCATACATTGTGAAATTAGGTTTTAAATACTCAGAAATATAAAACTTTTTTCCAGATAAAAAGTATAATAATTAATGTATACATTAGTTTAAACACTCATACTTTTACAGGTAATGAATTCTTAGCATTTATTGTTGGCATGCCTCGTTACCTCGTTATATTTATTGACTCAACTTATGGTTTTTATACATATAAGTTAATTTTGTGTGTGTGTGTATGTGTGTGTGAGAGAGAGAGACAGGGAGCGCACACATACATATAGTACACAAAACAACTTCAACATCTTGTTCCACTGTCATTATTTTAATTTGGTAGATTCGGGTTGCGTATTAAATTATTGTTTTCAACTACACAGAATATTTTGCAATTCTCACAGACTTTCCCACAGTTTTAAAACGTAAATTTTTAGCCAACTGCGGCAATCAGCTAATGTCGGTTAGAAAACTTCATATTTATTTGAAACAAAGAGTTACTGGTGTCTTCATTTCTTTAATAACATAACAATCATTAGATACGTATTGATATGATTCATACTTTGGTTTCCACACAGTCTGGTCGCTTCCGGTCAAAAACCAACCACTCTCACCCAGAAGAATATGACGCCTGACCAGAAGATGGTGTAAAATTCTAAAGCTTTTATTAGATTATACGTACATTGAGGCTAGTACATTAGTAGAAGTAGAAGTATTTAAGGGGATTTTTAAACTATTATAACTCCAAACTTTACTGGAAATACAAACTTTTATTTTACTAATGCACAATTATGTGTGTGCATGTGTACGTGCGTGTATTTGTAAAGAAATTTCTGAGAGTAATTGAAGAATATTCAAAAATATTTCATGAAATTATCCAAAATGCATTTTTTAAATTGCTCTTTATAGATTATATACAATAAGATATTACCGATTACAATTTTCATATAATAGTTTCTAACGTAAATCTTGAAGTCGTAAAACTTAAGTAAAGTAGCTACGATTTCTTTATGACTTATCTAACATACGAAGTTTTTCAGGGTTGTGCAAGTAACCCGCAATTACGGCGCGTTGCGAACTTTGGATGAGCTCCCGCCGCGGGCAAATATCACGTAAAGCATAGTAAGGGAGGCATACTGTTTTTGTATTTCTTCCTATCTTTATAGAAGTTTATCCTCCTCCTTTCAAGTCTTTTTATTTGGTCCTATAACAAACAGAAATGTATTTCCTATATCTACTTGCTATATAAATTATCGCCCATATATTGTTAGTCTTCTAATGATACTGCCATATCCCGCATTCTGACCACGAGAGGTTTTCATTGCACTCATCATTATGCTGTAAGTGTCATTTCCCATTTCAAAGAGCATATGTTCTTTTCATGACCTCTTAGGTCTGTTCCGTTCCTGCCGTCTAGCTGGAACCTTGTCTATGGAATTTTTGTGCCAAGATCGTCAAGTATTCTTTCCAAGTTGTCCATTGTCTAGTCCTCTTAGGCTCTTACGTTTTACGTAACTATATTGCACCCTGGACAATAATTTGAGCGCTACTTTAACGTATTGCCGCGTTACAAATCCAGGGAACCCATCTTAACTGAGCTCTGTCAAATTACATGGGCTGCCTACGTTGTAACGAACTGTATTCAAATCAAATTAACTGAACAAATTACTTACTAACTGTGTAAGGAAACAAGGGAAGGTGTTGTACTGATTTACGCACTCATTTTCTGTGTGTAACAAGACGACATCTCTTTATTTAACAACTGTTACTGACAGATCCCATGACATTACTAATTAAACTAAAGTATTTAAAATTCTTTTATAAAGCTTTGGGATCAAACTGACTCTATTTTGCTATACCTCGGATCCGGGTTAGCTTTCTGTATTTGATAATAAAGACTTTTATTTATATTCAATTCATTATCTTAGCTTGCAAGATTTCTTTAACCACTTGAAGAATGGTTCTATTACTTGGAATAATAA
Source organism: Magicicada septendecula (assembly GCA_034769895.1). Lineage (NCBI taxonomy): Eukaryota > Metazoa > Arthropoda > Insecta > Hemiptera > Cicadidae > Magicicada > Magicicada septendecula. The sequence continues at coordinate 344,266,895 of CM068375.1, forward strand.
TAAGATACATCAATATATAAAGCGTTACAACGTATGATGTTTGAGTTTTTACAGTAAACTCTTAGATTTACACTTTTAATGTTTACATTAAATTAATTGTCTTTGAAATGTCTCTTTTGGAAGTGTGTAGTATAACAAATATTATTAACTCTCGATAGACAGGCTATCGAGTCACCTTTAGAATGGAATGTAGAAACCTCGTCCTGGGGTGTCCGTCTTGGGAATCCTCGTACGCGCCGTCATCATCTGAGTCGGGTCTTCGTCAATAATGTGTCGAAAGTTCACAGAGGAGATTGAAGCTTCTTAGGTGTAAGTATATGTAGATTCTCGGATGTCCTAAACAGCGTCTTCTGCCGGGTATACGTGTCTTTAAACAGTTACTGCAGATCACATCTTCAGGAATGATGTTGAAATGTGAGTTACTTCTTGAAGGGAGTCGTCATCTTGCTTAACACTGTTACTTTTTGTTGTTACATATTATTTCTTCTTGTTACCAAATATTTATAGTTAATGGTACATGCTACAAGCTTTTTGTAGCAGTAGTTACTAAACTACATTTAAATTAAACAAACAAACTAACAACATTTTATCCGAGCTTTCGCTCGTACATCTGCACACTGTGAGGTCAACATAGCGAGAGAGAGTTTTTCTGCTCGCTTCAACTGGTACTTAACGAAAGGGAGAGGGGCAATTACTCCGTGAGAATATAGTCCCTACCTTTATTCAAGTTAACATTTTTATTTACACAACTATACCTTAATAAACATATATAATTTTAATGAGTTATTTTAACGACTATCTGTGTCTTCAGATTTTTAATTATTAACATTATGATTTTTATCTTATCCTAAATTACACACGACTCGGGAGACATGTCGAGTCCGGAATTAACAAGTCACCGCCTGACAACAAGCAAAGGGTTAAATACGACAATAATAACTATTTACAATATGCCTTTTTATTAAAGTTTCCTTGAACTTCTTAATTACTACTTATTCTCATACTGAGTACATACAGGGGTTTTAAGTATTATAGTGAGATTTAAAATTGCTTAATCGCTCGCAAACTTACTTTTTAAAATTCTTCCTTTTTTACAATTATTGTTACAATTTAAATCGTCACATACTCCACCGCTTAATTTGCACATTACTTTTTTTTTTTTTTTTTTTTTATAACTGGGGACTTGGAGTATGAATGGTGTCAGTGTGTGTAATTTCTTATTATTACTATTATTTATTATTAGTGCACAGTTTGTTTTCTCTAATTCTCTTTAAATGATCTTGTTCATTTAAATGATCGCCTTCGTGAAATTCCCTTTTTCTCACTTCTTACAGTACTAATTTATATTTTAATCTTAATACTAATTTCCAAACCTTAGATTGGAAAGATCCCTACTTATCCGTAACTCACAACATCGTGGCCCGACTGACATCAGCTTACTCTAACTACACCAGTTAGCTTTCAGCATTCATTAATGATCTTTGGCACCTTTCTGCCCTATCATTACTCTTTTCAGTCGGCGCCGTTGTGACCTGTTACGTTACATGTATATAATTCTCTCTTAATTATATACCATAAACTTATTTCTAAAATAATCTAAAGAGGATCCCATACTCCACTTTAGATTACTGTTACTTGAGAGAAGCGGAATCTCACGAAGATAATTCTCTTTTATCTCTTTAACAATAACTAAACAAACTATGAGCAAGGGGAGACACTTTACACAATGCATTGTAATGCACACTAGGGGTGGTTTTCAATTGTTTAGGCTAGCACCGGTTTATCACAATAGGGAGGGTGCGTGGCTGCTTACTACAATTCCTAACACGCATTATTTTCTCTAACTGGCCACCACCGGGGTGTTTACAATATGCAACTAAACTTTTATTATTATTATTCTTTTCCCTTACTTACTGCTACACTTCACACAAATTTAGTTTACATCAAGATTTATTTAGCCTTATTATTTAATCAAATATTATTATTCACTTATTATTACTTTCTTTATTATTTATTAATTACTTTGGGGAATTTAAGAAACGCACCTAGAACTATTTACTATCTAACTACCATATTTATTTAGCACACTTTATTTATTATTAATAAATTTATTATTAAGTCACTATATTATTTAATTGTCGTCACGGGGAAAATACTTGAACTACTATTTTGTACACATTTCCACATATATAAGATAAATTCTTAGGAAAATAATTTATACAAATTCGACAAGAACAATTTCTCTTCTAAGGGAGAGACAGAAATTGCACACACATATTTTTCAAAGTTGAATACCGATCAGCTGTTTTCTGGAATGTAGTTCACCCTCTTTATTTAGTTAACACAGGTAGGCTGAGTGTGTCAGTGAGAATGGGGGGTTTTACTCTTATTGTTTTCTACACAATGCCAGCGATTACTTCCTGAACAGGTCCGAACAGGCGGAAAGGAGCACAGACGTTAGGGTGAATCTTATTCAACAATACGGACTATTATTACGCTTAATAACACTTTGGCTCTATTCATTCATATACTTTCCGAATGATTATGATTACTTTACTTTTCTTACTTGCTAAGAATTGATTTTAATTGGGGAAGGTAAATGAATTAGTTATTTTGTTCACAAGTTCAAAATTACGAATTTCTTTTCACGTAATTAACTGGGTCTACTTTACGCAGGAGCATTATTATTATTAACAAATTTTTGTTACTACAGACACATGTTAGTGTATGTCTAACATATACTTTGCAGAAATATTCAAGAACCAACAGGTCATGGATTGTCTTAAAACAAACCTGTTACAGATTGCTCAGTTCACCAAACATTACAAGTCATGTATGCAAGTAGGTACATGCATATATCTTCATACAATGAGATTTCAACTTCTACTGACTATCATTTACGTATTTTCGAGATACATAAGATATGAGATATGTTTTGAAAATTAAATTTACATTAATTACATTCTCTGAGTGCATAGATCAATAACATTCAGGGATTTATTTAATTTACTAACAAATTAAGAAAACTACAGAGTGGCACAATTTTGTTTGTTACACTCTGTACACAATTACTCTTACAAGACAACAACAACACAATACCATTTATATAATTAAACAGTGGCGCAATTTTGTATGCGTCACGAGGCTTACAACACCTTTATAAAAATAAGCAGAGTGGCGCAATTTTGTTACGTCACGATGCTTACAACACCTTTATATAAATTAGCAGAGTGGCGCAATTTTGTTTTGTATTGCAGCGTTACAAATCCAGGGAACCCATCTTAACTGAGCTCTGTCAATTACACTGAACAAATTACTTACTAACTGTGTAAGGAAACAAGGGAAGGTGTTGTACTGATTTACGCACTCATATTCTGTGTGTAACAAGACGACATCTCTTTATTTAACAACTGTTACTGACAGATCCCATGACATTACTAATTAAACTAAAGTATTTAAATTTCTTTTATAAAGCTTTGGGATCAAACTGACTCTATTTTGCTATACCTCGGATCCGGGTTAGCTTTCTGTATTTGATAATAAAGACTTTTATTTATATTCAATTCATTATCTTAGCTTGCAAGATTTTTTTAACCATTTGAGGAATGGTTCTATTACTTGGAATAATAATAAGATACATCAATATATAAAGCGTTACAACGTATGATGTTTGAGTTTTTACAGTAAACTCTTAGATTTACTCTTTTAATGTTTACATTAAATTAATTGCCTTTGAAATGTCTCTTTTGGAAGTGTGTAGTATAACAAATATTATTAACTCTCGATAGACAGGCTATCGAGTCACCTTTAGAATGGAATGTAGAAACCTCGTCCTGGGGTGTCCGTCTTGGGAATCCTCGTACGCGCCGTCATCATCTGAGTCGGGTCTTCGTCAATAATGTATCGAAAGTTCACAGAGGAGATTGAAGCTTCTTAGGTGTAAGTATATGTAGATTCTCGGATGTCCTAAACAGCGTCTTCTGCCGGGTATACGTGTCTTTAAACAGTTCCTGCAGATCACATCTGTAACGTATTGCCGCGTTACAAATCCAGGGAACCCATCTTAACTGAGCTCTGTCAATTACATGGGCTGCCTACGTTGTAACGAACTGTATTCAAATCAAATTAACTGAACAAATTACTTACTAACTGTGTAAGGAAACAAGGGAAGGTGTTGTACTGATTTACGCACTCATTTTCTGTGTGTAACAAGACGACTTCTCTTTATTTAACAACTGTTACTGACAGATCCCATGACATTACTAATTAAACTAAAGTATTTAAATTTCTTTTATAAAGCTTTGGGATCAAACTGACTCTATTTTGCTATACCTCGGATCCGGGTTAACTTTCTGTATTTGATAATAAAGACTTTTATTTATATTCAATTCATTATCTTAGCTTGCAAGATTTCTTTAACCATTCGAAGAATGGTTCTATTACTTGGAATAATAATAAGATACATCAATATATAAAGCGTTACAACGTATGATGTTTGAGTTTTTACAGTAAACTCTTGGATTTACTCTTTTAATATTTACATTAAATTAATTGTCTTTGAAATGTCTCTTTTGGAAGTGTGTAGTATAACAAATATTATTAACTCTCGATAGACAGGCTATCGAGTCACCTTTAGAATGGAATGTAGAAACCTCGTCCTGGGGTGTCCGTCTTGGGAATCCTCGTACGCGCCGTCATCATCTGAGTCGGGTCTTCGTCAATAATGTGTCGAAAGTTCACAGAGGAGATTGAAGCTTCTTAGGTGTAAGTATATGTAGATTCTCGGATGTCCTAAACAGCGTCTTCTGCCGGGTATACGTGTCTTTAAACAGTTACTGCAGATCACATCTTCAGGAATGATGTTGAAATGTGAGTTACTTCTTGAAGGGAGTCGTCATCTTGCTTAACACTGTTACTTTTTGTTGTCACATATTATTTCTTCTTGTTACCACATATTTATAGTTAATGGTACATTCTACAAGCTTTTTGTAGCAGTAGTTACTAAACTACATTTAAATTAAACAAACAAACTAACAACATTTTATCCGAGCTTTCGCTCGTACATCTGCACACTGTGAGGTCAACATAGCGAGAGAGAGTTTTTCTGCTCGCTTCAACTGGTACTTAACGAAAGGGAGAGGGGCAATTACTCCGCGAGAATATAGTCCCTACCTTTATTCAAGTTAACATTTTTATTTACACAATTATACCTTAATAAACATATATAATTTTAATGAGTTATTTTAACGACTATCTGTGTCTTCAGATTTTTAATTATTAACATTATGATTTTTATCTTATCCTAAATTACACACGACTCGGGAGACATGTCGAGTCCGGAATTAACAAGTCACCGCCTGACAACAAGCAAAGGGTTAAATACGACAATAATAACTATTTACAATATGCCTTTTTATTAAAGTTTCCTTGAACTTCTTAATTACTACTTATTCTCATACTGAGTACATACAGGGGTTTTAAGTATTATAGTGAGATTTAAAATTGCTTAATCGCTCGCAAACTTACTTTTTAAAATTCTTCCTTTTTTACAATTATTGTTACAATTTAAATCGTCACATACTCCACCGCTTAATTTGCACATTACTTTTTTTTTTTTTTTTTTTTTTATAACTGGGGACTTGGAGTATGAATGGTGTCAGTGTGTGTAATTTCTTATTATTACTATTATTTATTATTAGTGCACAGTTTGTTTTCTCTAATTCTCTTTAAATGATCTTGTTCATTTAAATGATCGCCTTCGTGAAATTCCCTTTTTCTCACTTCTTACAGTACTAACTTATATTTTAATCTTAATACTAATTTCCAAACCTTAGATTGGAAAGATCCCTACTTATCCGGAACTCACAACATCGTGGCCCGACTGACATCAGCTTACTCTAACTACACCAGTTAGCTTTCAGCATTCATTAATGATCTTTGGCACCTTTCTGCCCTATCATTACTCTTTTCAGTCGGCGCCGTTGTGACCTGTTACGTTACATGTATATAATTCTCTCTTAATTATATACCATAAACTTATTTCTAAAATAATCTAAAGAGGATCCCATACTCCACTTTAGATTACTGTTACTTGAGAGAAGCGGAATCTCACGAAGATAATTCTCTTTTATCTCTTTAACAATAACTAAACAAACTATGAGCAAGGGGAGACACTTTACACAATGCATTGTAATGCACACTAGGGGTGGTTTTCAATTGTTTAGGCTAGCACCGGTTTATCACAATAGGGAGGGTGCGTGGCTGCTTACTACAATTCCTAACACGCATTATTTTCTCTAACTGGCCACCACCGGGGTGTTTACAATATGCAACTAAACTTTTATTATTATTATTCTTTTCCCTTACTTACTGCTACACTTCACACAAATTTAGTTTACATCAAGATTTATTTAGCCTTATTATTTAATCAAATATTATTATTCACTTATTATTACTTTCTTTATTATTTATTAATTACTTTGGGGAATTTAAGAAACGCACCTAGAACTATTTACTATCTAACTACCATATTTATTTAGCACACTTTATTTATTATTAATAAATTTATTATTAAGTCACTATATTATTTAATTGTCGTCACGGGGAAAATACTTGAACTACTATTTTGTACACATTTCCACATATATAAGATAAATTCTTAGGAAAATAATTTATACAAATTCGACAAGAACAATTTCTCTTCTAAGGGAGAGACAGAAATTGCACACACATATTTTTCAAAGTTGAATACCGATCAGCTGTTTTCTGGAATGTAGTTCACCCTCTTTATTTAGTTAACACAGGTAGGCTGAGTGTGTCAGTGAGAATGGGGGGTTTTACTCTTATTGTTTTCTACACAATGCCAGCGATTACTTCCTGAACAGGTCCGAACAGGCGGAAAGGAGCACAGACGTTAGGGTGAATCTTATTCAACAATACGGACTATTATTACGCTTAATAACACTTTGGCTCTATTCATTCATATACTTTCCGAATGATTATGATTACTTTACTTTTCTTACTTGCTAAGAATTGATTTTAATTGGGGAAGGTAAATGAATTAGTTATTTTGTTCACAAGTTCAAAATTACGAATTTCTTTTCACGTAATTAACTGGGTCTACTTTACGCAGGAGCATTATTATTATTAACAAATTTTTGTTACTACAGACACATGTTAGTGTATGTCTAACATATACTTTGCAGAAATATTCAAGAACCAACAGGTCATGGATTGTCTTAAAACAAACCTGTTACAGATTGCTCAGTTCACCAAACATTACAAGTCATGTATGCAAGTAGGTACATGCATATATCTTCATACAATGAGATTTCAACTTCTACTGACTATCATTTACGTATTTTCGAGATACATAAGATATGAGATATGTTTTGAAAATTAAATTTACATTAATTACATTCTCTGAGTGCATAGATCAATAACATTCAGGGATTTATTTAATTTACTAACAAATTAAGAAAACTACAGAGTGGCACAATTTTGTTTGTTACACTCTGTACACAATTACTCTTACAAGACAACAACAACACAATACCATTTATATAATTAAACAGTGGCGCAATTTTGTATGCGTCACGAGGCTTACAACACCTTTATAAAAATAAGCAGAGTGGCGCAATTTTGTTACGTCACGATGCTTACAACACCTTTATATAAATTAGCAGAGTGGCGCAATTTTGTTTTGTATTGCAGCGTTACAAATCCAGGGAACCCATCTTAACTGAGCTCTGTCAATTACACTGAACAAATTACTTACTAACTGTGTAAGGAAACAAGGGAAGGTGTTGTACTGATTTACGCACTCATATTCTGTGTGTAACAAGACGACATCTCTTTATTTAACAACTGTTACTGACAGATCCCATGACATTACTAATTAAACTAAAGTATTTAAATTTCTTTTATAAAGCTTTGGGATCAAACTGACTCTATTTTGCTATACCTCGGATCCGGGTTAGCTTTCTGTATTTGATAATAAAGACTTTTATTTATATTCAATTCATTATCTTAGCTTGCAAGATTTTTTTAACCATTTGAGGAATGGTTCTATTACTTGGAATAATAATAAGATACATCAATATATAAAGCGTTACAACGTATGATGTTTGAGTTTTTACAGTAAACTCTTAGATTTACTCTTTTAATGTTTACATTAAATTAATTGCCTTTGAAATGTCTCTTTTAGAAGTGTGTAGTATAACAAATATTATTAACTCTCGATAGACAGGCTATCGAGTCACCTTTAGAATGGAATGTAGAAACCTCGTCCTGGGGTGTCCGTCTTGGGAATCCTCGTACGCGCCGTCATCATCTGAGTCGGGTCTTCGTCAATAATGTATCGAAAGTTCACAGAGGAGATTGAAGCTTCTTAGGTGTAAGTATATGTAGATTCTCGGATGTCCTAAACAGCGTCTTCTGCCGGGTATACGTGTCTTTAAACAGTTCCTGCAGATCACATCTGTAACGTATTGCCGCGTTACAAATCCAGGGAACCCATCTTAACTGAGCTCTGTCAATTACATGGGCTGCCTACGTTGTAACGAACTGTATTCAAATCAAATTAACTGAACAAATTACTTACTAACTGTGTAAGGAAACAAGGGAAGGTGTTGTACTGATTTACGCACTCATTTTCTGTGTGTAACAAGACGACTTCTCTTTATTTAACAACTGTTACTGACAGATCCCATGACATTACTAATTAAACTAAAGTATTTAAATTTCTTTTATAAAGCTTTGGGATCAAACTGACTCTATTTTGCTATACCTCGGATCCGGGTTAACTTTCTGTATTTGATAATAAAGACTTTTATTTATATTCAATTCATTATCTTAGCTTGCAAGATTTCTTTAACCATTCGAAGAATGGTTCTATTACTTGGAATAATAATAAGATACATCAATATATAAAGCGTTACAACGTATGATGTTTGAGTTTTTACAGTAAACTCTTGGATTTACTCTTTTAATATTTACATTAAATTAATTGTCTTTGAAATGTCTCTTTTGGAAGTGTGTAGTATAACAAATATTATTAACTCTCGATAGACAGGCTATCGAGTCACCTTTAGAATGGAATGTAGAAACCTCGTCCTGGGGTGTCCGTCTTGGGAATCCTCGTACGCGCCGTCATCATCTGAGTCGGGTCTTCGTCAATAATGTGTCGAAAGTTCACAGAGGAGATTGAAGCTTCTTAGGTGTAAGTATATGTAGATTCTCGGATGTCCTAAACAGCGTCTTCTGCCGGGTATACGTGTCTTTAAACAGTTACTGCAGATCACATCTTCAGGAATGATGTTGAAATGTGAGTTACTTCTTGAAGGGAGTCGTCATCTTGCTTAACACTGTTACTTTTTGTTGTCACATATTATTTCTTCTTGTTACCACATATTTATAGTTAATGGTACATTCTACAAGCTTTTTGTAGCAGTAGTTACTAAACTACATTTAAATTAAACAAACAAACTAACAACATTTTATCCGAGCTTTCGCTCGTACATCTGCACACTGTGAGGTCAACATAGCGAGAGAGAGTTTTTCTGCTCGCTTCAACTGGTACTTAACGAAAGGGAGAGGGGCAATTACTCCGCGAGAATATAGTCCCTACCTTTATTCAAGTTAACATTTTTATTTACACAATTATACCTTAATAAACATATATAATTTTAATGAGTTATTTTAACGACTATCTGTGTCTTCAGATTTTTAATTATTAACATTATGATTTTTATCTTATCCTAAATTACACACGACTCGGGAGACATGTCGAGTCCGGAATTAACAAGTCACCGCCTGACAACAAGCAAAGGGTTAAATACGACAATAATAACTATTTACAATATGCCTTTTTATTAAAGTTTCCTTGAACTTCTTAATTACTACTTATTCTCATACTGAGTACATACAGGGGTTTTAAGTATTATAGTGAGATTTAAAATTGCTTAATCGCTCGCAAACTTACTTTTTAAAATTCTTCCTTTTTTACAATTATTGTTACAATTTAAATCGTCACATACTCCACCGCTTAATTTGCACATTACTTTTTTTTTTTTTTTTTTTTTATAACTGGGGACTTGGAGTATGAATGGTGTCAGTGTGTGTAATTTCTTATTATTACTATTATTTATTATTAGTGCACAGTTTGTTTTCTCTAATTCTCTTTAAATGATCTTGTTCATTTAAATGATCGCCTTCGTGAAATTCCCTTTTTCTCACTTCTTACAGTACTAACTTATATTTTAATCTTAATACTAATTTCCAAACCTTAGATTGGAAAGATCCCTACTTATCCGGAACTCACAACATCGTGGCCCGACTGACATCAGCTTACTCTAACTACACCAGTTAGCTTTCAGCATTCATTAATGATCTTTGGCACCTTTCTGCCCTATCATTACTCTTTTCAGTCGGCGCCGTTGTGACCTGTTACGTTACATGTATATAATTCTCTCTTAATTATATACCATAAACTTATTTCTAAAATAATCTAAAGAGGATCCCATACTCCACTTTAGATTACTGTTACTTGAGAGAAGCGGAATCTCACGAAGATAATTCTCTTTTATCTCTTTAACAATAACTAAACAAACTATGAGCAAGGGGAGACACTTTACACAATGCATTGTAATGCACACTAGGGGTGGTTTTCAATTGTTTAGGCTAGCACCGGTTTATCACAATAGGGAGGGTGCGTGGCTGCTTACTACAATTCCTAACACGCATTATTTTCTCTAACTGGCCACCACCGGGGTGTTTACAATATGCAACTAAACTTTTATTATTATTATTCTTTTCCCTTACTTACTGCTACACTTCACACAAATTTAGTTTACATCAAGATTTATTTAGCCTTATTATTTAATCAAATATTATTATTCACTTATTATTACTTTCTTTATTATTTATTAATTACTTTGGGGAATTTAAGAAACGCACCTAGAACTATTTACTATCTAACTACCATATTTATTTAGCACACTTTATTTATTATTAATAAATTTATTATTAAGTCACTATATTATTTAATTGTCGTCACGGGGAAAATACTTGAACTACTATACTGTACACATTTCCACATATATAAGATAAATTCTTAAGAAAATAATTTATACAAATTCGACAAGAACAATTTCTCTTCTAAGGGAGAGACAGAAATTGCACACACATATTTTTCAAAGTTGAATACCGATCAGCTGTTTTCTGGAATGTAGTTCACCCTCTTTATTTAGTTAACACAGGTAGGCTGAGTGTGTCAGTGAGAATGGGGGGTTTTACTCTTATTGTTTTCTACACAATGCCAGCGATTACTTCCTGAACAGGTCCGAACAGGCGGAAAGGAGCACAGACGTTAGGGTGAATCTTATTCAACAATACGGACTATTATTACGCTTAATAACACTTTGGCTCTATTCATTCATATACTTTCCGAATGATTATGATTACTTTACTTTTCTTACTTGCTAAGAATTGATTTTAATTGGGGAAGGTAAATGAATTAGTTATTTTGTTCACAAGTTCAAAATTACGAATTTCTTTTCACGTAATTAACTGGGTCTACTTTACGCAGGAGCATTATTATTATTAACAAATTTTTGTTACTACAGACACATGTTAGTGTATGTCTAACATATACTTTGCAGAAATATTCAAGAACCAACAGGTCATGGATTGTCTTAAAACAAACCTGTTACAGATTGCTCAGTTCACCAAACATTACAAGTCATGTATGCAAGTAGGTACATGCATATATCTTCATACAATGAGATTTCAACTTCTACTGACTATCATTTACGTATTTTCGAGATACATAAGATATGAGATATGTTTTGAAAATTAAATTTACATTAATTACATTCTCTGAGTGCATAGATCAATAACATTCAGGGATTTATTTAATTTACTAACAAATTAAGAAAACTACAGAGTGGCACAATTTTGTTTGTTACACTCTGTACACAATTACTCTTACAAGACAACAACAACACAATACCATTTATATAATTAAACAGTGGCGCAATTTTGTATGCGTCACGAGGCTTACAACACCTTTATAAAAATAAGCAGAGTGGCGCAATTTTGTTACGTCACGATGCTTACAACACCTTTATATAAATTAGCAGAGTGGCGCAATTTTGTTTTGTATTGCCGCGTTACAAATCCAGGGAACCCATCTTAACTGAGCTCTGTCAATTACACTGAACAAATTACTTACTAACTGTGTAAGGAAACAAGGGAAGGTGTTGTACTGATTTACGCACTCATATTCTGTGTGTAACAAGACGACATCTCTTTATTTAACAACTGTTACTGACAGATCCCATGACATTACTAATTAAACTAAAGTATTTAAATTTCTTTTATAAAGCTTTGGGATCAAACTGACTCTATTTTGCTATACCTCGGATCCGGGTTAGCTTTCTGTATTTGATAATAAAGACTTTTATTTATATTCAATTCATTATCTTAGCTTGCAAGATTTCTTTAACCATTTGAAGAATGGTTCTATTACTTGGAATAATAATAAGATACATCAATATATAAAGCGTTACAACGTATGATGTTTGAGTTTTTACAGTAAACTCTTAGATTTACTCTTTTAATGTTTACATTAAATTAATTGCCTTTGAAATGTCTCTTTTGGAAGTGTGTAGTATAACAAATATTATTAACTCTCGATAGACAGGCTATCGAGTCACCTTTAGAATGGAATGTAGAAACCTCGTCCTGGGGTGTCCGTCTTGGGAATCCTCGTACGCGCCGTCATCATCTGAGTCGGGTCTTCGTCAATAATGTATCGAAAGTTCACAGAGGAGATTGAAGCTTCTTAGGTGTAAGTATATGTAGATTCTCGGATGTCCTAAACAGCGTCTTCTGCCGGGTATACGTGTCTTTAAACAGTTCCTGCAGATCACATCTGTAACGTATTGCCGCGTTACAAATCCAGGGAACCCATCTTAACTGAGCTCTGTCAATTACATGGGCTGCCTACGTTGTAACGAACTGTATTCAAATCAAATTAACTGAACAAATTACTTACTAACTGTGTAAGGAAACAAGGGAAGGTGTTGTACTGATTTACGCACTCATTTTCTGTGTGTAACAAGACGACTTCTCTTTATTTAACAACTGTTACTGACAGATCCCATGACATTACTAATTAAACTAAAGTATTTAAATTTCTTTTATAAAGCTTTGGGATCAAACTGACTCTATTTTGCTATACCTCGGATCCGGGTTAACTTTCTGTATTTTATAATAAAGACTTTTATTTATATTCAATTCATTATCTTAGCTTGCAAGATTTCTTTAACCATTTGAAGAATGGTTCTATTACTTGGAATAATAATAAGATACATCAATATATAAAGCGTTACAACGTATGATGTTTGAGTTTTTACAGTAAACTCTTGGATTTACTCTTTTAATATTTACATTAAATTAATTGTCTTTGAAATGTCTCTTTTGGAAGTGTGTAGTATAACAAATATTATTAACTCTCGATAGACAGGCTATCGAGTCACCTTTAGAATGGAATGTAGAAACCTCGTCCTGGGGTGTCCGTCTTGGGAATCCTCGTACGCGCCGTCATCATCTGAGTCGGGTCTTCGTCAATAATGTGTCGAAAGTTCACAGAGGAGATTGAAGCTTCTTAGGTGTAAGTATATGTAGATTCTCGGATGTCCTAAACAGCGTCTTCTGCCGGGTATACGTGTCTTTAAACAGTTACTGCAGATCACATCTTCAGGAATGATGTTGAAATGTGAGTTACTTCTTGAAGGGAGTCGTCATCTTGCTTAACACTGTTACTTTTTGTTGTCACATATTATTTCTTCTTGTTACCACATATTTATAGTTAATGGTACATTCTACAAGCTTTTTGTAGCAGTAGTTACTAAACTACATTTAAATTAAACAAACAAACTAACAACATTTTATCCGAGCTTTCGCTCGTACATCTGCACACTGTGAGGTCAACATAGCGAGAGAGAGTTTTTCTGCTCGCTTCAACTGGTACTTAACGAAAGGGAGAGGGGCAATTACTCCGCGAGAATATAGTCCCTACCTTTATTCAAGTTAACATTTTTATTTACACAATTATACCTTAATAAACATATATAATTTTAATGAGTTATTTTAACGACTATCTGTGTCTTCAGATTTTTAATTATTAACATTATGATTTTTATCTTATCCTAAATTACACACGACTCGGGAGACATGTCGAGTCCGGAATTAACAAGTCACCGCCTGACAACAAGCAAAGGGTTAAATACGACAATAATAACTATTTACAATATGCCTTTTTATTAAAGTTTCCTTGAACTTCTTAATTACTACTCATTCTCATACTGAGTACATACAGGGGTTTTAAGTATTATAGTGAGATTTAAAATTGCTTAATCGCTCGCAAACTTACTTTTTAAAATTCTTCCTTTTTTACAATTATTGTTACAATTTAAATCGTCACACTACCGATTAATGTTTTTGATTCCACGCTAATGTCATTCAGTTGTCGTGAGCGACATACACGTTGGATCACATGTTTCCGAATCGCCTTAACGTTTGATCCAACTTGGGGACATATGACTCTAAAACCTGGATTCCACTTACATCCTGGAATAAAGAAAATGCGGCTTAGGCAATAGCTAGGACTTATTGTGACAAAAATCTTAATAATCAGGATAATCGTTTATGGTGGAAACCACAAAAGATTTTTAGAAAGTGTCACAGACTTTTGGTCAAAGACAAACCCGGACAGATGATTGGTTTATCGTTTACATAAGAAGTAGTATGCGCGGGCTGTTCAGAAATAAGTTCTGATAGGGTATTAAAGGAAACTAAGAATATATTTATAAAATATTTTATTGCTGTTTAAAGTACCCACTTTAATCTACTTTCTATATAGTTTTTGCCATTTTTTAAACAATTTTTGTAGCGAGATACCAGGTATTGTATACCTTTGTCGTAAAAAGTTTCCGCCTCTGATTTGAACCACCTATTAACAGCTTGTTTGACATTGGTGGCCACTAAGGAAGTGCCATGCTTGGAAAGGTGATATTCGCTTTGCGTGAGGTCTGGTTAGTAAGGCGGATGATCAAATTGTTGCCATCCAAACTTTGTGAAGAGATGGTGGTGTTCCAGCGGTAGTCTGTGTATGTGAGTTTGTGTGTGTGTGTGTGAGTACGCGCACGCGCACCCGCGCGCCTAGTGGTATGATTTATCGCAATGTACCGAGTAAGCATCTACGTCGCTTACTTTGGTTCAGACTATGCAAAAAATTGTATCCATCTGGGTAATCGCTCCTTGCTTCTTGCTCATAAATGTCGAAAATTTAACGGTGATGTTCAATTGTTCTTGCCTTTCGCATTCAAGAATCGAATCATATACCCTACTTTCATACCCGGCGGGCTTCTCGCACCCATCAAAGCTTAATCAGCAGACAGTTGTTTACAAAATGGCTTTGTTGGCTTGCGAATGAATCGACATACTGGCCGCGCATGCGCAACAGCGTGACGGCATCGATACCGCAGAAATATTTATAAACGGAACTTATTAACGATATAACCCTTATATAAAGGTGAAAACTTGGACAAAGACACTACCTGCAAATTGTGTTCATAGTTTAACAATATAATCTACATCAGAATTATAACCGCCATTGTATCGTCTGCTTAGTCATATAACGAGAAATTGTATCGGGAGCCATGTGAATCCGTTGTATCAGGATACTGAATGTATTGCTTCGCTGGTGTCGGAATCTCTGCAAGAGAGAACTACATTGCTTGTAATCAGCTTGATTACATAGGAAAATATATCGTTGGAAGAAAAATATTCTATCAAACACATCAGAGTGTAAAAATATATGTTTTATAACAGAAGTAATTCCAGAGTAACAATACCACCTTACAAACCGTAACGTTGATTCAGTTATGTCCATTTTATTGGCTTCGTATGTGACGATTTAAATTGTAAAACAAATTAAAAAAAAAGTTGATAATGAAAATATAAAATGGGAAGTTAGTGAAAACCATTAATTCGCACTATTAAACCAAATATCCCTGAACTAACTCATAATAGTATTTAAAATTAAAAAAGAAAATTTAATAAAATAATTAATTAAAACTGTGAAAGCAAAAGTTAAAAAATAGAACTGTTAACCCTTTATTAAGTTTATCATGCTATGACCTGTGTATAACTTGCATACCGACCCGTCATTAAATAAGAAATACCTGTAAATTATAATTATATTTAATAAATTATAATTAATAATTTAAAGTCACTAGTAGTAGTTGTAATAAATTCTGTAGACAAGCAGAGTCTCGATTGTTTATTTTGTCGAACTGTAAGACTGTATTACTAATTAAATTTGGAACTATATTATGGCGGAGTATTCACTCCGCGTCGTTGCAACTTTCCTGTTGTAACAATGTAGGACTTGATGCGGCTTTCAAACTGTAAACAGCTCCAAGCGGGGCTCTGCACAAAATGTTTATTTTTTCATTTTATTTGATTGTTAGCTTCCACTAAAAGTGTGGAGATCTAGATCTAAGTAACTAAGATGTAGTGAGTTTTTTTAAAACAAAGATGTGAAAGAAGAAAAGGAGTGTATAAGGTGACATCTCCTGTTAATTAAAATAAAAGATCAAATATTGTTCAAGTTAATTGTAATTCCAACATAATGTGAAAAGAATATGTAAACTCCAGTACTACTGTGCCATTACATATGTGATGTGAATAACTGTGAATAGTGACGACTAAGACCTCAACTGCATTTACACTACCGCCGAGGATCAGGACGACTTCACGCTAGATGACACCATAACATCCATTTCATCATTAATTGACTCCGAGGACATCCACTGGAAAGACTACCCCGATGACGGCCCACGACTAAGAGATTACAGAAGAATCACGCGGCAGGACATGGACAGATAACATTTAACTAGAGGTGACGCGGAAGCTCGTCTTCCGTGGATTATGTATATTTAAAATATAAGTAATTATAAATGAAAAAGACTTTTAAAAGACAATCTCTAAGCGTTAAGTTTTAAAATGGTGTAACCAGTAATTTCTGAAATCATACGTTGTAACATAACTCTTGTGATGTAACTTTGAAACATCGCTCAACTAAATAAAACCATTCTTCAAATGGTATTTAAGTAATAATGGAATTGTCTAAACAAGTAGAGTAAATTTGAAACTTCCTAAATAGTTTAAAGAGACTCGGATCCGAGGTAAATACATTATCTGTATGATCATTTTTAAGACAGGAAACCCCTTTACTATTTCTGTGTAAGTAAAATTTTTATGTGTAATGTGTTACTTATCATATGTTATAAAATACAAAAATTGTATGTGTGTTGTTTCTGTTGTTATATGTCGGGCGTTACACTCCGCGCACTTTTTCTGGCTGGCTGATGACTGGTTCCTCTGCGATGATGTCGTCCTGCAAACAACTTAAGCTACTATGTGTATGTGGGCGCCACTTGGATTTTTTGTTCCAAGAAATTATTATTAAAATTTAATTTCGATTTCTTAATTCTATGAAAAAATGTGAACAAGACAGTTTGAATTTGAAAATAACGTATGTTTTAATGAACCTTAAAAATCGTCTGAACGACTAACACTCGTATTAAATAAAATTGCAGAGTTACAAAAAATATTTTCCTTATTGACAAGTTTTTCCAATCAAGTGTCGGCTAATAAATATTTTATTTACTCAGTTGAAAAGCATGAGTTTAGCGTATGAAAAATCTTTATACTCAGGACGTGACTCCTTTGAACTACCAAGACAAATCAATAGGAAGCTTTACAAAAATTGTGTGATTTGAAGGTGTGTGACATGTGTAGTACAACTGTGTGACAAATGATACCAGGTAAAAATGACTTTAACTTTTGAACAACTCACGTTCCGGTGGGTAATTATTTCTTGCACTGGACACTTCTCTTGGGGACGTTTTCAATCTCGCCTCTTCGTGTAGATGTTCCTCGTGCACTGATAATTATTTGTAAGTCAAAATACGGTTTTTAAAACTCCGCACGATCGAAATAAGTTCCGCACTGAATCTATGCTTTGAAATCTGCCGGCGGTGATAAACTGTCTGCGTGGTTTCTCGATTCGGCCGCCGCAGCGCTGGCTCTCCTCTCACAGTTGAAAATAGGCTTGTGTACGTAACGTTATAGGGATTTTGTCAAAGTCAGTTTGTCTTAGCGAATACCAGCAGAATTGATTCTCTATTAAAATTTGGTCCTTTTCAGGGCCGCTAGTATTCTGGCTGCGTGCGTTCTATTAAATATGGCGTGTTGCTGCTCTATTCAACAACACGTTGGCGTATACTCTTTGTATAGGTTAGTTCAGTCTTTTGTCAGGTACGGGAAAAGCCTTTCTGTGTTCTCGTGTCGACTTCTCGTTCTTCGGTTTCGCCTCGGATGTGATGATCAGTTTCGTGGGTGATGTGTCTCTTCTGGATTCAAAGCATAAAGTGTTTTCTGGTCAAATTTCGTCTTTCTTTTATACTCTGTAAGGGGCAGTGTTTTAATTTTTTGACATGAACTTCCGGTGTATTTGTGTAAAAATTCCTTCTAGAACGTTCGAGAATAATCGAATGGAACATCATGGAACAAATTTGACTTCCGTAGAAGCTTTAGAACAAAAACTTCTTATTCTTCACACTAAAGGATATTACTAAAATTATTCTGGTATTTGTCAAACAATTTTACATAACTACTTACAATCTGCATGCCTTTACTATTTTTGGATTCTCTGCTTTCAACTGAATCTAATGATACTAATTACGATTGGTTTTGAACAAATTAACTCTAATAAAATAACATAAAATACAACTCTTACCTTGGAATGTTCTCACAAAATTCCAATTTTCTACTTATAAAAATGTTGTTAAGTTGTTTGGTTCTTGCTACAACATTAATGCATAACATAATCATCTTCTTATAACAAAATAAACAAATATTAACACATATAACTTATAAATAAATTCAGTTTTGTATAGGCTTTACATATGGCCTAAGTTTTTGTCACTGGTTCTTTACAATAATTTGTCTTTTTTCGGTATCATATATGGGATTTTTCGGGTATTCACTGAGAGTTTATTATATTGTCTATCTTTGGTGATACCTGGTTTATCCTGATACATATTATTTTTACTGTAAGATTACTTAGCATCATATTGGTTTGCATAAGTGATTCATTTTCTTGGTGTGACAAATTTCACTCTCATATTTCAAATCCTTTAAGAATTAATCTTGTTTTCAACTGAGTATGTTTGTTTCTATAGTACACTATAGGATTGTACCTTTATCCTTTATTTTTGCTAATATTCTGCAATTATTCTGTCAAATATGACTGTTTTTTTTAATTGTTTTTTTGGCCTCAGCCTGGTATGGTATAGGTAAATAGTTTCCTAACTCGACTGTTAAAGTGTTTTAGTTGGTCAAATATATAAGTATAGTCACATTATATTGTATTTCAACTTTATAATACAATTTGGTTGCATTTTGTCAACATTAAATTCATAAATTTACAATATAGGTCCATTACATGTTTTCAGTTAATACTGTTTTTGGCTATTTTAATTGATTTCTAATCACTTTACAGCTTTCTCTATTTAAGATAATTTGTTCGTCTTTGTCTATTTGACATTTGTATATAGTTTGTATATTAATTCTATGATAATTAATTTTCACATAAAATCTGAGTGATTGGACTCAGCTCCTAAACATAGATTTTTTGTCATAACATTTATATATTTTTTTATTTTAACTTACATCCTTTTTAATAATGTATTCAAATCATTTAATACATTTATTTTATTTACATTACAAAGTATAATAATGGATTTCGTCCATTAATTCACAATAAATAATTTTTTATACCCTATTCAGAGTTACATTTCTTAATAAGTAATGACCTCATTTTGGTTATTTCTGATATTATCTGTCTCTCTTATAGTATATTATTAGTTTTACACTGTTATTCACTTAAATAATATATATGGGGTTTGAGTCTTAGTCATAGTCTTGTCGTTTTTTCATGTTAATGATATTAATTATTAGACAATATTACAAAATTTTTCGGATCTTGGGTTCGATACTGTTCACCTCACTTTCCTCTTATGATAAATTACTATGGAAATAATTTCCTTTATGGAACGTTCTGTGACGTTACAATGTAAATAAAGGGATGTCATCTTTGTTACATGCTAAAGTGAGTGCATAAATCAGATAAATTCCCTCCCCTTGTTTCCTTTAATTAGAGTAATTATAATTATTGTTAGTGATGTGTTTGATTTTTCAGTTTGTTACAACGTAGGCAGCCGGTATAATTGGCTAGCGTCAATTATCACGGGTTCCGTGGATTATAACGTAGCCGACACGTTATACGTACAATCAGCATAAAACGTATGATAATTTTTATAATGCAAGAGCTTTAGAAATGACTCTTTAAGCTATGCAGAACATAAAACCTTTTACTTCATTTGCAATCGACAGAGTTTTGACGAGAGACGCGCCACTGACCGACTTACCAATTAACATAATTCATTGGTAAATATAATTGATTTTCAGTTACTAAAAAAGCAAGATTTTAACTCTACACTGCATTATGTCCCACATTTGGAACACTTTAGTTTTTCTTTACAAAATGTTTTTTTAATAGAAATTGCTTCAGGTCATTGGTTTTTAACTGTGCAACAGTTTATAAACTTGTAGTTGTATACGTAACAACAGAGCGCATTACGTAAAAAAAACATTACATAACAACAATAATATAAACATATTAAATTAACATTAAACATTCATGCCGTTTTGGGCTAATACGCTTGAAGTAAATAATTTGATTCAAGTGTTGCGAGTATGAAAATTGTATCATTAGTTAATAAATGTAAAAATTGTATAATTCTGTGTGATGATAGAAAGTTAGCTGTATCGTATAGTTTGAGAGAAATCATGCATAAAGTATTGTAGATAGAGCAATGCGGAGTGAGATAAATTATTTGAGAGATAAATACACCTATAGATAATATATATATATATATATATATATATATATATATATATATATATTACAAAATCCCAGAGGGAGATAAAATAAACCGTAAGTACCATACCATAGAAATGGAATTTCCTGTTCTCAATAATAAAGGTACAATATGCAAATTTACAAGGAAAAAAACATATGTGGGTTACCGATATTGTCGAGTGCTAACTAAATAAATAAACTCAGCGCTGAGAAATAACAGTGGGACGCAATAAGCATTCCACTTTATTGTTCATTGATTAATTGTTGCAATGTGTGTATTTGTATTGCATATTGTTGTGTAAATTTTCTGTCTCCATTTTTATACTACGATTATTTAACCTGTTAAAATTATGTGTATTTATGTGTTTAACTATAAATTTGATTACGTATTAGAGTGAAATAATTAGTTGTAAACATGCTCACGTATTTTGTACTTGATTTTTAGCATTCACACTGGAATTACTTTATCAACAAGAGAGAAATGAATCTGTTTGCATGTTTGGGGTAAGTTCACGATACTCTTTTAAGTGCATTAACAGATTTCCGTAAAACGTTCTGTACATGTGTAAATAATTTCACCTGAGAGACACGTACATTTTATGTTAGATATATCAAAAAATATTGGGTGGCATGAGGCATTTGAACCAAAATCTAACTAATTGTTAACTGTTGAAAAAATTAAATGGCTTTTGATGACTAAGTTTATTAAATCATTTAAAAGTTTATAAACACTGTAATAATTCTTTTGGGTTACCAAATTAAGTTGAATTTCAATCAAAATTTAACACAACGTTTTGTGTTAATATGTAATTATTTTTATTTTCAGGTGCACCTGGGCTAAGACGGAAGTCAAAATTTTAAGAAGAGTCCATACGGGGGATTATGTTTTAAGAAATGTTGTTAAAGATCCAGCCGCGGAATCTTTGACAATTAGATACGCATACTATCTCTCCAATCCGAAAGGAAATTTCGGACTGCCTTGAACACTTTTGTAAGCTATGTTTACAAGAAACATTGAATATTGCTGTTATTATGTACGACTCTGTGAAAAGTATTGTATATATGGTTATACATAGAACTGGCACATATGTGAAACTCGTAGGTAGGATTACTGTTTTGTCATTTAGGCATTATGGTTTAAAATGTGAATAAAACGAATGCAGTAGTTGAAAAATTGTTGTGGCTGTTCTACTATAGTCAGTGTTATATAAATTCAATTGTAGTCAAATGTGTAGTAGAGAAATCGGATTGTGTGTTCGGCTAACTTGAAAATTAATGTTCTAATATTAAATTAATCTATATTATTATTAATAAAACAATATTTGTACAAGAATATACTTTTTATTATTGTGTAAATATAAAAACTGTTTTTATAGTATAAACTATCACCACCAGATAATTACAATTAATAAATTTAAAAATCAATTGTTTAAAACAGCTGTTTTATATGTAGACTATAAAACATATATACTTTTTTATATATCTACATATGAAACAGCTGTTTTGAACAACTGAATTTTAAAATCCATTAATCATCATCTGATGATGAGAGTTTATATTATCGAAACAGTGTTATATTAAACAAATAACACAAAATATATATTCTTGTACGGAAATTTTTATTTATTGTTAATAATGATATAACATATATATAGAAGAATAACTGAGCAAATATGAATGTAGTAAATAAATAATTCTAACAGTTAATCAGATTGTGTTGATAACAGTGAGCGAATTCTGCCGCACACAGAGTTTAATATTATATTTTAAAGGATTATCTTTTTGTACGGTACAAATTCAAATTTTCCAGGAATTTGTAGAGTTATTAATTTTACCAGAAAAATTTAATATATTGTTTTAACGTGTATTTTATATTTATTTAAGCAAAGTATTTAGATAGACACAAATTTAGTCTATACATGCCTGTACGAGTGTGTTTATTTTATCGATTGTACTTGTTCCCAGTAACGGTTATTACGTCACATTTAATATGATTCTGTAAAGTTTCAATTTACCTTCTAATTTACAGACGTTAAATTATCTTGTGATCGCCTGCAGTTTCTCTCTAAAGTTAATTGTTACTGTAAATTACAGAGGAGCTGAAATTGGTGTAACTTCAATATTTTGTATTGTAAAGCACTAGCTATACTGCTGATAATCTTGATTACATTTCTAATTTAAACTTACTACTGCTTTGTTCTAAGTTTGCCTAGGTTCCGGTTCTAATTTTTTGTATGTGCTAACAGTAATATACGTTTTATTCCTAGACTAATCTTTAAAACTAATTTCCTAACTGGTACCCTCGTATCGTTTCGCAGTATCATTACTGACACCAGGTGTTCTCACACTGTTTGTTTGCGTGCTACGTTACAACTCTATAATTATAACGTCTAAATATTGTTATGACTGGCTCACGGATCGTCGTATTGTACAGTAGAAACTAAATACAGACATCGGTGAGGTCACTAGTTATCAACTTTAATTAGTCACAAGAACAATTTAAAGTCAACGTAGGTATTCTCACACAATGACTCATGTTAAGTTTGTCCACACGCAATAATAGTTGTCAACTATTAGAGTTCCGCACAAATTACAACACAATAATCACTTGATCCGCACTAAAGAAATCGCCCACTGTAAATGACGGCCTAAACCGTCCTCTGTTGCTTATATAGATCCCGCAGATGTTCCAGAATAATCTTATATATTCCTGGCAGAATGCTAACATAATTTTCGTAGTTAAAAAAGCTCATACAGTCTGGAGGCTACGTAAGTGCCCGACCTTAAAACGAACGCCGCACGGCGGGCTAGTTGTGAAACGTTTAGAGTGACGCTCGCGAATTTTTGAGAGGATTACATAATTATATTGTCATATCAATTTCTTTTGTATATGTGTTAGATATTATATCCGTGTAGGACTATCCTATTACTTTCCTGCGTGTTGTCTTCCCTTGTTGTGAAATTCAAACTTTCTGATCCAGATATTACTACTCCCGTATGAAGACGTTTAGACACTATGTTCATAATATTATTTGGTACTACGTTATACTCCCTGCTGTCATTCGTTACTTACTTCCCTATGCAATTTATTTTATGATTTACCAGTGATTATTAATTTTAAGGGCACTCGTAACCGGGTATGTTTACCAACATAAAAAACAACAACTTTGAGACAACATATGTTTGAGCAACATAAAATTAATCAATTTTGAGACCCAGTATATCAAAACCTGTAAAAGATAAGTCTGAAATTTTCGCACGCAGATAACAGCATATAGGTTGCAAATGCTACTAAAATTTAGGAGATATATTAATTTTCTGATTTTTTATAATTTTGTATGTTTTGCTTCAAAAATGTGCATACAAAAAGCATACTTATACTATTGTTACGTTTTCATCTTTCGGTGAAACTCTAGTTTAGGAATAGTTCTAGGAATGTAGTTATACCTCTATTAACCCAATAACCACAACAATTTCGATAAATTACTTGGATTCTGGAATAACGTGTTGTTTACCTAAAAAAATAGATTTCCGGAGAAACGCAATTAATGTTTTAAAAAAGGTTTTCGTTGTTTTCCTTATTTAAAATATTCTACCTCCATTCTCGCGGTCTTCATTTATGTCCACTTGGTCCTCTAGTTTCTTCTTCACATTTCTAACCGACTGTATAATGTTTTCCATCAATCCATCTACTGCTGTCTCCGCTTCGAATTATTCCTTGCCAGCAAACGTTTTTCATTACCTTAACCTTATTTGATCCAATTTGGTCCCTAATTTTTATAAGACTTGACACTTACCTATTACCTTCATTTAAGCCCAAAACAGCATCATGTACACCCAATAACAAAGTATCCATTCCAAAATAATATATTTTGCAAATTATTCTAAACAAATGATTCAACGAATCGTTTGCATTCTGTTTACTATCATGAAGTCAGTTTTTAACAACTTAGGACGGCTCAGATCAGCAAATATTGGCTTTGTTATGGACATTAGTCGTGAATGTTTATTGAAATTCCCTTCCAAAAATAAAAAATGTAATTTTATCAGCACTTTTAAGAGATATTTTCCTACGATCTCAATTTTGTTTTTAAATCATAAAAAAATTATTAGTTGGTGTATTCACGTAAATTTTGTATCAATTTGTTTTTAGGCTAAATACCAAAAAAACGATTTTTTGGTTGATTAGCCAGTTACGAGTACCCGTAAGCAAATTTTTGGTAATGGTATTAACTACCATCAACACAGGCCTATGTAAATCGTTTGCGTAACTTCTTGTCTTCACCGCTGATATACACATGAGCTCAGCTTTCCACTGCTACCAACATAACCCAAAAGTATTGTATCTTACAGAGCTTTTAGCTCTGAAAGGAATGAAATAGGAACGTAATAAAACAGCGTTTGCAAAGTTACAAACAAGCACAGCAACTTCTTGAACATTACAACATTTTCTAAAATGAGACAAACATAACTTTCGCTAATTTCTTCCGGCGGCAAAGCAAAAAAAAACTGTGGGCTACCTATTGTATTAGACTTGATACTGTAAGACTGCCTTATTATAAATCTAAAATATCATGTAGGCGGTGGAAATGCGGTTTTTTAGGCATGTGATAGGGTTATATTGTGGAAAGAACGCAGGCATACGAGAGAAACAATATATTATAAGAATGCTCGATAGGTTTGCTCAACATCGGATAAAATGGTTAGAAAAATGTAACTACATTTATGACTGCTGTATACTTATAGAATTATTGAAGTATACGTCAAAAGGACAGATATATGTAAGACATCCAAAGAAGTGTTGGAGGCTATAGTCTAGTTTCTTAGGTTCATAAAAAAACAATACTTTCTTTAATCAGTGTTACACATGATCATATTCCAATGTAGCCTAACTAACATAAGCCCTGTGTTCTCTTGCTTATCCCCATATTGCCTACGTAATACTCATTGAACTACTTGAACTTACAGCTGATATTGTTAAAATTGTCCTTAATCACCAGCAAATACAGAAAATACGAGGCTTGTATAAAAAGTAGTGACACTGACTTTTTACCTCAGCATTTAGCGGCTCTTGCAATGCAAGACCTACAGATGCAAGAGTCGATAGGTATAATACGTGGTTATTTTTATGAATCCTTACTTTGGATATGTCGAATAATTAACCTTAACAGATTTAACTTCACTATAGTTTCTAAAACTATTTATTTAGATTTGCTTAACAAAATACAGATTCACAACTTAAGTAGCGTTATTCAAACAAATTGTAAAAACGTTTTAGACAATGCAATAGAAATATGGATGACGTTAAAAACAGTCTTACCGAGATTGATCTATGTTCTGTGATAAGATATTTAGGTCATATAAAACATGTTTGGATGATCATGAAAGTGGTGAATAAGTGCTTGTTCTCTACAACCAAGAATACAATCAGCTAAACAGAACGATTCTATCAAATACGCTCGTTTAATCGAACAATGTTTTGAAGTAAATTTGAACAAAGACTGTTTGTCATTTTGCTATTTCTTGTTATTCATTTAAGTCCAAACAAGTATCCTTGTATATTTCATCAACGTTATAGCATTCAGTTTGCGGACTGAAAACCAGTAGCTGGTCAAAAATTATATTCCTGTAGTACCCCAACCAGCTTATTCTCATGATTACAGAAGGTGTGATTCTTTTCTGTTTTACAAACTCAAAACAACATTTTGAGGTTGCACTACTTATAAAGTGCGGACAACGTACAAAAGATTATGACGGCCAAGCAGAGGCATTGACAGTTGTTTCAGTCAATGGGTACAACGTGTCCCTAAATGAGTGCGTTCCCATGGGATAGTGTGTAGGTAGAAAGGGAGAAAAACATATTGTAGTGTGTCAGTAATTAATTTTGTACATTGAGTCTCAGTACTGCTGCAACACATCAGTTGTCCTCTACTAAATTATTGATAAATAATTTTAAGGTATACGCTTTACAATCCTCTATCCTAAACTTTCTATAGTTATGGTGTAATAACTACAGTCCTTATTAACTTTGAGCAATAACAGTTAAACTTTACGGTCACTAAAAGCACTGCAAACTATTGTACCTTCATACAGTTTAGCACCGCTTTTACGTACGCTGTAAGTGTGCACAAGATGTAATTGCTATTTCACTACCGGCAGTATTTGGTGTGTTCTTGTAAACTGACAATGTCAGCCAATAAACCGTCTGCAGGTATCACAACGACTGGAAACACATTGCTTTGTAGGTTTTTGTGTCTATAATTTATATAAAGTCGCTGTTGGAAACTATTCATTATATTAATTTAGACTTTTAATTTAATTATACTATGCTCATTATATTAGGTAACTTACGAACACTTTATTAAATATCGGTATGGAGAACCATACATGACTTCCATGTACTAAGATTTATATTTAAAATCAATTTCGAAATGAAACATTTCTATATAAACTACTTCTTTCTTCAGACTTGACCACAGTACTGTTGTCACTAACGTATATCACCTAACGGTAACGCAGTCAATTGTCACTGATGATGGGAGTCGATGGCACTGCCGAAATGTCTGGTTTTGCAAAAAACGTTGGACCACTGCCAAACAGCCCGGGAAGGAATTTTAACAACAACAAACCACTTCTTTGTTGCCGATAAAGTAATTAACTATCATTAATAGTATAACCTCTCTATAACTATAATTCTCATTTATAGATAATTACCCCTCCCCTTCAACTACCCTTTTCATTTATAGATCTTTCATCTACTTTTTACAGTATACAGTTTACAATAGATTACTTTTTTCAGGATACTTTATTTATCAAAATTAATTAAGTACTTTACTCTTGTTAAGACGTAAACGTTGAAGGTAAACTACCTCTTCCCCTTAACAGGTATTCACCAAAATCAATAGGCCATGAGTCCTCTACAACTCAGGCACATATGGAAGAAATTATTTGATTCTGTTTGAATTTACAGCAATTATCGCTCGTTAAAAGAATTCTACACACAGACACACACACACACACTTAGTAAAACGATTTTTCTTCATGTTTTTATTAGGATGGTACAATCAGAATCAGCCTTTATCTTGATCACGATTTTTTCGCGATCACCATACTTCAATTTCCTTACGGAACATGGAAGTAAAAATATTGTTCAAAATATAATATTAAAATTTCATAGATAAAATGCTACTATACAATGGCAAATGTTCATATTATTTGTAGTCAGTAGCGATCGAAACGTTTTTTCATTTCTGTGAGAGCAGGCTGGGCCAATAACCGATTGGATCTCGTGATATAACTACATCATGTACTCGATCGTTCATTCGTTTCTATTACAGGTGTGGGTTAGCTACTCCAGAGCAGCGATTGAAAGGAAATATTTCTTGTATTCGTTTATTCTCACTACAGACTGTTTTGGCTAATGGAGGAGCGCGACCGACTAGATCTTATTTGTTCATTCATTCCTACTATAGACTTTGGTGACTACGGAGACGTTTTACATATTCTTACATTGTATTCAGCTCCTTATATTTCTCAATTTCATGTAACAAAATCTCTTTGTTTTATAACAAACACTGGCTGTTTACCAAAAATAAACAAACACAAAATTGCAACTAAACTTTATTTAAATCAATGTGACACACTTGTATCCGTATTTTTTTCACATTTCGTTATATCACTCACTGTATAGTACAAAAATGCTAACTGATTCTCATCTAGAAGGATTTTATTATTGACGTTCTTAATACACATGCAATATTAATAATGATATTATTTTATTTAGAAAGCTATAAAAGCTTGAAAAATTACCAATTCAAAATATTCCTTTAAATGAAGAAAGTTAAAACTCTGTAATTTTCTTCTTCTTTTTTTTGCTACCTGATTATTTCTTATCTTTTTTTTTGGTTTTCCGAGGGCTCTCTGCTGCTGCGATTTTTTTCTATAAATTACTTTTTGTGTCCTCTCAGTCTTCATTTCTTGTAAATGTTTTTCCCATTTATTGTTGTACTATCTAATTTGGTCACTTAACCCGGCAACATCTATTGTATCTTTATGTCTGTATTCGTCGTGTGTAATTTGTAGTCTTTAATAATATCATACATCTGTCTCCATTCGAAGAAAAAGAAACAGAAACATTTTGGCATTAATGCTGCTGGAGTGCTTTGGACAGGTAGGCTTTGATGCTTAGGCTTCGATCAAGAGTGTTCGGCTAACTACTTCACAGACCGTTTCAATGTAATTAGGCTCCCGTTTAGAGGGAGGGTCTAGTATGGGGATATTAGTTGGCGGAAGAAGGCAATCGCCTCTGATTTCTCAGTAATCTATTGACTGCACTGGCGATTTCCTTAGCCAGTTCGGAAAAGAGAGAGTTGAGTTTGAACCTCATCAGCAGCATAGCCAGTGGTAGCCAAGCTGTACTGGTACAGTGAGTCATCCGCATAAAGCGAAAGTTTTACTTGAGGCTGTACCAACAGTTTTGTGTACACTAGGCACAGAACGGTAAAGTGCGGACCTTCAGTGAACGCCAGTTGCGATGGGTCGGAGAAATGATCACTATCCATCAACGTATACCATAAAGAAGCAATCTGCAAGATCCGATCGTATCCGATGAACAAAGGAAACAAACAGGTAGCGGGTTGAGCCCAATTGGTAGGGATCATGCCAGACTCAATCGAAGACATCGAACAGCACTGCCATATTTGAGAGACATTTATTTTCGATGTCAATGAGCTGGGTTAGCACTATCACATGTTGAAGGACTGTCGAGTGTTCCCTAAGGAAGCCGAATTGCTCGTGCCGAATAATATTACACAGCGCAAACCGACCGTGCAGAAGTCGCTCGAACACCTCGAGCTGACTGGCAAGAGAGAGATTGGCCGATAGTTTTCAGGGAGCATACGCTGCTTCCGTAGCTTGGGGATCACGACGATTTTGGGATGTTCTTGCGAGCTAGGAAAGTATACATGGATTGAACAACTTTTGGACCAATGATAGCAGATTAGAAAGGAATTTTGTAAGGCCGTTGCATCGATACAATCCTCGCCGGGAGCTCGTTTGGAGTGAACTAGACGAGTTGCCGATTTGGCACTGGCCCGGTCATGTAAAGGACGATATCTAGAAAGGAAGTCTGCAATCATGGCCAAGTGGTCGGGGTCAGTTACGACTCTTTAAACAGCGAATTATTCCACCATGGGGCTGGAAAAGATTATAGCCTTGCCCTGTTTGGCGCTCCGACTTTGAACGAGGTGCCAGACACACTTTTCGCAAATTAGACGGCTCTGAGACTCTCAGATAGACTTGGGCATGACTTACGCAGACTCGAGGTACGGGTCTCGTCGATCTGCAATGGCATCAAGTAGAGCCTGGTTGGCAAGTTCGGACTGAACGCTAAATTTGATTAAACGTTAGGGTTCCGGGTCTGTTACAACTACGGCGGCGCTCGCCCCGTTAGCGGATGGTGAGAAGTTTTCTGCTGGTAACTAAGACATTTGGTTAGTCTTACGCAATAGACAGGTATGCTTGTCCACAGCGGACGTAACGACTTCTTGAAGATCGGTGGCCAGGCGGTCGGCATTATCCGAGTTGACTATGGGGACTGGCGGGTCAGATGGCACTGTTCGATACAGTTTGTCGGGATAGCATTGCTAGTTGAATTTCCTAATGATGCGGGGGGGGGGGGTTGAAGAGAGTCGATCAGTCGATGATTAGTAACGGGTCGTGATTAGACGAAAGGTCTGACACGGCACCTACATTCATAGAACATGTGGAGTCCTTGACAACTACAATTTCAAGGAGGTCGGAACGTCCTCAAGGTGAACTTAATTTCCCATAGTTGTAGTTTCATATAATATTCTGATTACATACTACTGTAAGAGTTCACGGTGTCAATATAAATACATCGAGATCAGTACTAGTCCATTGCTGTTATTCCCGTATATTAATATTTAAATTTCAATAGTAATGTGAGTAAAAATAAACCTCCGCTCAACAGTCCGTAAAGGACAAAGGCATACCAGACGGCTTTTGTGCTAAGTGTGACGGTTGCATGGCAAGTAGAAAGCGTCGCCAGCCGCTACTTGCGGTATTCACAGCCAGAGAAATGTGAGTAATTTCACGTAACTTAGTACGGTTACTATTTATAAATTTAATATTAATATCTTGATATCTGTATTCACTATTACCTTGCAATAAAATTTCTACTTTAGTAAATTTTGGTAATCATTACTAAACTAAAATGGTATTCACTATTACCTTGCAATAAAATTTATACTTTAATAAATTTTGGTAATCATTACTAAACTAAAATGGTTACGCGACAATAAGTCTTGTACATTTGATGGAGATGGTAATTATATTTTAAAAATATATTTCTTTACCAGAATTTAGTGGTCATTCTATATAAAACGTATGAGTTAAATTTAGTCAAGTAATACGCACAATAACGTAACTTTTAACATGCCTACTTAACTTTTCCGTAAGTCTGTATCAACTTCCTTCTTCAAAAAGAAAATTTTGTTTGTTTTACTTTAGTTTTCATTTTCTTTTTATATTATTTTTCTTTATTTTATTTTCCATAATTATATTCCAGTAATGTAAGATGAAGTTATAAATTTACAATGTTAAACGGTCGGTTTCCACTTACCAAAAACTTAACACGTTATCACCCAAGTCACTTTACATAATTTGTGAACTAGTTAAGTTGGTGATATTATAAATTTTTAGTTTCTTAAGCAACTAACCAAAACTGGAAAATCGGACCTAATCGTCACGAATGTGTAATATTTTCTAGACGACGCGACGGTTGTTATAATCCGAAAATAAACTATTTTAATTATTTGAATAAGTGTAAATTTAAGATTATATTGTAAGTACTACTAATATTTTTAAAGGTTTAACGTTGAGAACAGAAAGAATATGACTTACTTGTAACGTGTGAATACGAAACGTCTATTTAAACGTTATAACGGCTTGTACAATGTGCCAGAAGTAACTTTACATAATATAATAGTCTACTGCTAGTTCACACATTACCGTCAGCTGTGCTGTAGAGATATATCGTCTAATTAAGTAAGTTTATTGTGTTCAGTAACACCGTGTAAAGAGAACATTACCTTTACTATGAACAATACATTAGCAGAGGTAGCGCGCAGTTTGCGACAACCAACTTTGCAAACAATAGAAATACAGTGGCTTGCTGACTGTCTACTCATATCCGAAACATATTGTGTTATGTTGCTATAGAAACTGTAAAATGCCGTAACCAAATTATCATCATCATCATCATCCTCAAGGTTTAAACCAAGAATTGTTTGTTCTGGTCTCAAATAGGCAAATATTACAGCTGGTCACTCCAGCGCTTCCTCGGACGTCCTACACTTCTCCGTCCCCTCGGCTTATAGTTCCATAGTTGTTTGGGGATGCGGCAGTCATCCATTCGGGAAAGATGTTCCCACCAATTCAGCCGATACTGGGCTGTCAAATATACTCCTAATATTCAGTTCGTACCGTATTTCTGTGTTTCTTCCATGATCATGGAGAGTATACCCTGACACGTGCCTGAGAAATGTCATTTCAGCCGCTTGGATGCGACTGGCCTGGCCTTTCGTTAAAGTCCAATTCTTAGACCCATACAGAAATGTGGGATGAGCCACTGCCTTTAAGAATTTTAGGCGTGTTTCTTTACTTGCTGACTTGAGGGTTCGCCTGATGGGCCCGCACATGAGGTTGAACCTATATAACCAAATTATGCAACAAAAAATAAGGAACATTTGTCTGAGAGCAATTTAATGGAAATGGTAGTATATATAAATTTAAATTAAAACAATGGCAAAGTACAAAGAAAGAAAACTGTAAATTTTTAATGCATCTGGAAATAATTTTTCAATGAATTCAGTCGAAACAATTAAGTCGCTGTAATATTTTGTAAACATTTGAATTTTAAACTAAATAACGAACTTTTACCATCATGGAAAAAACTATAAATGCAACGTTTCGGACACCCAAATAATTGGTAGATGTCTTCAGGGTAATTGTAATATAATAGATAAAGAGTAGTAAAGAAAACTCTATCGATGAGTTATATAGCGTCAAATAATTATAATAACAAGAGTTTACATGATATATGGTTAAAAGGCTAAATAATAAAATTAAGTACTCTTTCGCATTCGCAGATGATTTTGCTATACTCTCTGAACATCTTACATTTTCAGTAACACAAGTTAATTTTTTAGATGACATAACCAGTAGAACAGGCTTAAGAATTTCTGCAGAAGAAACCAAATTTCTCACAAACATTAAAAACACGACAACATTCCTGGTAACAGACATTGGTCGAATAGAGAGGGTTGGAAAATTTAAGTATCTAGGAGAGATAATTCAAGAGAACGGCTTGGAAAAATCTGCTATAGAAGAAAGGATTCATAAGATGGAAAGGGCATATTGTATAGCTAAAGATATTTCCAATAAAAAGTGCATATCTAAAAATGCGAAAATAAGGCATTACAGTAAAGTAGGAAATCCAGAATGCCTATACGCAAGTGAATGTCTAGCATTGAATTATAATTTAGGCAAACTAGAAATATTGGAAAGACGAATTATTAGCAAAATATTATGCCCACAAAAACTTCAAAAGGTAGAAATTAAGAAGTAATGATAAAATATATCAAAGTGTAGAAAATGTAACAGAAACAATGAGCAAAAGAAGTTTTTTTGCACATTTATATAGAATGGACGACAATAGATTGACAACGCAAATCGTCAGATATCTGTCAGGAAAGAAGTCAACATCAAGTTGGATTAAAGAAGTCCTAAAGTATTTGGAAAAAAATAGTATAAACGCAGAAGAAGCAATTGACAGAGATGTTTTTCGGGCAAAAGTGTTGAAAATGCATGGAGTCCAGGGTAGGAGAGATAGAAACGCAAGTCCAAAGTGGACTGAAGACAGGAATAAGAGACACATTGAGAAGATGAAAGAATATTGGAAAACAAGAACAAACAGTAAAGAATTGAAATTGGCAGATAGTCCTTAGAAGGCCGATACAAAAAAAAAGAAAAATAATTAAGTACTTACTAGAAAAAACACACAGTTATTACAAAAAATAGACATACACAATACATGTGTAGACATAGACATACATAGACGTAAATAGACATACATATACAAGTGTTTCCCAAACTTTTCAGTCCGCGGACACCCCAAAGTAAATTAAAAATTTCACGGACTCCGTCCGAGTTATGAAATAAAATTAATAGTAAGGATTATACAGATTCTTATATTTTAATTAAAACATATTAAAATCAAAATTCTTCTAAATTGCAAAATTGTAATATGAATGATATCAAACATGGTTTATAGTGAACAATGAAGCTGCTTTTGAACAACTAACTCCGCAATATTAGCATTAAGGTCTAATAATTTCAATACTAAGTCCTTCTCGACATCAAGTTATGTCTTAATTTTGCCAATTTCGGCTCTATCTTTCCAGCCACACGTGTCGAAATCCAGCTACTTAGGCGTGAAACCAGCTACACGGAAAAAATATTTGCTTAGATACAGTGAACTAAAACAGCGCCAGCAGTTCTGCGTTTCAGCGGCGCTCTAGGCAGTTTTAACAAACAGATCTGCTACACGACATGATTTAAAGACATTATTCAAGCCATTAGTTTGAAATTATTAGTTTTAGAGTTACAATTAGTTTGAATAAAAAAGAAAACTGAAATCTTCTACTAATTATTTTAAGATTGTAGACTTTTAGATTTAGATTTTTGTCTATAAAAATTAGAGGAAATTACGGTTATTCTATTTTCCTTAAAAGTGTCCGCGGACCCTCAGAAACATTGGATCCCACTTTGGGAACCACTGCAATACACACTTTCAATTGAACACACAAAAGGTCAACAGAACACTGAGAAAGGCTCGAAACAAGCTCAACTCTCGTGCTACAAACTCAAAACTCAACTACCCGTGTTCAACTGTCGTCTACAAAAGTGAAAGTAGACGACAAAGACCGTTTACGCACAAACCATTAAAGCCACCCAAAAAATAAAGTGCTTTACAAACAGAACAAACCCAGATGTTCGGTATATCGCTGCTAACTTGACTAATGCAGCTGTTTGCAATAATAAATGTAGCTTTCTTTATTCTTTGTTTAAATTATTTCTTTTCAATACTACTTATTTTTGGCTGTGGCTTGCTGATGCCCGTGGATGTTTAATTAGTATCTAACTGAGCGTGAATGTTCGCCGAGGCCGGATCCAAAATTCATCTGGCACCGAGGGCGCTAATTAGGTGATAGTTCTCAAAGTGGGCACAGTAGCGATAACATTTTCGGGAAAGTTCTCGTATTGTTGCGTTCAGGAATCGGACACTCAGCGAATCTCGGATGGAGTTCTTAGAAGTCATGTAGTGAGATTTTTACACCCAGCGCAATCGTCGGTCCATGAGAGGCTGAAGCTTTTGCTAATAGGTATTTGTCAAGTACTATCCGGGTACCTGGTTTTGCCAGGGATCACGTAGGTAACCATCGGCGCCACATAGGTGGTGATGATGAGATTCCCTAGGCGGCGAGTCATTGAATTGCTTCAAAACAGGGGTCGTAGTGTATAAAGATCATTGACAGTTTTTTAGGCTACTTACTCGGAATATATCTGCCAGATGAGATGACGATCCAGGTGAAGCTGGAGTTATTTAACACACACAGAGAAGGGCAGGGGAGTATCGCCTACGTAGAGTCTGTCGTGATACCTTCTACGTCTGGAGAAGACTACGGCTGTGCGCTTAGCCGCGTTGATAGCGACCTTTTATTTCTTCGCCCAATCAACGTACGAGTCAAGCTGTTACTGGAGCCATATAACGGCTGTTTCAGCTCGACGATCGACGGCATACACTGCCGTGTCGCCTGTAAACCTGGTTCCGCGCAACTAGGGTACGTTGTTGACGTCTACAGGCAAAGGCAGGGGCTTAAGGCACCTTTGTCTTATTGAGTTGTTTACATGTATTTTTCTACGTGAAGCCGTAATACGGTGGTAAGAACAGGGGAACTTGAAAAGCAACCTCAAACTACTACACACATGAAATTCTAACAAATTTTAGCAAAGGTATCTAAAAAGGGTAATTAAAAAATTTAAAATAGGCAGTCATTGAGGACTGCCGACAGAAGTGAAAACTTAAAACTATGAAATAACAGTGTCTTTTTTGGATATTCAAATTAATTGTAGTATCAAAAATTAAAATTTTTTGTAAATTAAAATCTTTAACATCAGTTTGGTTTTCACATCTATCGGCACTCCGAGCAACAATTATATACATTTTTATATGGTTTACTTATTAATTACTAATCCGCGGCAAAAATACTATCGAACAACTAGAAATTTGTTTTACCACGCTAGTAAGATAACTCGTAAGCCACTACGAAATACTCATTGGATGATGTATGGCAGAGGTCAAATATCAAAAATAAAAAATAAATAATATCAAATTTTTAAACGGAAATATTGATACGAATATTGGAAATATTTGAAAATACATGCTTTGTTTATGTTATTTATTTGTCTATATAAAAATATTAACATATTTAGTAATCACTTTTGTACTGCACAGTGATCCTACATTTGAACATTTAAAATAATGATCAAACTAAAACACAATTTAAACAATGCACAGTATACACACATTAAACTTTCCACGTAGTCAATTTAACTTTACTTATACGCACATATACACAGCACTAATGTTACAATCTTACAATAATAAAAAAACTATTAAAAATACATACTTCGACATTAGACATGACGAAAAACCCTAAGTTAACAGCCAGACGGACAAATAACAATTATGTAAATATCATATAATATAGTATAACTAATTAATAAGAATAAAAATAATGTAAAATAGATGTAAGTATTGCGTTAATTGTTAATACGGAAAGCCAAAATCGCGCTAGGGATCGAACACGCGATAGCAAATTCGGCAGTGTAAGAAACTCCAAAATAAAGTACGTAAACGATAAAAGTGTGTTAAATAGTATAAATAATAGTATTACACACAAGTATAATCTATACTTTCACTGCTGGCCACGCGCAACACGTCATACTTATAGCTACAGATATACTGTTAACATTAGCATGGCGACATTATCATGTTGGCATTAGCATGTCGGTGACGCGAACTCATAAGATTTTACCCATCCAAAATTTCGCCCAACGTGCCTATAGAAGTTTTCACTTCAAAAAGGGTTTTAGTAAAGGTAATTAAAAGAGTATCTAATAATGGCAGCGCTTTGAACATTCACCCTATATCTCGATCACACAGACTTGCTGGCAAATGTGGACAAGATTCCCCCACGTACTCACAATCACACTCGCACGGGATACTGTAAACATTGTCGTCCGACAGAATAAATTTTGCTGCCATTGGGGTTGTGTGGGACGTATGGTTTGGCGATCGCTCGTCAATGTGCCGCGTTCCGCACTTCTTACACAATTACTGTGGTGGGGAATATAATTATCCGGATTACAGGTTATGGCCTGCAGCTGACCGTGGACTTTCAATTAGTATATAATTAAGCGTGAGAGTTCGCCGAGGCTGGGTCCTGGAGTGTTTGCCCAGGTGTGTTGCAACCGAGGAGCTAATTAGGTGATTGCCCTCAAAGTGGGTACAGTGGAGGTAGAACTTTCGATAAAGTGCTTGATCGTACTCGCAGGGAGTCTCAAATGGTCTTATTAGAAGTCACGTAGTGAGATTTACACGCCGAGCGCAGTCGCCGGTCCATGAGAGACTGGCGTTTTGCTAATAAGTTTTTGTCAAGTACCACTACACAGGGATCGCGTAGGTGAACCTTTGGCGCCACACAAGTAGTGACGATGAGACTCCCTAAACCTCAATTCATGGAATTGCTGCAAAGCAGGGGCCGTAGCTTATAAAGACGAATGGCAGTTTTGTGGGTCAATTGGTCGGAATGTGTCAGCCAGATGAGACGACGGTCCAGGTAAAGCCCGAGGTATTTAACACCGAGAGACCTAGGTAGTGGAGTATCCCCTACGTAGAGTCTGTCGGGAAACTTTCTACGTCTAGAGAAGACCACAGCTGTGCTCCTGACCGCGTTGATAGCAACCCTCTATTTCTCAGCACACTCAACGTAGGAGTCAAGCTGTTCCTGGAGCCAAATAACGGCTGTTACAGCTCGACGATCGTCGGGAAACATGGCCAACATGGTTCCGGCCAACTTGGGTACGTTGTTGACGTACACAGACAAAGGCAGTGGGCTTCAGACACTTCCCTAATTGAGTTGTTTAAATGTATTTTCCTACGTGAATCAGTAATATGGTAGTAACAGTGAAACTCAGAAAGCAAGCTCAAGCTACTACACAGATGAAATTCTACAAAAGATTAGCAAAGGTATTAAGAATCTAAACGGTATCTAAAAATGGCAGCGTGTGCCAAAATAATGATGCTTGGTAGAGGTCTTACAATATTGGAATAAACAAGAGAAATGCAACTACAGTGGTACGTGCATAGATAGCAATTTCAGCAATAGCTGGACCAGTGTAAGACGGAGACCAGATTGCCCTAAAAGAAATTGGCAACAGGTAATAAATGACTCTACGGCGCTTCGAATATGGAAACAGGAAATGATGCATAATAACCAGGAATGGAGGCTGGAAACTGGAAGACGACATCGTTTGTTACAAACCAGACAAAACGTCAGAAATCATCTGTTCTTTAAAACACACTCTGTAGGTAACCTACAGGAGAAAT
Source organism: Magicicada septendecula (assembly GCA_034769895.1). Classification (NCBI taxonomy): domain Eukaryota; kingdom Metazoa; phylum Arthropoda; class Insecta; order Hemiptera; family Cicadidae; genus Magicicada; species Magicicada septendecula. The sequence goes on from CM068375.1 coordinate 344,305,708, forward strand.
TCTATGGGAATAGGATATAGACAACACAAGTTTTTTTACTATCTCACGTTGTTTATAAAACAGTAATAACTGTAAATAATGTATGTTATCTTAATAATAATAATTGGTAATTACTTTTATATAATGACTTTCGTTAATATACATTTTTGTGTTTTGCTTAAAAATATTCTAAAATCTACTTCATCACTACTATTATTTTTTTCCCACCCATTCTTCCGCAAACAGCAGTTATTGTACCATGCTTTATGAGTTCACTCCCACACACATACACACACACTTGCTCACGCTCGCGCATAAACTTACATTACACCCCCTTAACTCTGTTTAACACGGCAGTTTTTACAGTGCCTTTAACATGGCAGTTCATTAGTAAAATATTCACTTCACATTTACTTTGAATTCATAAATGCAGTAAACCGCAGCTCTTAGTATCAGAGGAATGTGAAGATAAAATTTGAGGAACACCACCATTAAATATACTGCTTTGAAGTAGTTGAGTGTAATTTATTATTGTTTCGAAAACAAAAGTTGTAAAGGAATTTACATCCAATATATAAACAATAAGAGAAGCATAAATTCATTTATTTACATTAGTTAGCACCGTTAACGTCTTTTAATTTAAAGTAAGGTGAAAGGAATTGTAAATAAAATCCTTAAGGCTAAGTTACAGGACTAAAAAATGTACCTATAATATTCACTGCATAATATCTACCATACAAAATGATATTATTCGTCTTGTTATTTGAATTAGCATTCTCTGTAATTCCAACTTTGACTTGTTTACCCGCTAAACTGCTATGTGTCATGTTCCGGACGAGGCATTTTAGTGTTTCCACCATTTTCAAGTCCTAAACTACGACAAAAATATCCCGCTAGAACCATATATATGTACCCGTACACGTCGGGTCAAATCGTAAACAAGTCTACTTGTCAGTACCCTATTGGCTCAGCTCCGTTAAGCCACGCCTATCAACGTTAAGCCACGTATGTCAACGTTTCTCTCATATTACAATGAGTATCTTCTGGTCTAAGTAACAATTTTTTGACACGTTTTAGAGACACTGTGACCCGCTCCATACCGGAAGAAGACTTTAAATCCATGATGTATAATAATAATGAATGTTACAAAGCTAACGGGTACATCTCAGAATGTATAAAGCACCTATTTTACATACAGGGACGTTTACACAGAAATATCATTTGTATGTGTATATACGCATATTTTAAACAATTTACAAGTTAACTAGGACGAGCTAATTCTTAGTGTTATGTTGTTCAATGCAATTTTAATTATTTGAAACTCAATCCATTGTAAAATATTTATTTACGTACGGTATTTGCAATCGTTATGAGAATCGTTGACTACTGAATCGAAGAAAAACTAGGACGGTTACCTTATTCTTAAGCTAAGCTAACCTAACTTGACCTAACCTAATTTAACCTATAATTTCGGGTTACAAAAATAAACACGATTTATTTTATAAATTTATTTATTTACTTAAAAGAAATTCATATAAGCTGAGGAGGAATAAACCGAAATCTTTGTTTATTTCTCGTGCTTTATTGGTCACAGTCGCAGTTTGTTTACCCTACACTAGCATAAACTAGACACGATTATGCTTTTATATTTATCTCGTGGAAGACTGTGAACCACTGAGCTTTTTGCATGGAAACCACTTTGTTATCGTTACTGTTATAACCGGCGTTGTTTCATTTATACTGTTATGTGCATAAAATTACTTACTTGACACACGTAATCACCAAATATACTATTGATTAATAAAAATGCATTGGTGGTACTGTCAAATCGCAGCGCATATGAAGTGCAGACGAAGCTACGCAGTTGTATGTTATGTATTGCAACGAAACAAAATGAATGCATAGATAGATAATAGTTATAATAATATGCAACAGAGTCTATTATCTGGAGGTAGGACAATTTATTAAATTAAAAACAAAGTTTATACCTATCTTGTTTGTTAGTTTCTTTATAAAACGCAAAATGATTAACTGAGTTAATATGTTTTTATGTACAAATTAAATGTTCGTCTTGAACAATTTGTTTAATGTTACTTGTTTGAAGAATTCTTGCTGTTGATAAGTAGACGGCTGCTTCACTACAGTGCTGACCGCTGGCCTCAATTACGCGTTGTAACCCGCGATAAACACACACACGCCGTTTATCTGCCCGTTATTGTTTATATTGATAAATCTCAGGTCTAGAAAAGTGGGTTAAATTGTAAAAGATATGGTGCATTAGACTAACACCTTTCAGCTATATTAAAGTGTACACGCGTTAATACAGGAGTATTTCGCTGAATACTACTGGACCTATACACATATCTTGCACTAACGTAGGTTAACACTAATCAATGATCTTTGCAAATTCAGTTTATGACTTCTATTGGCTCTTGATATAGCATATGGAAAACTCGTAGCTAATATCCCGGACTGGCGTCACGTTACAAATGAACTTGTTCTGCCACGAAAACTCGCGCAGGAAGTATGTCTTCAGGGACGAGTTTTAGAAGCAGACTGTGCGATCTGCAGTTGATCAGAGACGGACCAAAATGATAGTTGGAGTTCTTGATTGGCTGAAATTTGCAACACGTAATAGATTTTCACAAAGATTAACTTCACATCATGTACGACTACGCTAGTTTGCACTATCTTGTAGGGATGTTATCTAACAATGATATGTCTTTTTTCCAGATAACATGATTATAGAGAAGTGAATTTAGTTAAAAAACATAATAAAATTGTATGTTTGAGCGTTTAACATAAACGAAATGTAGCGCTCATTATGAGGCATATGCTGTTAAAATTTCATTCCGTAATGTTAATTATTATAGACGTTATTTAGGAAAATACAAATAACACGGTTACACAAATTTTACTAGATAAGGAAGAGAATACATTTATGAGCATTTTGATATATAGCACAAAACGACCCATTTCTTATTTTACAACATATAGTTAATTTACAAAAAATGAACAATATCAAAATTTTTAACATGTCTATTAACCTCATAAAATGTATAAAGTAACATTACTGCATATTGCAGTACTTATGCCACAAGAAAACGTGTAATGAAGCACCTAAATTTTATTGTCAAGCTGAATGGCACTCCATGTAGGAGTTAGAAAAGCTATTATTTGTTGGAATTTGTGCGATTGGCTGCTGTTACAATAGCAGAGCTTTTACAACAAATAATGTTTCTGAACAATAAATAAAGTTCTGTCTGAGGCATTTTTTTTGCTTTTTCTTTTTTTAGCTCTTTGCTATAGCAGAGCACGCACTCGCCAGCGCCGACCATCGCATACTCTTTGAAGAGACGAGGCTTCTGTCGTCGGTGAGTGCGTACTTCCCTCGACTGCATATGGAGTCTGTCCAGATTCAGAAGCATGCATCTATTGCAATGCATAGGCGGGGGTGAGTCCCTCTCAATGAGTGCTCTTTATACGCAATTTGTGGCAAACCAATAAGAATTTGCCTTTCTTCTGATTGATGTCAGACATCAACTTCGTGCGTACACTAAACGTTTATAAAAATGGGTGACCTACGCATGGCCACTAACCTCAACCACAGTTCACTGACTACGAAACCTATGTCTACGTTTTGCAGCCTTTTGCACTGAAGATGACCGTCAAAGGCACGGCCGAAACGTTTGCACCAAACAACCTTGGACAATGGACTTACAGCCCGGCAAGGCGAAGTTCTCATAACAATAAGTAAAGTATTCGTTAGCAAGTATATTTTCGTAAATTACGGCGGCTCAGTAGACTAGTGGGTATCGCACCTGGCTACTAATCTAGACCCGGGTTTGATTCCATAAAATCAAGTTGCGTTTTTCGGCCAACAGGTCCACTCAGCCTGTTGAAAATGAGTACCTGGGATAACAGGTACTCATTTTCAACAGGCTGAGTGGACCTGTTGGCCGCCACACTGCCTTCCTTGTATGATGTACGGCTCGCATAAGGCAGCCTACCCTGCCTGACTCCTAAGCTGCTTCGTTGGTACACATGAGAGAGCAATTATTTATTATTACTAGCTAATTCGTTTTTTTTTTAATTGTCCCTTTCAAACATTATTTTTTTACATTTAAAAAAATGATATTTTTTTATCATAATCATTCATATAAACACCCTTCAGTTAACAATTTTTACATTTAATTTATAGTTTGAGAAAACTTGAATGTTGTCAATTGACACCGTTGTAACTCTTCAGGTACATTACATGAAAAAAATACATACTACAGAAATAACAAATATTACTCACCTTATATACGACTTATTACAAGTAAATAGATTTTCTCACTTTACATAATATTTAACAAAATATTTATTATTTTTTTGATACAAGGTTAAATATTTCATTTGAAACATTGAAGTCTTCTCCTCTCCCTGCACCCTTCCAACTAGCACATCTTGCCCCTTCCCTCGATGTTAATTGGTCAGTAACAATGAATCTGGCATCTGAAACTAGACTAATTTCCTTCTTGGATCGGTTTAGGTTTTCCGTGTTTTCACATTCACCATCTTCTTGGCTGGCTGACCCCGGACGCCCTCTTTTCTTGGCAGCCGAGGTTTTTTCCATCAGAATCAATGCTTTAGGAATGTTTTTAATAAAATTTAGTAGATATCTATTTTCTTTCATGTTTCTATATAGCTATGATAGTATATAGTATAAGAAATTATGATATAATTATAACATAATGTAATATTTCAGTGAAAATTACGATAATTGTTTGTAACTGTACAATATGACAGAAGACATTTTTTTATATGTATGCGTAGTAAGTACCCATTAGTCTTGGTGGGGTTAAATAACAACATAGAAATTTAAAAACTCATACTCGCGATCTACAGAAAATATTTTGAAACTATCGTGTTTGTGTGTTGTTCACACCTATTATAATGATTATGTTAGTAGTCTACAATTTACGGGCGTCGGTATATTTTATATTACCGGTTTATAACATCAATTATATTATATGTATTATAAATAAATACATATTAACATTTATTGACATGCAGAGGAGGAAATAGAGCAACATAAAGACAGAGCAAAACAAAATACAAAATGTGGAGTTGTTTAAATATCTTTGGAAGCTTGATAAGTGAAGATACGTCCTGTACTCATGAAATTAGAGCAGAATTACTATAACGAAAGAAACATTTTATTAGAAGACAAGACTGCTGTGTGGCAAAATTAATAAGAATTTAAGAAAAAGGTTGGCCAAATGTTACGTGTGGAGCGTTGCTTTATATGGTGCAGAGACATGGACACTGAGGAAGGAGGATGAGAAAGGATTAGAAGCATTTGAAATTTGGGTTTGGCGAGCAATAGAAAAAGTGAGGTGGGTCGATAAGGTAAGGAATGGTGAACTTTTAAGAGGAATAGGAGAAGAGAGAAGAATCCTGAAGGTAATAGAAATTATGAAAAGGAATTAATTGTTCTCAATTGACACCGTTGTGACTCCACGGGTACATTACATGAAAGAAGGACATAGGCCTACTACAGAAATAGCAAATATTACTCACGTTATGTACGATTTATTACAAGTAAATAGATTTTCTCACTTTACATAAAATTTAATAAAACAGTTATTGTGTTAGGTTATTGTTTAAGAAGAGACTGCTTTCTTACAGCTGCCATGGAGGCTGTCATAGGAGGAGAAAAAGAAGAGGGCGTAGAAGAATAAAGTTAAAAGATAGCATTAAATCAGAGAATGTCACAAGAAACAAAAATTAATAGGACGGCTTGGAAACTTTTTAACATTTGAAGACCTGCCTTAGGGCAGAACACAAAATAATAATAAACAACATGCAGATGAGACTGTAATCTTTGCAGGAGATGTAGCCAGCTTACAGATGTTTCTAAACAACGCCAGTAGAGTTGATAAAGAAATTAATTTTGTTACAGTCATTTGCAAAACAAGGTTAATTTTATTCAGTAGGAAAAAAAGAAACGAGTGATATAATCTCAAAATAAAAAAATACAGTACCGTTTACCAAATGTTAAAAGCTTAAGAGCATGATAATGTCTTTCAGCCGCCAGCTAAACGGAACAATTGCGCAAAAGAAACAATCAGTCATTCAGTAACCATAATGACGTTGCGTTTAGATCATTATTTTAATGAATAGATGCAGGATCGTTAACTGAATCACATACGAAGACAACCATTAACTAGAGACAATAACCTATCTACAGCTATGCAGTTTTGTTTGCTTGTTAGGTCTTTAATCTGCGACAACGTCATGATAGCGGTCGCGGTTTCAGTTAACTATTCCCGGCTGGTAAATTGTGCTAACACTTGATTTTAAACTTTCAGCACTCTTTTTAATCTGGTTTAATTGTTTGCAGTGATATTATTTTTAACACATTATATATATATATATATATATATATTATAACATGACAAATGGTATGACATAAAACCATGTAAGGTTTGCAAGAATAAATGAATGAAAAACTGTACAATAAAAAAAGTAATTAATAAAAGAATGATAGCATAACACTAAAGACTATATTTGACAGACTCTAAATATGACTGACTATACCCAAATGTTTAGGTAAGGTGATGGAGAAAGATAAAAACAAAATAAAATAAACTATAAAGGAATATTCGATTTGATTAAAGACCTAACAAGCAAACAAAACTGCATAGCTGTAGATAGGTTATTGTCTCTAGTTAATGGTTGTCTTCGTATGTGATTCAGTTAACGATCCTGCATCTATTCATTAAAATAATGATCTAAACGCAACATCATTATGGTTACTGAATGACTGATTGTTTCTTTTGCGCAATTGTTGCGTTTAGCTGGCGGCTGAAAGACATTATCATGCTCTTAAGCTTTTACCATTTGGTAAACGGTGCTGTATTTTTTTATTTTGAGATTATATCACTCGTTTCTTTTTTTCCTACTGAATAAAATTAACTTTGTTTTGCAAATGACTGTAACAAAATTAATTTCTTTATCAACTCTACTGGCGTTGTTTAGAAACATCTGTAAGCTGGCTACATCTCCTGCAAAGATTATTTTATTTTGTTTTTATCTTTCTCCATCACATTACCTAAACATTTGGGTATAGTCAGTCATAGTTAGAGTCTGTCAAATATAGTCTTTAGTGTTATGCTATTATTTTTTTATTAATTACTTTTTTTTATTGTACAGTTTTTCATTCATTTATTCTTGCAAATCTTACATGGTTTTATGTCATACCATTTGACATGTTACATAATGCCTTGCTACCAAAATTGATTATTTAATAAAAAAATATATTTTTTCTTTGAAATCATCAATTGAATCAGCTCCCATGTTATTTCTTGTTATTCAATTATTCATCATTCTTGATCTTATATACTTGTTTCTTTCTATAAGCGTTCTATTTCTGGAACATTGTATCTCCGTAACTAAATTCTTTTAAATCATTTTAATTGGAACTGGTCGATTGGGTAACTTTGTCACCACTTACCCGCCATCCATACATAATCTCTGAGTTCAGAGGGACCTACCGTCTGCTCAGTAAAATTCATTGCTGGAACTATCTTTACAGTCAATCACATTCAATAATAAATAGTCTATTTACGACAAAATCAAATAAAATTGTACAATAAAATATTATGAGATTATTCATTCTGTTAACTTTCAGATCTAATTATCTTTCCTTTTTCATTGATTTATTCAGATGTTCAGCTTTCTTTGGGGCAACATTGTTGACATTTATTCTAATCAGTAACATTTCATCTTCTTCTTTGCGATAAATTTTTGACATATCTATTCTTCCTTCAACATTTTCAATTTTCAAAATTCTGACTTGTAGCTGTATCAGTTGTAACTATATTAATTCTTTTCATTATAAGTCATTCATGGTCATTTTTATTTTACGGTCTCGTCTTATTATTTCACTGTCAATTGTCTTGTTTGTTTCTTCTTATTTACATCACAATATTTTGTTTGTCAATTCTCCTAAAATTCTGTCATTTAAATTTTTATTTACCCTCTTCTTACTTTTTCTTGGATTCTACTGTGTGACGATTTTAAAATAGGAAATGTAAAAGGAGAGAAATAAAAATTTTAAATCGCACATTTAAACGAATTTTAAATCACTTAATTACTTAAAATAATATTTAATAAAGAGATTAACAAGACAAAAGGAATGCGTGTGCAAAGTAAAGAAACCCTTATATAATTTACCATGCATCGACATGCGAGTACCGGAATCAACTTGCATACCGGCCCATATACTAAACTAAAAATATTTGTAAATTTGAAATTGAATAAATAATTAAACAGCAACATAGTAGTATACTATAATTCAGTCTGAAGTAAAGCGTAGCTTTGGATAAACCTAATGTCAAACATTAATACCGTAAATATCAAATATATATGGAACTACTTTTATGATGAAGAGTAATCTACGCGTGGTTACAAATCTGCCCTAAACCAAGCCCACTTGAAATGGAGCGGGCAAGCCGTAAGCTGCGCACAGCAGTAATGTGGAACGTTAAAAATAGTTTGTTTTCAAAAGTGATTAATCGCGTCAGTTAAGACATAGTGTCATTTCTTTACACTATTAAACAATGTGTAGCGTTAAAATGGTTGAACCGCGATTCATATAAATATGTAGTAAACGAGTAAGAAAGAATAATGAAAATTGAGCGCCTATGACATCTCTACAAAAATCTTAAAATATAAAACATATGTAATTAAAACTGTGGTAAGAAAATAATTTGAAGTGCAACAAATAAACAATCATGTGAAGTGGATACATGTGAATAAAAACATTTGTGTTAATCATTCAAATCAACTAGCTATTACTACCAGTTATCAAAGGGCAGTGAACCAGGACCTACGATGATCTAAAAGGATTTCAGGACTACACCATCACCGGATACGAAGATAACGAGGGATACCTGAGCTACATGAAACATGCTGCAACCGAGGACCGGGGACTGGAATAACGAGGAGCTGGAGGATATCACAGGTGACACGGAGGCATGCCTTCCGTGGTTATGAAATACTAAATATGGATAGGTGACCATTCTTAATATAACTTTTCAAGTCCCGGATCCGTGGAAAAGTTAAACAGATGTACATCTATATTTTGAGGGCCCTTGTAATTGAACAAAACATAAAATCATTTTGTAAACTATTGATACACTAATGCTGATAACCATAAGTAAAGATGCTAATATCATTATGTAATAAAGAGATGTCATGGTCCAACAAAGATCAGTGAATAAGTCTACCAACCCCTGCCAATTCTCCTTAATTTTCGAAATCCTATTTTACATTTGTTTACTTTCAGTTATTTATGATTTTGTTAAAAGTATGGCAGCCTGTTTAATTGACCTGAGCCAATTAACCACGTTCACGATGTTATAACAAAGAGACGTAATTAATTGTTCACCTCTCGTTCTAATTTTTTTTTGTTATTATTTCCTTCAAATTAAATTATTATTAAATTATTAAATTATTCAAATCTTTTGTATAATCTACCCTTACTTCTTCTTGGATTTTGATAATTATTTATTCTTTTATTATTTTGTTCAAAATAATATTACTAAAATATTCTGGGTAAGTTGACCTTACTTCTTTTTTGAATTTTGACAATTATTTTTATTATTTTGTTCAAAATAATGTTACTAAAATATTCTGGGTAAGTTGGCCTTACTTCTTTTTTGAATTTTGACAATTATTTATTCTTTTATTATTTTGTTCAAAATAATGTTACTAAAATATTCTGGGTAAGTTGACCTTACTTCTTTTTTGAATTCTGACAATTATTTTCATTATTTTGTTCAAAATAATGTTACTAAAATATTCTGGGTAAGTTTAACTTACTTCTTTTATGAATTTCGACAATTATTTTATTCTTTTAATATTTTATTGTCTTATTTATCCTCATAATATCTCTTTAATGGAACCTGGTTCTACGTGCCCTTAATTCTTTTTGTAGTTACATCACTAATTATGAACGTGTTGTTATTATTGTTTTTGGTGATTATATATGGTCTATTATAAAGTAATAATATCTTTTTGGTTATCCCTTCACTAGAACTAGGCAATTCACGGTTTCTTAATAATACTTTACCTCCGACCTGGTATTGGATTACCTTCTGTTTAACCATTTCCCTTCTGTTTCTGTTTACCTTCTGTTCACCTTCTGTTTCTTCCTCCTCTTCTCTACTTGTTCCGCCTATCTGCTGTAGAATCTCACGTTATCAAACTGGTAATCCGGATTATTTGGCAAGTTAATCAACTCAGTAATTTCTCGGGGTGGTGGCCTTTGATACATTATTGTATAAGGAATATCTCTTATTGATTCGTGATAAGCTAAATTAATAAAGTTTTCTGTTACAGCTATATAGTCACTCCACTTCTGTTGTTTATTGAAGCAATAAGTCCTGAGGATCCTTCCGACTTCCCTCAGTACCCATTGAGCTGGGTTGCTATTCGGATGGTAGACAGAGATTTTATACGTTTTGACGCCTAATTCTATCAAGGTTTCCTTCCATTTCCTTCCCCGGAATTGAGTACCGTGGTCTGTGATGATTGACTTTGGAGTACCTATTTCTGGTATGTATTGGTGTGTAACTATGTGTAATATTTTCTTGGTAGTTGACCGATTAATAGGGTATAGTTTTGTAAATTTGGAGTAATTGTCGAATATTATTATTATGAACTTGTACTGTCTTCTTCCCCCACTGCGAGGTAAAGGTCCACATATATCTAGAAATACTCTTTCCAACTTACTGGTCGTTGTAATAGGCTGCATGATCCCTTCTTTTCTGTCATTATTGCATTTCACTAGCTGACAGATGTGACACTGTCGAATATAGTCTCTAACTCTTCTGTTGATATTTTTGATATAGGTGTGTTTTTTCGATCGCTTTCATCACCTTTAGTGCCCCCATGTGACCGTATCTAATATGGTAATCAAGTGTTACTTCTTTTTCCATTGCTTTGGGTATCACTAGTTTCCATGACCTTTGGTTATTACTTGTTTTGACAAATAGTAGTTTTTCATGTTATAACAAAACAAATAGTAGTGGGTGAAAAGTAATATTTATGTGTTGTAATCTGTGTCGGGCGTTACCTCCGCGCACTTTTGTTACTTACTCTGTTGATTGGATCCTCTGCAGTGATGTAGTCCTGTAACACAACTTAAAACTATGCTTTTTGTGGGCGCCACTTGGAAACGTTTGTTCCAAGAAAAATTAAATGTGATTGATAAAATTTTTAAATCTACGAAAAAATTTAACCAAGTCAGTTTAGCTTTGAAAAATCAGTTATGTTTAATGATTCTTTAATAACAACAAACAAATCGTCTGAAGGACTATCATTCATAAAAATTATAAAATTGCAGAGAAAAAATTTTACAAGTTATTATTATTGACAATTTTTTATATGTCCAATCAAGTATCGGCTAGTATTTCAGATTCTGACTCAGTTGACAAGCATGAGTTTAATATATGAAAAAAAACTTTACTCTCAGGACGTGACTCCTTTGAACTACCAAGACATATCAATTAGATGCCTTACAAGAAAAAAACTAACTAAGTGATTTGAAGGTGTATGTGTGGCGTGTAAAGTACAACTGTGTGATAAATGTAACCAGGCAACAATGATTTTAATTTTAGTAACTCACGTTCCAATGGTCGTTTATTCTCTCACTGGACACTTCCTTCGGGTAGTTTCTCGATCTCGCCTCTTCGGGTGTACACTGAAGCTATTTAAAGTCAATTTTTTCGATCGTTACTTTTTCCGCACTTTTTGTCAAAACGTTTGGCAGTAAAATCTCGTTCAAACGCCGCCACTACGAATCATCTGTTTAGCGTTGATTCAGAAATCTGCCACCGCAGCGCTGATCCCCATGCAGTTTTGAGGAAGGCTTAGATGTATTGTTTGTTTACGTTCGGGGGAATTATTTGTCACGTTAGTCAGTCAATGCGAACACAGCAGAATTCGTTCTCTATTAAATGTTTGGGACCCTCCTGGGCCGTCGACGTTCTGGCTGCGTGCTTTCTATTAAATTTTGCCGTATCGCTGCTCTATTTCAGCGATACTTTTTGGCGACTCTCGTTGAGGTTAAGTCAGTCGGGTATGTCTATGTACGGGAAAAGCCTTCCTGCCGTGTCTTGTCGATTTTTCGCTTCTCGGTCTCGCCTTAGCTGCGTTGATCAGTGTTGTGTGAGATGCATCAGTTCTGGCGTTCAGTATCAAGTGTTTTCTGGTCAAATTTTGTCTCGCTTTTATACTAAATCGGGATGACTGTTTTCGTCGACTTCCGGTACATTTGTGTAAAATTCTTTCTAGATTGTTCGAGAATAAACGAAATGGAATGTCATAGAACAATTTTCACTTCCGTAGAAGCTTTTAGAACGAATTTCTTATTCTTCATACAATGGATATTTCAAAATTTACACTGGTATTTATCAAACAGTTTCACATTAGTACTTACAATTTGTATGCCATTAATGTATTTAAATTCCTTGTTTTTAACTGAATCTAGCGATACTAAATATGATTGGTATCTAATTAACTTAAGTCTAAAAAACATTACAATATACAACCCTCACCTTGAGTTGTAGTCATTAAAAACTCAATATTATTAATAAAAATTGTTGTGGAGTTATAAAGTTCCCTTCACAAGCTGGACATCTACTACTACTACTCTCCTACAACAAAATAAACAAATTTTAACATCAATAAAACACAAATAAATACAATATTATATGGCCTCTGCTCATGGCCTAAATTCTTGTCAGTTTTCTAATACAATGATTAGTCTTTTTCCTTAATATATGTGTTATTTCACCACTATACACACAGAGTTTATTATTTTGTCTATCTTTTGTGATACCTGGTTACTTTGTACATATTATATATTTATCACAAGATGACATAGCATCATTGATTGTCTTGAGATGTCATTTTTTATGGTGTGACAAATCTCACTTCAAATAGTTAAATTCTTTTAGAATTGACTTTACTTTCAACTGAGTTTATTTCTTATTAAGGTATTCTGATGTATTGTACCTTTCTATCTTATTTTTGTTAGTATTATGTAAGTATTTTAGCCAGATATGATTATTTTTGTACTGGATAATTGGCTTCAGCCATACATGGTATAAGTAAATATTTTGCTGACTTGACTATTACAATGTTAAAGTTGGTCAGGTATATTAGTATAGTTGCTTTATATCATATTACAGCTTTCTAATACAGTTTGGTTGCATTTTGACAACATTAAATTCATAAATTATACAATATTAGATGCCTATTACATGTTTTTAGTTAACACTGTTTTTGGCTATTTTGGCTGCTTTTTATTCATTTGACAGCTTCCTTTATTTAAGATAAATTGTTCACTATTGTCTGCGTGACAATTACATATAGTTTTTATTTAAATCTGATAATAATTAATTTTTCCATGAAATCTTGGTGCATGGTCTCAAATCCAACACATTAATATTTTTTTGTCATTGCAAATATACAATTTTTATTTTAACTTAAACTCTTTCTAATAATGTATTTAAGTCATTTAATACATTTATTTTATTTACATCACATAATATAATGATGGATCTTGTCCATTTATTCACAAAAAATAGTTTTTAATACTATATTCATAGTTATAAAACTTAATAATTATTGACTTTATTCTGGTAGATTCTGACATTATTTCTCTCTCTTATAGTGTCTTATGGTTTTTTCACTCTTATTCACTTTAATAATATATATGGGGTTTTGTCTTAGTCATAGTTTGGTCGTTTTTTCAAGTTGATAGAAATAATTATTATACAAAATTACACCATTTTTTGGGACTACTTGGGTTCGATACTGTTCACTTCACTTTCCTCTTATGCTAACTTACTATATAAATGATTTCTTTTATGGAACGTTCTGTGACGCTACATATGCCTCACCGTTAAAGTTGATAATTTTGGAAAAACATATCTTTGGTTTTGATGAAATTATCATCTCTATAATAACCCTTTATTAGCTTCTTTATATCTCATTCTTTTATCTTATAATTAAATTCCTGTACTACTCCTTTAATATATTAATCCAACTCAATATTCCTAGTTCGTTCTTTGTCGTATCACCTATTCCTTTCCTTTTTACCTTGATGTTTTATAATTAATCTTTGATATAAATCCCTATCAATTCCCTAACTTACATAGAGGGTTGGGAGTCAGAGTGGCTCGCTATGGCATACATTCTCTGTCCCTTCCTGTCTACAACTACTGAAATCAGAGGCAACACATCCCTGTTCAGAAAATAATAATTGCACCTTTGCAACAAATAATAATAATAATAATAAAAAAATACAATATTCAAAGATCATAGGCTCCTACACATAAATTCCCTTTCTTAAACTCTTCTGATTAATTCACAATTATATTAATATATCGTTCTCCGCAGGTTAAAATTATCGTTTAAAATCATTCAATGTTAATAGCTATATTCATATTCATCATTACCTTCTTATGTAACACACTGTTTTCCCTTTTTTTTCCATTTAACATTTATCATTTCCATTTAGTATCAAATATATGACAGTATTTCTCCCTCTTTTCTCCTTTACTAAGTGTCCATCTAGTAATATTTATTAATAATAATCTCTCTCCTTCTCTAAGTACGGGTAAGCTGGTAAATATACGTTGACATGGCTATTGGAAATAAATCTATATTTTATATATATATCTTTATGCCTTTGGTGTAAGGTGTCCTTCTCGTAATATTTATTAATAATAATCATAATACAATAATATTTATATTTATTTAAAAATCTCTACCTCCTTTCTAATTATGGCTGTTAAAAAAATTCACGTTGACATGTTTATTCAAGGTACCTTCTCTATGATGCTGTATTTGACTTGGGTCTTTGGTCATGGTACTAGGTTACTGATTGAGTATTCGACTTGCGATTTTTTAATCATGGTACTTTTTTAATGAAGTCTGGTTATACGTTCCTTTTACCTTGTTCCTGATTGTGTCAGTTACCTCGTAGGTATTGTTTTTATTATCTCTGGTTATCGTGAAAGGCCGTGTATATAAGAGTAGCAATTTCCTCGTTATGCCTTGTATAGCACCGGGCAATTCTCTATTTTTAACTAACACCTTTTCACCTACCTCATATTTAATTGCCTTAGGCTGTGATCTGATATATTTTTTCCGCTGCTGTTCCGTTTTTTCTAACACCTTATTATAAAATTTTGCCCCTTCAAATTGGTATGCGGGTTCGTCGGGAAAATTAATAATTTCTTTTATCTCTCGTGGTGGGGGTCTTTCGAACATAACCGTATATGGCGACATCTCGATGGTATTGTGATGCGAGAAATTGAGAAAATCCTCGGTAGAGGCTACATATTCATGCCATCTTTTCTGCTCGTTATGGCAGTATGTTCTTAGCAACCGTCCTACCTCCCTTAACACTCTCTCGGCTGGGTTACTATTCGGGTGATATACGGACGTCTTGTACGTTTTTATTCCGTGTTCTCCCAAGCTTTCCTTCCAAAGTTTTCCCCTAAACTGAGTACCGTGGTCCGTAATTATAGAATACGGTCGGCCCACTTCCATTATATAACGCTTGATTATTATGTCTATTATTTTCCTGGTCGTTGCCCTAGTTATTGGGTATAGCTTTGTATACTTGCTAAAGTGGTCGAAAATGATTACGATAAATTTATATCGGTGTCTCCCACCGCTGCGTGGAAAGGGTCCGCAGATATCGAGAAATACCTTTTCCAATTTTTCGGTAGATAATATGGGTATCATGACCCCTTCCTTTTTAATTCCTTCTCTTTTCAATATTCGACCTTCGATGTTTATCACCTCTACTCCTTCAAATGCCTGGTCTATGACATTTATTCTGGACGATTGGTTTCATGGCATTACCATCTCATCACATGTTTGGGCCATAATTTTTCTGCATAGCGGAATTCCTCCTCTCTCTCACTTTCATTTTGGGGATCATTATCTGGTTCTCGGCCAGTTTCTGCCAATACATGGTTTACATAAAATACTCGGGGTTTTTCGTCATTATTAGCCTGGTTATGTTGTAATGAAAAACCTGGATTTTCGTGAACTGTTACCCGATTCTCATTATTATTTTGATTAGCGTTTGGTTCTTGTTGGTTGTTACTTTCGTTTCGGGGTGGTTCGCTACTCCTACCCTCTGATAACTGCTGCCGGTTATTCGCCGTATCACCCTGGCTACCTGGCGCCTGTTGTGGGTAAAACATGTAATTGGGTACATTAGGTGGATATGGCCGTCGGTTATCGGCCATCATATAATTTACCTGGGGCCTATATTCATTCGGTTTCTCCTATCGCTTCCTCCTTGGTTTCCCCCGTTGCGATAACCATTACGTTGGCCATAATTACTTCCTCTATAATTATTCCCGCGATAACCGTTTCCCTGGTGGAAGTTCCTACCGTAGTTATTCCCGGTGTAATTACCTCTGTTTGGTCCCGGATAGTTGCGGTTAATTGGGCCCTGAGTGGTATCATTTCGGCCATTTGGTGGGATATTATTATTCTGATTATTGGTGTTTAGATTATTACCGTTCCCACCTCCATTCCGGTTTGGTCCGTTATTATTGTTGTTGTACTCTACCTTAAGATTGGGGGGTTGGTAATCCTGGAACCTTCCTGTGGATTCGCAATTTTCCAATAATTTGGCCAAATCGGCTATTTTGCTAATTTGTTGGTATAATTGGGCATCCTTGATCCCATAGCTGTAATGTCCAGCTAACTGCCTTACCAAACATTCTTCTGGGATCGGCGGTATCAACTTCCGTGCTAAACATACCTTTCCCAGGAAATAAGACGTCGGGGACTGTCCATAGGACGCGTCGTATTTGCCATAGAAAATGTCCATTCTTACCCTGTTTTGTGCGGTCTCTGACCAATACTTTTCCTTAAACTGACGTTTAAACTCTGCTAAATTTGTTATTTCGGGTCGTACCGCTATCCACCAGTTATCCTTAGTATTTTTAAACGTCAAGCATCTCTCTTATCCTGTCCCACCTTGTTTCTCTACTTCTCCCAATAACCTCCTCCATTCTTTCCAAAAATTCCATTGGGTTTCGTCGGTAGTCCTGGAAGTTGATTACTTCCCTGTTTTCACCATGACACGTATGGGTGTTTAGTATTGGTGTGTCTCTCAGCGCCTCTAATCTTTCCTGCAGGTTTTTCTCTCTCTGGTCTATTTCCAGTATACTATTTTTGTTAGTTTTTATTTGTTCATCCAGCCTGTTAGCGATGTCATATGTTTCCTGCATCCTCTCGCTAACGTCTTTCTGGACTTCCTGCATGATGGCGTCTTGGTTCTGCCTTACCTTGTTTTCGAGATTTCTAACATCTTGTTTGGTCTCTACTGTTTGCTCCTCTATACTTTCGAAACGTGTATTGTTTCCCTCCCGTAACCTTTCCAATTGTTTCTCCATGTTTTCGACCTTCTTGTCACTATCAATCTTATTATCATCGATCCTTTTGTTTATTATTTCGTATTTTATGCTAATTTCTTTTTTCAGGGACTCTATGCTTCCTTTTATTTCCTCCTTATCTTCCTGTCTGTTTTTATTCAGGGATTCTATATTTTTGTTCATACCCTCCTTTAAAGATTCTGTGTTTTTGTTCATTTTTTCTTCCATCCTTTGGAACATTTTCTCATTATTATTTTTATTCTCCTCCTTATCTTCCTGTCTGTTTTTATTATTCTCCTCTTTCAAGGATTCTATACTTCCTTTTATTTCCTTCATTCCTTGGAGCATCACCATTATTGCGTTCATGTCAACGCTTGCTGTTATCTTTTCTGGTTCGGGTTTCTCTGTCTGTTCTACCATTTTTATGGGTTCTTCTCCCGTTTGTTCTTCTAATTCCTCTGCCGTTTGTACCGGTCTTTCCATTTCTAGTGTGGGCGGTTCTAATTCCGTTTCCTCGACCTGTACTGCCTCTCCGTCTTCCACACTCAACTCGGGTTCCACCGTCTTCTTCACCTTCTTTCCCTTTGGTTGCGGCATTTTAATATGTTGGTAGTTGCCGGGCTTGTTCCGTCTTTTTCAAGCCTCACTAGTTGGGCTGCCAATTTATAACAAAACAAATAGTAGTGGGTGAAAAGTAATGTTTATGTGTTGTAATCTGTGTCGGGCGTTACCTCCGCGCACTTTTGTTACTTACTCTGTTGATTGGATCCTCTGCAGTGATGTAGTCCTGTAACACAACTTAAAACTATGCTTTTTGTGGGCGCCACTTGGAAACGTTTGTTCCAAGAAAAATTAAATGTGATTGATAAAATTTTTAAATCTACGAAAAAATTTAAACAAGTCAGTTTAGCTTTGAAAAATCAGTTATGTTTAATGATTCTTTAATAACAACAAACAAATCGTCTGAAGGACTATCATTCATAAAAATTATAAAATTGCAGAGAAAAAATTTTACAAGTTATTATTATTGACAATTTTTTATATGTCCAATCAAGTATCGGCTAGTATTTCAGATTCTGACTCAGTTGACAAGCATGAGTTTAATATATGAAAAAAAACTTTACTCTCAGGACGTGACTCCTTTGAACTACCAAGACATATCAATTAGATGCCTTACAAGAAAAAAACTAACTAAGTGATTTGAAGGTGTATGTGTGGCGTGTAAAGTACAACTGTGTGATAAATGTAACCAGGCAACAATGATTTTAATTTTAGTAACTCACGTTCCAATGGTCGTTTATTCTCTCACTGGACACTTCCTTCGGGTAGTTTCTCGATCTCGCCTCTTCGGGTGTACACTGAAGCTATTTAAAGTCAATTTTTTCGATCGTTACTTTTTCCGCACTTTTTGTCAAAACGTTTGGCAGTAAAATCTCGTTCAAACGCCGCCACTACGAATCATCTGTTTAGCGTTGATTCAGAAATCTGCCACCGCAGCGCTGATCCCCATGCAGTTTTGAGGAAGGCTTAGATGTATTGTTTGTTTACGTTCGGGGGAATTATTTGTCACGTTAGTCAGTCAATGCGAACACAGCAGAATTCGTTCTCTATTAAATGTTTGGGACCCTCCTGGGCCGTCGACGTTCTGGCTGCGTGCTTTCTATTAAATTTTGCCGTATCGCTGCTCTATTTCAGCGATACTTTTTGGCGACTCTCGTTGAGGTTAAGTCAGTCGGGTATGTCTATGTACGGGAAAAGCCTTCCTGCCGTGTCTTGTCGATTTTTCGCTTCTCGGTCTCGCCTTAGCTGCGTTGATCAGTGTTGTGTGAGATGCATCAGTTCTCGCGTTCAGTTTTCAAGTGTTTTCTGGTCAAATTTTGTCTCGCTTTTATACTAAATCGGGATGACTGTTTTCGTCGACTTCCGGTATATTTGTGTAAAATTCTTTCTAGATTGTTCGAGAATAAACGAAATGGAATGTCATAGAACAATTTTCACTTCCGTAGAAGCTTTTAGAACGAATTTCTTATTCTTCATACAATGGATATTTCAAAATTTACACTGGTATTTATCAAACAGTTTCACATTAGTACTTACAATTTGTATGCCATTAATGTATTTAAATTCCTTGTTTTTAACTGAATCTAGCGATACTAAATATGATTGGTATCTAATTAACTTAAGTCTAAAAAACATTACAATATACAACCCTCACCTTGAGTTGTAGTCATTAAAAACTCAATATTATTAATAAAAATTGTTGTGGAGTTATAAAGTTCCCTTCACAAGCTGGACATCTACTACTACTACTCTCCTACAACAAAATAAACAAATTTTAACATCAATAAAATACAAATAAATACAATTTTATATGGCCTCTGCTCATGGTCTAAATTCTTGTCAGTTTTCTAATACAATGATTAGTCTTTTTCCTTAATATATGTGTTATTTCACCACTATACACACAGAGTTTATTATTTTGTCTATCTTTTGTGATACCTGGTTACTTTGTACATATTATATATTTATCACAAGATGACATAGCATCATTGATTGTCTTGAGATGTCATTTTTTATGGTGTGACAAATCTCACTTCAAATAGTTAAATTCTTTTAGAATTGACTTTACTTTCGACTGAGTTTATTTCTTATTAAGGTATTCTGATGTATTGTACCTTTCTATCTTATTTTTGTTAGTATTATGTAAGTATTTTAGCCAGATATGATTATTTTTGTACTGGATAATTGGCTTCAGCCATACATGGTATAAGTAAATATTTTGCTGACTTGACTATTACAATGTTAAAGTTGGTCAGGTATATTAGTATAGTTGCTTTATATCATATTACAGCTTTCTAATACAGTTTGGTTGCATTTTGACAACATTAAATTCATAAATTATACAATATTAGATGCCTATTACATGTTTTTAGTTAACACAGTTTTTGGCTATTTTGGCTGCTTTTTATTCATTTGACAGCTTCCTTTATTTAAGATAAATTGTTCACTATTGTCTGCTTGACAATTACATATAGTTTTTATTTAAATCTGATAATAATTAATTTTTCCGTGAAATCTTGGTGTATGGTCTCAAATCCAACACATTAATATTTTTTTGTCATTGCAAATATACAATTTTCATTTTAACTTAAACTCTTTCTAATAATGTATTTAAGTCATTTAATACATTTATTTTATTTACATCACATAATATAATGATGGATCTTGTCCATTTATTCACAAAAAATAGTTTTTAATACTATATTCATAGTTATAAAACTTAATAATTATTGACTTTATTCTGGTAGATTCTGACATTATTTCTCTCTCTTATAGTGTCTTATGGTTTTTTCACTCTTATTCACTTTAATAATATATATGGGGTTTTGTCTTAGTCATAGTTTGGTCGTTTTTTCAAGTTGATAGAAATAATTATTATACAAAATTACACAATTTTTTGGGACTACTTGGGTTCGATACTGTTCACTTCACTTTCCTCTTATGCTAACTTACTATATAAATGATTTCTTTTATGGAACGTTCTGTGACGCTACAATGTAAAAAATAGAACGATGTAATCCTCTCATCCTGTTGGATCAATCTTTGTCTGAGATTGTTGATTCTTGTGTCCTCTATTTGGTGTTGTAAAATTGATTTCGACTTGCTTGTTGAATGTCACCGTATTTGTATTTTCTCTATCATCCTCATTGCTCCTGCTTTGTCTATGGTCATCCCTATAATCCTGGTTATTTTCTTCTTGGGAATTCCTATCCCTATTTCCATTGAAACTTCCTCGTCCTTGGTAATGACGCCTTCCAAAATTCCTATCCTCTGTCATAACATAATATACACGTCGCCTGTATGTTTGGTTTTGACTATTATTATTGTTTTGATTATTTTGTCTATACTGGCTATCATAGTTATTAGAGTTAGTGTTATAAAAACTGTTATCTTGGTAATTACCATTCGTGTTATTGGGACGCTGGTAGCTGTTGTTGTTATTCTTTGGTGAGTTACGGTAATAGTTGTTGTTGTTATGGTTAATATTATTGCTATGGGGACCATTACCGTTGGCGTTATATCGGTTATCTCGGTAACCATCATTCCTATTATTACCATTGTTCCTCTGTCTGTTCTGAAGGTAATTCCTTTCCCGTTCGTTCTCTTCCAATAATTCGGCAATGCCCTGTATGGTTTTAATTCGTCAATTTATTCGTCCTTTCGTGGCTTCTCCATCATAATGGTAGGCTAATTGTATCACCAAATATTCTTCGGGAATCTCGAGCTCCAAGTGCCTTGCAACACTAATCTTGCCCAAAAAATATGTGTTCGGAGATAGTCCGGATCGTGGGTCATATCGGCCATGACCTACGTTGCTCCTTATCATATGTTGGGTGCCCTCTGACCAGTATTTCGATTTAAACTGGTTTTTAAATTCCTGGAAACTTGGAATTTCCTGTCGCATCGCCGTCCACCAGTTGTCATAAACATCCTTGAACATTTCGTCCAACATATTTCTAATAACCGTCCATCTGGTCTCCCTGGTTCTCAATAGCTTCTCCTCTACCCGCTTAAGGAATTCCATGGGATTGCGTTTATAATTCCGGAAGCTGATGACTTCTCTGTTTTCATTGCATGATATATGGGAGCTAAGACATTGTCTATCTCTCCAAGAATTAATTTCTTCTTGGAGATGTAGTCGGAATCCTTCTAGTTTTTCTTCATGGGTAGTTGTTTGACCATTTATCTGATTAATGTTAGTATCTATGCCTTCCAACATTTCTCCCATCTCTGCTTGTACTCTCGTAATGCTCCCTTGGTTTATTTGTACAGCTTCGATTCGTATATTAGTGTCTTCTTGGACTCTCTGTATCTCCTGATTCATCCGTTCACATTTTCCTTCGGTCTCGGACATTACCCTCCTAATTTTGGTCACCGGTTCTTTCAGATTCTTGTCCCATTCTTCCCTCAATTACTGATTATTGTCCTCTATCTTCTTATTCCACTCTTCTTTTAATAACTCCCAATATTCTTTCAATTTTTCCATGGTTTTCTGGTTAGTTTCTTTTAATTCCTCTTTTAATGTTCTATTATTTTCGTTTATTTTCTCCTCCATCTTCCTTGGAATTTCTGTTATTATTTCTGTTCTCCATCTTTATTTTCTGTTCTCCTTGAACTCTTCCTTTAACTGTTGATTGTCACTTTTTAGTTCTTCCATTTTCTCCTCCATTTTCTTACTGTTCTCTTTGAACTCTTTCTTTAACTGTTGATTGTCATTTCTTAATTCTTCCTTCAATTTTTCTAAGTTTTTATTTGAATCTTCATGACTCTGTTTTAAGTATTCCATAATGCTCTTCATGGCGACATTCTCTGTGACTCTGTTCGTTTCTGGTTTGTCTCTTTGGGCCTCCCTTATTATTGCTTCCACTTCCTCAACTGGTCTTGCATCCTTGTCTTCCATGTTAAATTCACGTTCATTTTCGGTCTCTGCCGCCCGTTTGCGTGAAAATTCTCTTTTCTTCATTTTCGCTTGTTTTCTGTAGCCGCTATTAGAAATTAGTTATTCCAATAATGTAGTTTCTTCAACTAATTAATGCCCTACTACGTCGATGCGCCAAATTTGTTACAATAAATAATAATCCCTGCCTGATAATAACTACGACTGTGGAACTCACCTTTTTTCCGCCGTTCGTTTCCAAAATTCTGCGTTGCCAACTTCTTTTCGTAACACGAAGAAGGTTATATTTATTATATCAAAAGCAAACTCTGTTTTAAGAACTGTCAAGAACCAAACATACAGCATTACGAATAATAATAGTTTAACTATCCATTTTTTAAACCCTTTAGTTACCCAATAACGTTCCCGATTATTTTACGTCAAATTGCCTGTCTTTCTTTATTTATTGCCGGTTGGCTATTCTGTTTAGTAACCAGTAACGGGTCGATTTCGTTAAATCTGAAGTCGTGGAAATGTTCTTTTAGCTACAGAAAAACGTATTTAAATACACAAATAAAAGTACAAGCTTTACAACAAAAATCAAAATATTATATATTTAAAAAAATATGGACAACTAAGGTCACAAACTACGTTCGAAAAACTAGTGTTTATAGGTTAATTTGTTTAGTATAGTATTGAATTAATTTATAATTTTTTGCACAAGAAATAACTAGAATAGTGGTTTTGGTGTTAGTTTTAATAGTTCATTATCAAAATAAGTCCACAATTTCAATTAGTGAGTGTGAAATCAGTGTTATTAGTGTAATTCACTTTGTCTGTCTTCGTTACGTGATAACTCAAAAATAGGTTATACTTAACAACTGTTTCTTCATCGCAGGTCCAGTTACCATGTCTCGGTTATATTTAGTTTTTTTTTCGTGATTTTTCCACTTCAGTAATCCACTTGGAAATGTTTTTGGCTTATTATTAATAATCTATGATCTTATATCCAGATTGTTTATTAGGTAGTTCGTTTCTGTTACATTTTTCTTATAATCTCAAGCTCTGTAATTTCTTCAATCTTTTCTCATCAATGGTTACTAAAGAACCCCAGAATTAATTTTTATTTTTTTATTATTTCAAGCTCTATACTTTCTTCAAATTTTACTCATCAATGGTTGTTAAAGAATTCTTAAATTATTTTTATTATTTTATTATATCAAGCTCTATACTTTCTTCAATCTTTCCTCATCCTTGGTCACTAAAAAACTCCCCCTAAATTATTTTCATTAATTTGTTGTTGCTATGGTTAAAATACCAAATTTTATTGGTGGACATTATGAGATATTGTCATTGAAATACATTGTCATTCTGTACAAAATTGGTCAAATATCTTTAAATAGGTCTAATTCCCTTATACTAACTGCGAATGTAAATCTAATAATATCATTGCCTTGCTTTTAACTAGTACAACAATTTGGAACCAAACAAGGTTAATTTTAGTTCATAAATAATGATTTTATATTTTTATAACCTAATTTTCTTAATAAATAATGTTATGCTACTTATTTCGAATACATTTTTATTGTGCAGACAAATATCATTAAACCTATTCATATTACATTCATTATTTCAATGAGCCTTGCTTTTATACTTTACAATTTACAATTTTCTAGTTTTTATATATAGGCCTAGCATCTAACATGTCTGAAATTCTATGCCTACACTTATTCTAACAAATGATCTTTATGTTGTTATTTTAACACCTTCTACATTAAAAAATTAACATAATTATTTAAAATACAACATGTTGGTTTCTAAACCTTACAAAACAATATAATCTTTTACTTATAGACAAAATACCTAATTTCTTTGGTCTAACTTTAATGCAACAGATTATGTATTGTCTATTAGTCTTAAATTTACAAATAATTTTATGAACATAAATAATTAAATATTACAACATATCTGAACAGTTTCAAACCATAATTATGAACCTAGTACTTGTAAATGACCTATTATTATTTTAAAATGATCTCCTAAAAGTGCAATTTAACATCTTACATTTATCAGCATTCTCCCCTTGACCTACTGATAATAAACATTATATTTTATTTATTTGTCACTTTATCACTTCTTATTTTTTATTATTATTATTATTATATTGGTTCATTAACCATTTCTATCATTTCATTAAATCTTATTTACTACCTAATATATAATTCCCTACTCATTAGTTTGTACTTTTATATGGTCATTACAAATCACAATTTACTGGGAATATGGTATCTTGTCTCGAATATTCTTTCACAGCTTATTTTATTTTGTTTTTATCTTTCTCCATCACCTTACCTAAAAATTTGGGTATAGTCAGTCATAGTTAGAGTCTGTCGAATATAGTCTTTAGTGTTATGCTATCATTCTTTTATTAATTACTTTTTTTTATTGTACAGTTCTCATTCATTTATTCTTGCAAATCTTACATGGTTCTATGTCATACCATTTGTCATGTTAAAAAATATATATATATATTACATTTAATATTTATAACTAAATTTACCTCAAGATGTTATTTTTCCTTATTTGGAACATGTTTCGAGAGCTCCCGTGCTCCCATCCTCAGCCTTTGCGATCTTGTGTCTGGTAAAATATTTGTGTTGGCTGCTGGATGCTATTAAGATTGTTTGTTGGTCTTTGGTATTTTAAAGTTGTATTATTGTGTGTGACTGTGGTATATGTATTTGTATTTTGTGTATTTTTGATGTTGAGTGCTTTGAATATTGTGACATGTTTTGTATTGATTTGTATTTGTTCTGGTATTAGTTTGTTTTGTGTTTTATGTTTGTATATTTGTAAATTTTCCCAAATGTTCATTATGGTGCCTTTGTGTGGTATATGTTTTATTAGTACTTACTTTACTTTATCCAACGCCTGTCCTTGGCCTCTCAGCCATTCGACGTCGAGCCTCCCAGTAGCGATGAACAGGATCCAGGGGTGTATCACAGAGATCAATGCACGTCATCAGGTGTTCACTATCCATCATGCCTGAGTGGCATAGGGGGCAGTTGTCATCTGCTACCCCGATGCGGTGCAGATGGCTTTGTAGGTAGTCATGGCCAGTTGTTAGTCGGAATCTTGCAACCGCTTCGATCTTTCTAGATTTCCGGAGATTGGACCTTGAGATGCCAGGCGTTCCCATCTCTTGTTTGCACTTCGCTCCTTCATAATCTCTCTAGTGTGGTTGCTTATGGAGCTGCTAATTAAGTCTCTTGCAGCTTTCAAAATCATAGGGGCCACTGGTTGGTCTGCTTCAGCTCCTTTTTTGGCCAAATCGTCTGCTCTTACGTTTCCCAGGATGCCTACGTGGCTAAGAACCCATTGCAGCCACACATGCCATCCACATTTTATCAGTTTCTCAAGCATGGTGCGACATTGGACCGTGCGCAAGCAGTCAGTTGGGGCATTGTTGCTTATTGCCAGTATGGCCTCTTGTGAGTCAAGTAAGAAAACGACTTTTTGCGGGGGAAGGTCGGAGTTCTGTAGGGCATTGGCAGCCTCATAGATTGCACTTCCCCGTCATAGTTGCTGGCATTTGTGCCCACTGCAGTAAAACCTTCGAACAAGCTGCAGTGTCACCCTGCTCCTGCTCCTTTTAACTCTGGAATGTAAGAGCCATCGGTGTAAATGTGCAGCTAGTTGTTCGGTGGGTATAAGGTGTTGATGGTTTCTAGAGCACATGCCTTTAGTTCCTCTGGCACGATTCGTTCTTTCTGGCGTTCAGGTTTATGAGGTCCATTCGGTATCCTGGTAGGGCTGCTGCAACTGTTGAATAGCTCTGGATAGGCGCTGGATCATTTAACGGGAGATGGTACTTTTCTCTTAAAGCTTGAGCGTGAGTCAAAGCTTGGGGGTAACTTGCGTTTTGAGGTGCTCCGTTGCAGGCTTGTAGTTATTCCAGAATTTTCCGTCCACTCTCTTCGCTCTTTCCCAGAAATTTAGGGTGTTTTTGTCCCTCCTTGCTTTCAAGGGTTCAACTCCATCCTGCAGCTGCATAGCCGTGATAGGGGTTGATTTGGCCCCGCCAGTGATGGTTCTTAGTGCGTTAATTTGAACGACATCATATTTGGCTAGATTGGCCTTATTTATTGAAGAGATAACATCACTTCCGTACTCCATTACCGGGCTCACATACGTTTTGTAGGCAGTGGCCAGTACATCCTGAGTGGCTCCCCACTTGGTTGCTGCCAGCCTCTTTAGCAAGTTATTCCGTTTTTGGGCTTTCTCGGCAGTAGATTTGATGTGATCTTTCCACATAAGCTTAGTACCTAGAGCAATTCCTAGGTACATCGAGAGAGCAGTTTTATGAATAGTGCTGCCTTTATAGGTTATATTGACTGCGTGGGATTTAGTTGACATTTTAAATAGCTGGGTGACCGTTTTCTCGGAGTTCACTTCCATTTTATTCGCTGTACCCCAATCTTGTAGGTGCGTCATAGCCTTGTTAAGGGCATCTTCGAGTGCTTTGATTTTACTGCTGGTGGCCCATATAATAACATAGTCGGCGAAAAAGGCATGACACTCCTGGCGATTTCTGTATGTAGTCCTCTAGATCGTCGATCATTGGGTTGAAGAGAAGACAGCTTAAGACGGCGCCCTGTGGCAGACCCTGTCTCAGTTGTTTATAAGAAGATGCCGTGTTAAGGAATTTACACCTTATGAGTCGCTGTGACAGGAAACTTTGCATCCACTTTAGCATGTTGCCTTTATTCCCAACAGTTTAACTATTTTTAAAATCATCTGACGCCAGACTTTATCATAGGCAGCTTTGAAGTCAACGAGGATAGCAAGGGTTGATTGGTTTTTGTGAAAACCATCTTTCACTGACTGAGTGAATTTGATTATTTGGTCAGCCGTCGATCGGTGTTTGCGGAAACCAGCTTGGTTTTCACTAATGGCCCCCTTTTTCTCTAGGAATTCTCTGAGCCTACGCTCAACCATTTTTTCCACGGTTTTGCAGCAGACGCTGGTGAGGGAGATCGGCCTGTAGCTGTTTAGGTCATTTGCTGGCTTTCCTTTCTTTAGTAGTGTTATCACTTCAGCTTTTCTCCACTGCTGCGGCAAACCTTTTCTCCGTGTTAGGTTAATAAGTTTAAGAAACGTGTTTTTCGCTGATGGGCCCAGGTAACGTAGAAAGTCTGGGAAGATCTCGTCGGGGCCTGCCGACTTCCCTTTGTTTAGAGAAGCAACTGCTAGTTCTAGTTCCTCCGGTGAGAAACTTTCGTAGAACACCGTTCATTCATCAGCCGTTGGGCACATTTGCTTGTCCTTGATTGAGGTGTTCCTTCTCTCGTTTGAGGTGACTGTTAATCTGCTCATAGCAGCGTAGTGTGTACAGAGGGCGTTGGCTATCATTTTGGGGCTGGTTAGTAGCTTATTGTTCACAGAGATTGGTTCCCATAAAGGTTGCTTTTGTCGTTATTGAGTATTGAGATGAACTTATGGGCCTTGAGTCCGTCTTCCCTGAAGTCCAAGTTGGCAACGAATGTTCTGTATATTTCTCTTTTGGAATTCGTAATTGCTCGACGAAGGGCAACTTGGGCTTTTCTTAGTTTTATGCAGTCCTCTATGCACTTTGTTGCTTCTGCTTTGCGTCTACACCAGTTTCTTTCACGTTTGAGTGAGTGAAGATTTTCGTTCCAGAAGGGCTTGTATTTTTTTACCTGACCTCTTGGTATGCTTTCTCGTGCCGCACGTATTATGCTCTCAGAGAATCGAGCGGCCGATCTTTCAAGGCTAACATCAACCAATAATTTGTCGGTGAACTCGTCGGTTAGCGCAGTAAACTTGTCCCAAGAAGTCTTCTTGAAGTTCCAGCGCGAACGTTTAGGGGTATTTTGAGGTTGTTTTTTACTAAGGACATCCAGGCACAGAACTCGGTGTCCACATCCTTCCATAGCATCAGCGAGAGTAAGCTTCGTCCTCGAAATTAGGTTAGCATTGACTAGAGCGAGGTCTGGCGTGCTTAAATATCCCGCGTACGACAAGAATGTGAGCTCAGAAGGCACATGTATCAGATTGGTAGTCTAGAAGGTCTTCAATAGCTTTGCCGGCAGGATTAGATGTGTTATAACCCCAGCGTGTTGAGTGAGCATTGAAATCACCGATGATGATGCAGTTGCGGTGTCTACTGAGGTCACTTATACGGTCTATATTTGGAACATTATTGGGTGGTACGTAGGTTTTCACGGCCGGTGTCACTATAAATACTTAAAACTTCCGGTCTGAAAGGCCGTGGTCGAATGCTTGGTGTTGTGTAGCTAGACGTTTCGGCCACACCACCGGTGGCCATCTGCAGTAGCAAAAATGTTCGAAATAGGTGCTATGCCGAACAAAGTCGCCCAGTGAACTGGGAACAAGCAACAGTGAGAGAAGGCTACGCTGTTTCTATTTATAACTTTTTGGCCGCTTAAGGTGTATAACACGAACCAATCAGAAGCCAGTTCATCATTCTCTACTCTGATTGGCCGTGGAAAATAGACCATGCCAGACACTATTTAAAGAGATGCTTTCACCTCGGCGGTTCATGTATCGAGTGCCCCCGCCCACGCCGCGGGCGCCATCGACGGAGGAAGGGTCCTCGGACCCGACCTTTGCCGATCGTTTGCGTGTCTGGGTTGAGACCCTCATCCCTCAAATCTTGGCTGCCAAGGACGTCCAGTCTCTGCTAGTCACCATTCTTACCTCACTCATGACTCTCCTGCCTCTCAATGTCTAGGCCTCTTCGGCTGGTGGCATGGAACGCGTGTGGCGTTCCGTCTCGCCGAGCCGAATTGGCTAACTTTGCCACTGAACACGACCTAGATGTCATCCTACTCTCCGAAATTTTCCTTACCCTTGCTGCTTCCTTTCAGCTTCCGGCGTACACTACATATCGCACGGATAGGCCCCGGCTACAACCCCCCGCTCGTCCCAGCGAGGGTACTGCCATTCTCGTCCACAGGCGCATTGCCCATCGCCTCTTACCACCTCCAGATACTAGGTATTTGGAGACGACGGCGGTGGCCCTCTGGATCGGGGATCGGGAGGTTCGCCTAATTTCGGCGTACCTCCCTCCCGGGCCCGGAGGGCCTCCGCCGCCTGAGGAGTGGGACGCCCTCCTCGATCACGAACTACCTACTATAGCTGCCGGAGACTTCAACTCCAAGCATCCCTCTTGGAACAGCCGTGTCACGAACCCGCGTGGCCGCTCGCTCTACAGCTACGTTCAGCGTCATCTGCAGGTCCCAGTCATTGGTCCTGACTCACCGACCCACGTGCCCACTAGGGGCCTTCCGGATATCCTTGACATTGTCATTGTCAAGGACCTGGCCACTCCTATCACTGTAAGTGCTGTATCGGACCTCTCGTCCGACCACGACCCGGTACTTATCACTGTTCGTCCCCTGTTGGACACACCTCTTCAACCCCTATCTTGTCCCAGAGACAAATCGCCTGTCTCAACTACCTGAAGAGGTGCTCCTCGCCATCCAAACTCGGCGCCAATTCCCCCGGAGATGGCAACAAACCCGGGATCCTGCTATCAAACGCAGGTTAAACGCCCAATCTGACCTTGTCAAGCAGCTTCTGCTTGATGCCACTGCACATCGTTGGGACTCGTATCTCGAGTCTCTTGAAGTCCGGCCCGAGTCTGTCTGGCAGGCTGCGAGTCGACTTAATGGCGACAAAAGGGCCCGCCATCCCCTCAGATCACCGGACGGCATTGTGTACTCCGCGGCCGGCAAAGCTGAAGTCTTTGCCGCAACCATGGAGGAGCAATTCACCGTCCATGGAAGCGTCTGCGACCCCATCCACTCGGCCGAGGTCGCAGACTTCCTATCTGGATATTTTTCCCGCCCTCCAGCTGACATCCCTGACCCGTTCGACCGGGCCGATGTTGTCTCGGCTATTGGTCGACTTCCCCCTAAGAGGGCGCCCGGCGATGATCGTATCGGAGCGGCGGCGCTACAACACGCTCCGCCTAGCCTCATCAACTTGGTCCACGAGCTGTTCAATGGATGCCTCCGGCTTCATTACTTCCCCAGCCTGTGGAAGCGTGCGAAAATCATCATGATCCCCAAGCCTCGCAAGCTGCGTATTGACCCCTCAAACCATCGACCCATCTCACTGTTGCCAGTCATATCGAAGGTACTCGAGCGACTCCTGCACGGTCGTTACGCGCCTCTGCTGGATGGTTTCATTCGGCAGGAGCAGTTCGGCTTTCGCAGAGAGCACTCGACGACCCTTCAACTCGTCCGGGTTGTTACCCATTTGACGGATACCTACAACAAGCATCTGTCCTCCGTCGCTGTATTGCTCGACGTGAATAAGGCCTTCGATCGAGTCTGGGACGAAGGCCTTCTGTACAAACTGGCCCCCTCCCCCCTCCCTGCCTCATTCGTCCATTTTCTCCTATCGTACTTGTGCGATCGCATCTTTAGGGTATGCGTCGATGGGTCGTACTCATCCGTCCAACCAGTCGCCGCAGGCGTACCTCAAGGATCTGTCCTTGGCCCCGTTCTGTACCTCGTGTACACGAACGACCTGCCTGTTCAGCCTGGAGTCACTCTCTCGCTCTATGCGGATGACGCAATGTACCACGCCAGCTCAGCGAGTCTTGATTTCGCAGCTGGCCTGGTGTAGCGTCAGCTCGCCGTACTTCCGGACTGGCTAAGGAAGTGGAGGATGGCGGTCAATGCGGAGAAATCCGAGGCGATCGCCTTTTCTCATAAATTAACTTCCCGCTGCCAGTCCCTCTCCCTTGAAGGGAGCCCAATCGAGTGGAAACGGACTGTAAAGTACTTGGGCGTCACTCTTGACCGACGCCTAAGCTTTTCACCTCATGTCTCTCTGAGTCTCCAGCGCGCCAGAGGCGTCAGAGCCAAACTATTTCCCTTTCTCTCTCATCGGGGTTCAGTGTCTGTGCGCACTAAACTCACCATCTACTTGCTCTTTCTTAGGGCAATCCTGACTTACGCAGCCCCCGCCTTTTGAGTACTACTCATCCCATCCGTTGTCGCCCGTTTGGAAGTTTTCCAATCCCGAACCCTCCGCTACATCTCCAACTCTCCCTGGTTTGTCAGAAATGATACCATCAGGCGAGGGTTCAAGGTTCCTTCACTCACCGAATTCGTTCGGTCCCTAGCCCTCAAACTATTCTCCCGAGCCTATGTCTCGACCCATCCCCACATCCGCCGACTAAGCACAGATATCGGCCCACCACCTAGACGACACAAACGCCCCCGAGCATTGCACGACGACCCCCCATAAGCAGTTACAGAACATCTGCCCAATCCCCGCGACCTTGAGAATTTTTACGCTCCTACTCCTTCCTTCTTTCTCTTGTCCGTGCTGGTGCTCGGTGACAGACTAGAGGGGGGTCTGCGCTCGTCCTAGGTGTGCTTAGTGCCACCTCTCGTGGACGCTGCCTCCTCCTACGCTCTCTCCCGTGCACCGACATTGCCGCTTGGCAGCCCTCGGCGACTTTTCCTGAGCGGCTAGGGGCGCCCTACCCGTTGTGGGAGAGTAATTCCTGCTTCTCAAGCGAAAACTCTTCGAGGTGTCCCCCATTCTGCCGTCACGGGTCTCTTCGAGGTCCCAGGGTCCAAGAAAATCATAACATCCTGTCCCTCCAAAATAAAATTGATGGAGGCTCCATTCCTTTGAAAGCGCGAGATCGCTATCCAAGGTAACAAGCAGGCAACATGCAGTCATCGGGTATCACCCGGACACTGCGACCACCGGAGCACGACTAGCTGCTGCTCCGTACAACTCTGGACTCTGGACTCTGGACTCGGCGGTTCATTCGACATCTTGGACATCTGAACGCTGTGCACCCGCGCATAGAGTTTACGATAAAGCGCGAGAGCGGTGATCAATTGGCATTTCTGGATGTGTTGGTCCTGAAAAGGGCCGATGGCAGATTAGGGCACAAAGTTTATAGAAAGCCGACGCACACTGACGGATATCTGCACGTCCTCCAATCATCATCCTAGGCAGAAGAGGGCGGTGCTGACGACTCTGGTTGACCGGGCGAAGAGGATCTGTGAGCCCCGGTATCTCGAAGATGATTTTCGGCATCTCGAGGAAGCACTGCAGTCCAACGGCTACTCTGCTGCGGAGGAGAGGAGGAGCTGCCCGGCCGAGAAGATCTGGTAGGCCGGACGAGTCGGTGTTGCCCGAGGTTGTCGGCTCCGCTGTCTTGCCCTACATCCGTGGCGTGACTGACCGCATCGGCAAGTTGCTGAGTAAACGGGGCGTCAGGACGATCTTTAAGCCAACCAACAAGATCCATCAGTTCCTGCGACCGGTAAAAGACGCCAGGGATCCGCTCTCGACGTGCGGGGTGTACAGCATTCCTTGTACGTGTGGCCAGGTATACATTGACACCACGAAGCGTAGTGTCCGAACGCGCCTCTCAGAACATCGGAGATACTGCTGCCTGGGCCAGCCGGAGAAGTCCGCAGTTGCTGAACACGCTCTTTCCCACGACGATCACCGGGTAATGTTTGATGAAGCCCGGGTGTTGTCTTCTGTCCGGGGTTACTTCGCTCGCCTGCATCTGGAGTCCATCCATATTCATAAGAATGCGTCCGTTGCTAAGAACCGCCGATGTAGCATGTAGCATCATAGTAGCGGGGCGTCTTTGCACCCGGTGCACGACTGCAGCATCTGGG
This sequence comes from Magicicada septendecula, assembly GCA_034769895.1. Taxonomy (NCBI): domain Eukaryota; kingdom Metazoa; phylum Arthropoda; class Insecta; order Hemiptera; family Cicadidae; genus Magicicada; species Magicicada septendecula. The sequence continues at coordinate 344,339,304 of CM068375.1, forward strand.
TTGAGCCCAATGGCTACCTGTGGATACACGTAGTTCTGGTTCATTCGACAGGTGCCGAAAAAAAGGAATGGACAACCGCCAACCAGTTAACTGAGAAAGCGGGGGAGAAAGGTTTTTAATTTTTATTTATTTTAAATTTCAGCAATCAGTGGGCACTGCCGCATGGACGGGTTCAGGTGACAGATGTCGCCCGTTCCCAGTCCCGCGTGCAGACGCCGTGAGCCGTCGGTCGCTCCCCGCGAGGCAGAGAGCCTCCGTGCCAGTGATAGCGCGTAGCAGCGGCATTCAGCGCGGTCGGCATACTAGGAAGGGAGGAAGGAAGCAGCTTTGCAGGTATATTCTGGGGCATGGTCAGATGGTGAATATGCAAGTTTAGGTTTAAGTAATTTTACTTAAAGTTATGGCGGGTCATCAAGAATCGCCCGAGGGCGTTTGACCCGGACAGGGGGAGGTGGTTGCGTGGTGCTGATGGCCCTGAGGTAAGGAAAGGAAGAGGTCTCAGCTGCGGCAAAGAGAGTCGCAGCTAATGACCAGACAAAAGCTGAGAGAGTAGGAACTCGTAGACCTCCTCAAATTACACTGTTTCTAACAAACCAAGGAGATCCCGACAAGGAACGGAGGGTTCCGGATTGGAAACTTTCCAGCCTACGCCTGTTGGTGGCGGAGACAAGTGACCACCATACAGGTGCCGCATAGGTCTATACAGACCGGAGAAACGGGTAAAGTTTGGCTCGGACGCCGCGAGCCTTGGCAAGGGTTTCCGTCACGTTGCTGTTGAAGCAAAGGCGACGATCTAGCCGAACGCCTAGATACTTCACCGACTCTTTGTAGGCGATGGGCCTCCCTTCCAGGGAGAGGGGCTGGCATCGGGAGATGGACTTACGAGTGAAACAGATCGCCTCGGATTTCTCCGTATTGATCGTCACCCGCCATTTCCGTAGCCAGTCCGGAAGCTGGTCCAACTGACGCTGCACCTGTGTACTCGCAAAACGCGGGGACACAGAGCTGTAATGATACATTGCATCGTCAGCGAACAAAGACAACGTGACTCCGGGCAAGACAGGCAGGTCGTTCGTGTACATAAGGTACAGAACGGGGCCGAGGACAGATCCCTGAGGTACGCCGGCGGCGACGGGACGAACTGCAGAGCAGGTTCCGTCGACTCTCACCCTGAAGGTTCGGTCGCTGAGATACGACCGGAGGAAAAACACTATGGACGATGGTAAGGGGGAGTTGGCAAGTTTGAAGAGAAGACCTTCGTGCCAGACTTTATCGAAGGCCTTGCTCACGTCCAGCAGTGCGGCGGCCGTTGCCGCTCGCCTGTTTGTGGCGTCAGAGAATTGCGTTACCACGCGGACTAGTTGAAGCGTGGTGGAGTGCTCTCTGCGAAACCCGAACTGTTCGGTGCGGATAAAATTAACCAACAGCGGCGAGATGCGGGCCAGCAGGAGCCGCTAGAACACCTTCGAGATAACTGGCAAGAGGCAATCATTGGCCGATAGCTTTCAGGAAGCATGCGCGGCTTGCGGGGTTTTGGAATCATAACGATGTTGGCTGTTTTCCACATGCGGAGAAAGTACTGTAGCCGGAGACAAGAGTTGAACAGCTCGAGCACGAGGTCAACGCCTGAGGCCGGGAGATATTGTAATGCAGCGGCCCCGATCCGATCAGGACCGGGGGCGCGACGGCGGTTTAGTTGGCAGACAGATGAAACGAGTGTCATGGAACGGGAGGTCGGGGCCAGCGGGAGGGCGAGAAAAATAACCAGATAGGAAGTCCCGGACTTCTGCCGAGTGGGCAGGGTCCGAAACGCCTCGATGAACGGTAAATTGCGACTCCATGCAGTCGGCGAAGACCTCAGCCTTGCCTTCCGATGAAGAAACAATCCCGTTCGGGGTTTCCAGCGGTTTGCGAGTTCTCTTCTCGCGGGTCAGTCTACTCACCGCTCTCCAGACGGAGGTGTGGTCGACTTCAAGAGACTCAAGGTATGAGTCCCATCGATCAGAGTTTACGTCCCGCAGTAGCTGCTGAACGTAAAGGGACTGTTGTTGAAATCGTCGCTTAACGACTGGGGCACGGGTTCGTTGCCACCTCCGGCGGAGCTGGCGCCGTAGCCAGATGGCATGGAGTACTTCCGCAGGTAAGGCCGATTTACGATGATTCACCTCGAGTGCGTAAGTGTGTCGATCCATGACACCTTGGTCTAATTCCTGAAGATTTGTGGCGCGGAGATACAGATCGTCACGAGTGACGATTGGGTCCGCCGGGAGAGATGGTAACCTTCGAGAGAGCTCGTCATGATAGGATCGCCAGTTGACTCTCCTAACTATCTGAGCGGGAAGTCGGGGTGACGCCGACAGCTCTCGAACAGTTATAACAAGGGGATTGTGATTGGACGAAAGGTCCGACACAGACGAGACCTCGATGTTGCGGGCAACGTTCTTGACAACTACTATGTCAAGAACGTCCGGCCGGTGGCCGTGAAAGGGGAAGTAGGTAGGGTCTTCAGGGCCGATGACATTAAGTGAACCGCCGAGGTGAAAGCATCTCTTTAAATAGTGTCTGGCATGGACTATTTTCCACGGCCAATCATAGTAGAGAATGATGAACTGGGTTCTGATTGGTTCGCGTTATACACCTTAAGCGGCCAAAAAGTTAGAAATAGAAACAGCGTAGCCTTCTCTCACTGTTGCTAGTTCCCAATTCACTGGGCGACTTTGTTCGGCATACCACCTATTTCGAACATTTTTGCTACTGAAGATGGCCACCAGTGGTGTGGCCGAAACGTCTAGCTACACAACAACAAGCATTCGACCACGGCCTTTCAGCCCGGAAGTTTTAAGTATTTATATTATTGGGTGGATTGTACAGGCCAATTATCCTGAAATGTGTTTCTTTGGACCACGCTTCAATGCATGTAGCTTCAAGTTTGTCAAACTCGTCCATTTCATGTAAGATAGTGTATGTGCCTGCCACCTTGTTGTTGATTCCTACAATGATACCGAAGGCAATTTGTCGAGATCTTTTTAGGATAAAATTCGTATAGTTTGTCACTTCATAAAAACGCATTGCTTCCGTAGAAGCCCCAGTTTCGACAATAATAAAAATGTCTGCGTCATTTTTAAAAACAAGTGTCTTGAACTCGGTAAACTTTGAAGAGCTCAATCCGCCAGCATTCCAGAAGATGATGCGGAGTTGATTGTCAACGCCCTGAGAAGGGCGATTTAAACAGCGTCTTCGTCTAATTCTCGTGTCGATCGCTCTGCACATTATCTTTTGTCCTGTGAAGATCGCTCTTTTGTAGTATACGCTTGGAGGCGCGTTTAGCGATCGCTGTTAGCAGATTTAGCATTGCCCAGGGTGCACCAGGAGGAGGCCTGCGAACTTTACACCCCAAAGTTTGTGTTTTATTAGTGACACATTGGTTATGTCTGGGAATTCATGTCCTGTGTTTATTGCATTTGTGGCTAAATTGGATTTATATATTGCTGGTTTTTTGTATGCGTTTAGGTGTTCAAAATAACGTTTTTTCAGCTGTTTTTTTGTTTGTCCTATGTAAAATTTATTGCAATCTTGGCATTCAATTTTGTATATACCGTTAGTTGTTGTATTATCTTTGTTGTGTGAGCTATTTAGATTTTGTAATTTATTTTTATTAGTTTTGTATGCTATTTTTATATCTGTGTTTTTAAATAATTTTGTTAGTTTTGTCATTTTATTATTTATCTATGTGAATATGGCCCATTTTTTGTTGTTGTTATTATTTATGTGTTGTTCATTTTGATTAATTCTTAATTGTTCAGTTTTTATTTTATATTTGACTTTATTTTCTATTTTGTTCATAGTATTTTTATTGTATCCATTTTGATAACCAATTTGGTATATTATATTTCTTTCTTTGTCAGTTTCTTGTTTGTTTAGGGGAATTTTGTACATTCTGTTAAATAGCGAATAGACTGCTGCCATTTTACGTTGTGGTGGGTGGCCAGAATGGCTACGTATAATGTTGTTAGTGGAAGTTGGTTTTCTATGTATTGCATATTGTATGTGGTTGTTGTATGTATCTTGTGATGGTTATGTCTAAATAGTTGATTTTGTTATGTTTTTCTTTTTCTTCTGTGAATTGTATCTTAGGATGTATGTTATTGATTTGTTTCAGTATGTTCTCTGCATTTGTGTTTTTGTTATTTGATACATACAGCCCATCATCTACATATCTTATCCAAATGCCATTTAGGTCATGTGATTTTATAATATTTTGTATTTGGTATTTATGTGTTGTATGAATATTTCTGCTATTATGCTTGACAATGGTGATACCATTGCTAAACCTTCTTGCTGTTGATAAATTTCGCTATTAAATTCAAAGTAATTCAAAGGGGGGTTTTTGTTTTAGTATTAGTTGGAGGCTGTTTTTTATTTCGGTTATATATTGTTTGTTTTCACTTTGTTCTTTAAGTTTGTTTTCATTGTGTCTATTGTTTCTTCTACTGGGATGTTGGTGTACATGTTTGTGATGTCATATGATGTGAAAAATGTATTTTCGTTTATATTTATTATTTTTAGTTTGTCTATTAATTCGTATGTATTTTTTATGTTATGATGGTTATTTGTTAGATGGTTATTTTTTAGTTTTGTGGTATTATTTTTGCTATTTTGTATGTAGGAGCTTTTTTGAAGTTGATTAATGGACGTATTGGGTTGTTTAATTTGTGTATTTTTATTATGCTATTCATTTTAGTTGGTTCTGGATAATTATTTATATATATGTCTGTGTTTTTATTGTTGAAAATGTTTTTGTTTGTGTATATATATATATATATATATATATATATATATTGTAGCGTGACAGATATATGCATAATATTGAATGGCAATTGATCATTAGAATAATGAAGTTATAATATTTAAATTTGAAAGAAAGCACTAAGTTTAATATAAAAAGATTAATTCATAGCAACTGTGGAAAGAAATCATTATTATAAAGAAAATACAAGTTAAAATAAAAGGAGTTACTAGTGATGAGTCATCCAAGACCAGTATCATGACCAAAGGTTTTCAAGGTATAACCCAGGAAGGTAAAAAAGTAAATAACAAAGCAGTACTGAATATGACCAAACCCACAACGAGGAAGAATAAATAGAATAGAAACCCTAAAATAAGCCAAGATCAACCAATACAGGTTGTGTATTTCTGAAATCAAGAAGAAGATGGAGAAGATCCCAAGAAACCTGATGGCAACAAGAAGAAGATGGAGAAGATACCAGTCCCAGAAGGCAGGAGAAAAGAAGACTGAAGAAAGAAGAAGAAGGCAGCATCCTGAAGAAGATGTCATGCTCTTATAAAAGACACCCAAATCCCTATATCCCCAAAATAAATATCTAAAAACAAAAGTATAACGAAATAAAAACCACATGTATATAAATTTAAGAGAGAGAAGTGAACAAAGTAAAAGTTTCCTGTGAACTAAGATGAAACAATAATATAGTACCCATGGAACAAATCTCCATTGAAAAAACGCTAACCAATTTATTATGTTAATAAGACTATACGACCATTTAGCATTAACATAATATATAAGTGCAAAGTGAACCAGTGATAGTTTTGGGTATTATAAAAAATGAACCTTGTGTTTCATTCTTGGCAATCACAAACATTGGATGCAATGAAATATGCATTTTTCAATGACTTAAAATATGTACTGTGACAATATGTTGTTCATAAGACATGAATCTGTTTAAAATAACATTTTGTTTTACATGAAAAAAGAAAAACAGAGTTCATAATACCTTTTGAACAATTAATACTATTTATTTGTTAATGACAGGGTACAATTCCCCAAAGACAATGTAAAAGACGGTATAAAAACTGCAGAATCCTACTTATAATAATAGTTAGAAATAAGAATATAAATATAAGGTTTTTTTATGTATATAGTACAAGAATGTTTAAAAATGTATTAGATATAAGGCCATTTGTTTGGGTCTAAAACAACTAACATCAGAACTATAAAAATAGTTACAACTTGTAAATAGTAGAGAGTAATTAAGATGTTAGTTAGTAAAAAACCTTTTTTGTAAGCCATATTTCCATGTTTAGAAATAAGGATTGTGTTGCAAAATGTCTGACTTGAAGACAACCATTTATTTAAAAAAAAAAAATATTCTTTATTTGTTTTAACTATTGTTTGTATTGTAACCAATACTAATTGTTTTTGTGTAATTTGAAAGCATGTTTAATTTATAATACTATTTGTAAAAGTCAGAGAGGGTATCACACATCATATATTGTTTGTAAATTATTTGGTAAGAAAAATTGTTAAAAAATCATAGGCCAAAAGAATGGAAACCAAACTTCATCAAAACAGAGAAATTGCTCAATTAAATGCAAATAAACAAAAGGGGTTTAGACAAAATAAACTTGAGATCATGCCATATAATTGCACATACCATTTAGAGAGATTTTAATAAATTATATTCAGAATTATGAATAAAAGTGAAAATGACTAAACTCAGAAATTTAGACATGGGAGTCATATATTTCAGAATAATGTTTCAGAATACAACTAATTCAATTAATTACCAGAAAATAAGGGAATAGGAACCTTTTAATACAATATAGAATTATTAATATTAAATATAACTGATAAAATGGCTGAATTTATATAATGACAGGAAGTAAATTTTAATGTTTTGACTTCCAAACAGTTTGTATACCAAACTGAAAGTAAAATTACTATTTTTCGGACAGAAAACACTATAAAATGGCATTATTTAATCTGAAAATAACCAGAATGAACTGAAAGATTAATTTAAATCAAATCTAGTGAATAAAATTGACAAATAACCAAAGTTTAGGCATTCATATAGTGAAATAGTAAAATGTACACAGGATGTGAAAATATTTTTGAACAATGTTAAGGATAATATTATATGGGCTAAGAGTTTAATTGAAACTGAAGGAAACAGTTAGTTAATTATTGGTAGTTGAACGGTTAACATGACATACGTTTGATAACGTGGATAACCTAACCTATAATCGTCATACAAAGCGAGTGTATAGTGCGTTATTGTGAAATCGCGAGTGACTTGTAAAATACTTCTGAAACTATCATATTATAACAGAAACGATCAAGTAACACTCCATAACACAGAACAATATAAATCTACTCCGAAAAACACCATAAAACACTAGAAAACTGTATAATACAATAAACCAAATTAGTGACGGAATCGGAGAAAGTATTTGACTTATAATTACACAGACATACTAAATACAACCCAGAATCACTACACCAGTCACTACACAACATATAACAAGAGATTTGAAGACACAAGAACAGGAATATTGCGTCAAAATACATTATTTGGAATGCAGCAGGAACGAGCAACATTTTGATCAACTTGACGGCGGCCATTTGCTTTGACGATCTCAGTGCCTTCTTCTTTGTTCAGCACAGCTGTTTGGTGAAAACAATTATTATATTTACAATTTATTATTCAATGTCTGTGTTTATTAATAACTATTAATTTGATTGTAACGTTATACTTTTTAACTATTAGCCCGATTTCTCTGACTTTGGTAATAACTGGCTGTTTAAAGAACCCTATATAATTTTTATAACATATACTTGTAACTTTTTTCGATATCCTGAGAATCGATACTAATCGATAAGAGTCAATATTGCTGTTACTTAATAAAACATTAATACTTTTCAATACTTAATAGTTCTTTATTTCTTCAATAATACTAATTACCAATAATATAATTCTAATTGATAATCTACAAGGACTTTACCACCCGTAAGTGAAGATAACCTAAAAAATAGAAAGGTAAACAAATATCGATTGGTTTACAGACAGTCTTATGAGTGGTGATAGATTATTTAAATTATACTAAAACTTTAATAAAAATTTTCAGAAGAGCATTACACTGTTTAAAACTTCACAGCCCTATATTAATTAATTGATCCTAATTAATTAATTAATAAAATTAAAATTTTTTTTTTTATTATTTTTTTTTATAAATATAATTTTTTTTTAATTTTCTTCAAAACAATAATTTTTGTTTTGAAACTTTCGGTGAAGCTGAGCATATATATTTCTTCATCAACTTTACGCTACTCGACCGGTCTTGCTACCATTGGGACTCGACCAGCTGGGAAACTTAAGGAAGTGTTTCAGGCCAGTAAGACGTCGAGAGCCACACCAATTAAACATATTACATTGGACTTGATTACATCGGAGTCTCACATACTCCACGATAGTATATTATCATCAACACACATATAAATTTATTTTATTTGTATTATTACAATATATATATATATATATATATATATATATATATATAGCGACGTATCAAAACAAACCTTTATTTACAACAATCCCAATGACGTCACGCAATGATGACGTCATACAGCGTGACGGTAAATAAAATGTTAAAGAAAGTTTCAAACGATGTCAAGTGAAAAGACATTATCATGTCAAAAGAATCGTTCAACAAGTGAAGCAAATAAGTGTATTGTTCGTTTCACACCTGCATTTATTTTATAATAGCTAATAACTAGAATATTTTTTTTTTTTTTTGGAATCAGTCGCTGTTATATAAGTATTATGTCCTTTCAATTGTGGTGAACGCAACCTGTTACTGTAATTGCGTTGGAACAATTTTCCTTGCGTTGCGATGCAGGGATCTAGGTTGAATTAGTGTTCAGTAGCGAGCACATTATATATTCAATTTTACTTTAATTTTACTTTAAAATGTTAATTTTACTTTGCATAGAATATTTTCGTTCCTGCATGAATTTTAATTGCTTATCGAATGTGTGTACTTAGGTGAAAGCGAGAGAGTGACGTCGGGATTTCGTGTGCGCGGTGAAATGAACACAATGTAACAATCTTATTGGAGTAGACAGTTTAAGTGAGTTATTACGTCATCTACCTTACGAAACTTTTTCTACATACCCCTCTCATAAAGACTCTCTCACTCTTCTTTCATCATAAGTAACATCGTTTGTGTAATAAATTATTCAAGCCTGTTATAAATCTTAATTTTTACACTGCAGTTTTTTGTATGACCTTTGATATTTCTAAGGGCATATATTTTTTTAATATCCCGTCTCTATAGTATTGTTACTATGTTACAGAACAATCTACGTGTTTCTGGAATGTTCCAGTGGAACCGACTGTAATGTTTTGTGCGTACGTGATTCTCAACGCATTAGCTAGACTGTGACAGAATTCGCGCGGCCGCGCGCATTGTGTCAAGGCCGCAATGAAGAACTCTCTAATGTTTTCCTTTATTGCTGATGCGTAGTAGTATCGACTATTCTGGAACAATTCTGCTATCTATTTAAACGACGACAGCTGCGCTTAGCAGTTAGTTTGAGTGCGATTGATTGGAGTGCCGTTTGTAGTATTGTGGCGAAGTGTTATGTGTTTTATAACTGCGCGGGACAATTGTAATACATTTGTGTTTCATATTAGCAGACATTTTTGTTGCATGTGAACAATTTTTATTTGATTTGTTGTAAGAGACTATCTTGTTGATTACAAACTTTTTAATTGTGATAATTAAAGCTAGTGATTAGTGTCTTAATTGTTGTCTTGTACTTTGTTTTCCACTGTACCATACGACGATCAGTTAGACTGTCGTAACAGTATATTATTTTAGGGAAAACACCACTTGGTAGCTTTAGAGTATCTACATATCTGCGTTGAAAATAAAATATAATTGTTCAAACAGTGAAGCTACAACTTTACTCGGTTTAATGGGCCTAAGGTCTTCTGAATTTGATTATATCCTAAAGTAGGAATTGACGACCTTCATTTTTAATTCATTGCAGAACAAGTCAACATAATTCAATATTCACTTCTTAATACCAAAAGCTTATTGATTTTCATTTGTTAATCAACCGTGCATTATTAGTAATAAATTACGTATCTATGGACTATCAAAATTAATGTTTGAACTGTTGTACTTGTAAGAGGTTTTGAGTTCCCTTGTTTTCTGGAGTAGGGGAAAATGTTTGCAGTTGACATAACCGACTCGCCTCAATGATAAACATATTTATTGCTCACAAAAGACGTACCCATGTGCAAAAGGAGACACTCCAAGCATTACACTAGCGTTAGAGTAAGCCAAGCCGCCTTCTGCAAATATGTACTCAACCCATCACATACTGTCAGCTGAACCAGTAGAGTTGGTCAAGATAAATTTGGCAAACTATACTTGTATATCGGTATTCAGAAAAAAGTTTTGCAAGACTTTAAAATGTTGTATCTTCTACGAATTGAAAATTAGAATGAAAAATGTTTTTCAATTCTATCCGTTAATTACGGAAGTGTACACGCACATCATATCAGTTAGCCTTACGAAACAATGCAAGATACTGTGCTCCAAAGCCAATCAGATAGCACTTGCTGCTGCTTTCCAGCTTAGATCGTGGTGGAACAAATTTTATAAAAGTGTGCCTTCTCAGGCAAAACACATAGTCTCTACTTCACCTCTAAAGTGAATTGTCGGACACCGTGCCAATCTAGAGGCTTCGGTTGGCCTCCGATGGTGGGGCCGAAATCTCTGTCAATAACGACAGCTGTAAACCACGGCATAATAACTCGGCTGATAATAATAACTTCAAAAATATTACACTACAGACGTTTCACATAATCGAACTCATCAATGTTTAAAATATTTTTTGTTAATTATCAGTGGAACTACAATTGGTTTTAATATGAACAGTCAACAAATTTCTAAGAAACCTTCATAAGTATTTATCTTTTTTGTTTTACACGACGAAGCCACTTACAATTAACCCACTTACTCTACATCAATGTCATATCTTCTATAGTTAAATTGTATGTTTATTATGTTTGTCCACTCTTTACGTTTAATATGCGGAAAGTTCCCTTTACATGTTGCGTAGACATGGAAAAAACAAAAATAGTTTTTTGTTTAATGACTTTATTCCAGTCACGTAGGTAATTTGTTGCAGATGCGTTACGTTCCGTGCTGTAGCAGCAAAGTCACAGCTATATTTAGGCACACAAATTCTTGTAAACGCTCTACCCACACAGATTTGTCAGTTAGCTCCAACTTAAATTATTTTACTTTGTGAGTAAATAATCAGTAGTTTTATTTAGTTTTTTATTAAATTATTTATGAAGACTACCTTACCTCCATAATTAACTTTGTTTGATAAATATTATTATGAACACTTTCGTGACATCATAAGTAATGAATGTGCAAAAGATCGAACAGGTGCTTATGATAGATGTAAGAAAGTCTTTGAAAAGATAAAAATTCATAATGACGTATTGACGCAGAGAACAACAGACATATGTCTATGCCCGTTTCAGAGTATACGAAACGGCTTTTCTGTGTCAGACATGGTGACATTAAAAGTTTACTGTACCAAACTAGAAGCGTTGAAAGACATAAGTATTATTGAAAACCCCTGTTGGAAAAAAAAGTTATTTTCAATTTAGCCGAGGTAACAAGATATAAAGTGTAATTCCGTTGAGGAGTCAGGCAATGTTGTGTGCTCTCCTTTTTACTGTTTGACAACTACTCAGATATATATATATATATATATATATATATATATATGAAAGCTTTGGCAAATACAGAAGTGGGAATAAATGTTAACATTCATTTTATTGATATGCAGTTGAGACTGGAATCCTTGCAGGAGATGTGGCCAGCTTACAGCTACTTCTAATCAACGTCAGTACAGTTGATAAAAAGACGAGTTTTGTTATAATCATTAGCAAAACAATCTTAATTTTATCTTCTTTTTCTCCTTCTCCTCGTCTTCAAGGATTAGGTTATATAAATCGGTTCCGGCACCCACCTCATCCTCGGAAGACCCACGTCTCTTCTACCAATGACCAAAATAGTTCAGTGCCGATTTGGCAATCGATCCTCTGTCATTTTTTGCAAATAATCCAACCATTATCTTCTACAAATTGAAATAATTTTATTTATGTCCTTGACTTCTAGGTCTGCTTTGATATCTTCATTCCTTACCTATCTTCCAATGTATAATTTAAAGTATTTGGAAAAAACTGCATTTCAGCACTTTGATTCTTGCCGCTTTCCTTTTTTCACATGGCCCACGCCTCACGTGAATAAATCAACGTGGGTATTGAAATTGTCTTACAAAATTTATTCCTTGTGCTGTGTTTTGTTTGGTTTCCAAGATTTCTATGAGCGTGACAAAAATAATTCTTTTATTTATCGTCTTTCTTATATCACATTCAGATTCATAGCTTACTGGACACGCAAGATATTTGAAACGGCTCACTTGTTCTAAAGTGCTGTTAATTATAACTATTTTAGTCCTCACTGGATTTTTACCTTCAAAGGCAACGGTTGTGGTTTTTCTTACCGAAATTTTCAGTGAGTAATCTCTTGCCACTTTATGTAATTGAAACGTAGCTCTTAGTAAATATCCTCATTTTCTTGAATAACAACTATGTCATCTGCATATAGCAGGGAACCCATACAAATTGATTTGTTGAGCTGTATTCCCAAAGTCACTGTGGATTTCCACGCTCTCAACATGTCGTCAATGTACTAATTAAACAAGGTTGTGGAAACACAGCATTACTGCTTAACTCCGTCATTTAGTGGAATGTCACCTGACAGCCTACCATTCAGATCCAATACTACAGATGTACTTTTATAAAGGATCTTGACTGAATTTATTAAATGTTGTAGATAGCCTGTTCTATCCATAATATTACAGAACTTTTGATTCAGTAGTATATTATTTAATTTTATTCAGTAGGAAAGAATGAAACGAGATATTTGATCTCAAAGATTGTATCGTTCAACAAGTCAAACGGATAAATAGGCTCCTGCATTGTTGTAAACTTTACCCTGACTTGGAAATTATAACTCATGTTGAAAGAGAAAAATCGGCTTTCAAAAGAAAAAGTCACTTAACTGCGACGATGCTCTAAATGCAAAACTTGACACCATTTGACAAAGTCGACATTTATGTAAAGAGTTGGGTTTGTTGTCTAAAACGAACCACAGTTGAACGGATAGAGTCTATTAAAATGTGGTTAAACAGATGAACGATGAAAATCTTGTATGTGTGAAGTATCACCAGTAAGCAGGTACTGAGAAGAGCAAACAGTGAAGAGCAATTAGTGACAGCCATCAAATGCAGGAAGATTGTTTTTGTGGGACATTCATTGCGCGGTAAAAAATAGCATGTATCATCATTTATTTTCAAGGTAAAATTCTTGGTTAAAACAGTAGAGAGAGGTGAAGACAATTTTTAAAATGTTACTGAAACAAAAAGTACTGAACTGCTCTATCGTCTACTAGAAAATTGTCAAGCTCTGTCTATAGTGATCGCCTAAGTTCTTAAATCGCGCACATAAAAGAAGACACGATTAGTTCTTAAAATTAATAATTATCAAACTTAATACTTGTATAACATTGAACTATACTTTTATACATTTAAAAAGTTACAGGGGTCATTTTTACCGATCTCTTTTATCATATGTTAAAATTTATTTTTGTTTGGGAAAACATAATCTCTATAGACTGACAGATATAGAACGGCTTAATTGCACAGTAATTAAAATGTATTCGACAGCACACTCACACACACAAACACACACGCAAAGGAACTAGTGAAGGTTATATAATATTTTATTGAAGTTATATATATATTCAGTGTCCTCAGTTGACAAACAAAACAGTGACATTTATAATGACGTCGGTTGTCAGTTTTGGGTTGATACACAAAGGTATTAAAGGCTTACTACGCTTTCAAACATTAAATATCGCCATTTTCTAAATCAGCAAAATTAGAAATTCTTGGAAAAAAGAGATGTTGACACATTTTGTGTCGTGTGGCACAGTAAAATTATCGTTGAGATTACCCAGCAAATTGAAACATTATTGAATATTAATTTGCAATGCAAATAAAATGAACTGTTTTACTGATAGTTAATAATTACTTTGCAATCTAAAGTACATAGTCAATATTAACTTTAAGATTTCAGTTTAAGCATCAGAATGTAGAGTCTATATAACATCGTTAACCATACTGTCAGTTTAATTATAAAATCGTCTTTACAATGAATCGTGTCAAACTGCTAATGTAATTATACATAGTTGGATAGGAGGAATATTAATTTTACGTAATAAAAAAACCTGAGTTCTTTGTTACGTGGTCAAAACTTTCCATTTCAGGGTTGCAAAATTTCTCAAAAAATTTATCGCTTCAACTAATTTGCCTTGTACTTTTTATAATTTTGCATTCTATGCGTAACGCTAAACGCACTCTTTTTTATAGTATAAATGAAGATTGCAATTTACCTTCTTCAGGTTAGACCTATTTAGCTAAGCGCCTTGACCATTCGATCCGTACTCAACTCAAGTAGATTAAACTCAATACCCAAGCAGTTCAACTATGTGATTCATATGTGGTATTTACCCACACATCCTGATTGAAAGGTTTTCGCGCCCTAGGCTAACGGGTGTTTGCGCCCCCTGTTTCTTACCATAGATAATATTTAATTAAGCGATGAGTATTATGTACAATTTACTGATATAGGCATAAGGTACTTCCGTCAAATAAGGCCCTTTGATCACTTTTTATTAAGATAATGTAGCTAATTAATATATATTAAATATTTTTACTCACATAAATAATAAAATTTAATTGTATTATCGATTAATTTATAAAATTACGTTATATTAATAAGAGTAAATCAACTCATAAGAAACACAATTTATATTTGAATTATTTTGATTTACTTCTATTAAAAAACGGTTAAATCGACAACTCACAAAAAGTATATTAAAAATATGAAAACAAAGTCGGCTCAGAAGGTTGGGTGTTTTTTTTTAATCTACGTACAAATTAAATAAATAAATTAAATTGCAATTAGAAAATGAAGCTCTATTTTTTGCTTTAAATGACGCGAGGGCATGATGAAACAAAATATGTAATGCAAAATGAGAATTGTTACTTTCTTTTCTCTTAAAAGTTTACGCCCTAGGCTGCAGCCTACTTAGCCTACCGGTTAATCAGGCCCTGGTATTTAGTAAACAGTTATCATTGTAATGACTTTACGTAAGTATCTTTGTGGTCAGTCATGTTTTGAAACTAGGTTTGTAATTTGGCGGATATCAATAGAGCATGTCAAAATTCATTACGCCTCCAACAGCATGGCAGCTCTATCATGTAGCAACAGAGAAAAAGCTAAATTGACGGCTCCAATGGTATTTTGGGAACTCTATAATACATTACGTTTAAACAATCATGTCTAAGATTAATGCGGGCACAGAACACGCAAACAGTAACAAGCGAAACAATGCCTCCTAGATTTGCATGTATCCCGACTTCCCTTTTAGTTTGTTCCTAAGGTCATTTATAAAAATATGATCTTGCAGATTTCAATAGTTTTACACTGCAATCTTACGTCTAGAGTTACGATTCTCCTGTTGTTAGTCATACCGTCATTCCAAGGTAAGAGGAAACTTTCTTTCTCGTCTTACTGAAATTTGCGTTATTTTCTAGACAACTTTTTAACTACTATAAGGTCTCATTCTTTAACTTTGACAGATTCCACTTTATTAATGTCTGCTTCTGCTCTTGTTTACATTTTTTCAATTTCCAATGCTGTCTACCTTATTTCAACACAAATACGAAACGCAAAATCCCTTCACATTATCCTAAGATTTTCGCGTATATGTGAATACATATGTGTGTGAATAATTTTAAAAATTATTTCTCAGTTTCCCAAATGTGTAAATACTACCAGTAACAATAGTTAAATTATATATGATATTATGTAAAAACAAATATCGTCCTAAGTATAAAAACACAACTGGGCAAGCCAGGTGGCGTAAACGTACAAAATCCCTCTTCCACAAGGAGTTAAAAAGTACGTTTTTTATAACGATTATCAGGTAACATTTTTAATCCACATATTGCTCCCTACGTGATATAAATAATTAGACTTAGAGAAAATGTAATTTTTCCTTCAACAATTCGTCTATGTCTACATTTTATGAAAAATGTGATTATCCTAACGATGAAACATATGGATATAAGGTAAATTTGGAAGAGATGACACGTTGGGAGAGATGACACATATGACGTAACGCGACACGTGATGCGCTGGAAGCCAAGGCGCACGCCACGTAGCAAACCGGTCTGTCAAGGAACGACGTTGCATCGTGTCTACATTTCACATTTTTGTTGCTACCATAGCAAAATAAGTTCTCAAATATTTGCTGACATTTGGTTATCAGCTGGATTAGTCACTTTTTAAGTACTATCTACCACACTGTACAGTATTATAGGCTTGTACTGACTCAAAACGTTAGCTGTAGAGTATTAAAAACATGGAAATACGCAAGTTGTAAAAATGGTGGAGTGTGTCATCTCTCCCACAGCTGGGGGAGATATGACGCATCAATGTAAGGGAGAGATGACACGTGTCGTCTCTCGCTCATTTGTTTATTTTCTAAAGCTCTATAAAAATATTCTTGCATAGCAGTATAATATTTAAAATAATTTTATTTATCACAAGTGGTAGGATTAAATCAAAAATAGTTACGTTAAATTAAAGTAATTTTTACAAGTTTTTATTTTTATTTGCTGGTAAAAGTCTCCATTTGTTATCTTCTTTTAACTGATTTAATGGTAATTAAACTACACTACTGGCCCTAATTTTTATTTAAAATAAATATTAAAAATATAATAAACATTATACTTTTTAAATGAAAAGCTTTAGTTTACAAGTTGCATGGGTTATTTTCAGAATGCCACCTGTTTACAAAGGAAAACATCTAGAGCAACCACGTATACTGAATAATCGTTAAGACAGGCTATCGAAGCTGTGAAATTCAAGCAACTAGGAGTCAGAGCTGCAAGTAGAGATTATGGCGTACCCTTACGAACTCTTGTTAGAAGAATGCAGGCTAATAACTCTGCTATTGGTCCGTTAGGACCTCATTCACACTTAAGTACCGACGCAGAAAACAAAACTAGTACATCATATAAAACAACTTCAGCAGCGTGGTTTTGATCCTTCCCGCAGAGATGTCCAAGAAATGGCTTTTTCTCTGGCTGAAAAGCTGGGAGTAAAATATAGGTTTAATAGAGAATTGGAACGAGCAGGTACACACTGGTTTCTGTCATTCATGGAACGTCACAAAGACCTTAGTATTCGCATGGTAGAAGGTGTGTCAGTTTAGAGAGCAAAAGGGATGAATAGAGAGAACGTTGGTAACTACTTCAAGCAACTGGAAAATCTTCTTACAGAATATAATTTGTTTAATAAACCTGGCCATTTATTTAAATTTGACGAGAGTGGTCTCCAGTTGAACAACAAACCCGGCAAAGTTGTTGCTGCTAAGGGCACGCGAGATGTGCATCTCTTTACTGCCGCAGAAAAAGGCGAGACTATTACTGTCGTTGCATGCTGTAATGCACAGGAGAATTTTCTCCCACCGTACTGTATTTTCAAAGGCACGTACAAAAAACCAAAGTTTGAAGACGGTATGCCACCTGGATCAAAAGTTGTTATGTCACCTAAGTCGGCTTACATAAATAGTGAACTTTTTTTTTAATTGGCTTTCAACACACTTTTTGCCTATAAAACCATCTGGAAAAGTGCTAATATTATTAGACGGGCATACATCCCACCTAAGTGATCCTGAAATTCTAGATTTTGCCTTTCAGAATGATATTGAACCCCTTTGCTTGCTTAGTCATTGTACGCACTATTTACAGCCTTTAGACAGAAGCTTTTTTAAATCTCTCAAGGTATTTTTCTACCAAGCAGCTAATAATTGGATGAAGAACAATGATAGGGCTACCATATCACGGTTAACTTTCGGCAGACTTCTGATAGAGTCTTGGATCCAGTCAGCTACAATGAAAATTGGTGTTTCCAGATTCAACGCAACGGGTATTTATCCTTTATGCCCTTCGGCAATTCCCGAACACGCTTTTGCCTTATCTGATCAAATACCTTTACTTAGTGGCAACTCAAACCAAGATAAATAAATTCCTACGTCTACGCCCTCATCATCAATGCAAGGAACACCTACGTCAATTGCAGTTGTCCTCAGTCCACCACGTGAAAACATTGCAGCCAGCAGTGGCACACAAGAAGGATCCAAAGAAACCTTTACTCCTACTACAATTTTAAATCAGATCTCACCCATCCCTAAATTACTTGAAAAAAAGAGACAAAGACCGAAGCAGTCTGCATCGCACAATACTGCGAAAGACTACATTTAGAGCATAATGGAAAAATTAAAAAAAAATTTACTTCGACAGACAGAAAATAAAAGACAACATCAAGAAAAAATGAAGAAGAAAAGTAAAATTGCCGGAAGAACGATTAGGTATGAAACATCGGAGACCGAAAAGGACGAGGATGAGGATAGCGTCTGCTTAGTTTGTTTGTCGCCTTTCTCTCACACCAAACTCGGAGACGAGTGGATACAATGCCAGGATTGCAAGAAGTGGGCTCATAATAAATGCGCTAATAACCCTGAAAATTTTTATAGTTGCGTTAACTGTAGTAGTGACCTGGACGAGGAAGATTTTTAGATGAATTTTCTTTAAATTTATGGTTTATTGTATAATTATTTTAAAATTATTGACAAGAATATGTTTTTAGTTGTTTTAGGAATTACGTAAGAAAGTATGACTGATGCTTACAAGAAAACTGCTTATTAGGTTAACATTTTTTACTTTAGTTATGTCGTGTTTTGAAGTAATAGATGAATTTGTATTTCACATTTTTGACAGTTCCGTTTTTAAACATATGTTTGAAAATATTGTAAAAGATGATAAGACAACGAACATGTATATATACACTTACAGTTCTATTAACAAACACTATTAACGTATTCTGTTTTTTCTCATTTAAATCTCATGTGGCCATCTCTCCCATATCACATATGTCATCTCTCCCATATATAGGGGAGAGATGACACTTTCCAGTACAATTTTATACCAATTTCTAAATGTGTATAGAAACAAAAGATTGACAATCTGTGCTAGAAATCTTTAGATAAAGTGTAAAACTAAACATACAGATATTTACATGATAAAAATATCAATTCTCCAAATAATTAAAAAAAAATATTTGATTTGTGTGTCATCTCTTCCAACTATACCCTAAGTGCTATATTAATCATTAAAATAATAATATATTTTAAGGCATTTAAGCAACTTTGGTTAACTTAAACTAATTATGTGTTGTATGTAAGATTTTTAAAATATATGTTGTTCTAAATCGTTGGCTTTATAAAATCCGTCTTTACAAGCTGTAATTAATGGTAGTTTACAAGTTAAACACTGTAGCAGAAATCTACTGACAATGATTTGTTAAGCTTTGTTAAACGCAGAGCGATGCTTTATGTCTTCTTGTTTACAGTATTCCTATTTTTGTCTCAATAGGCCACTATAGAGTATAGACGGAGAGGTTTCGATATGGACTACTGCAGGGTTTAGTAGTCAAATTATCGACCGCCATAGCGGTTGGTCTTCCAAACGCTTGTGATAACTTATTAAATCATTACTGTATTTACACAAACGTCTTAATTGTAAATTTTTTTAATTTACATTTTAATATAGGAGTAAAATAATTAAGAAAGCTGTGTTATTTGTTATAATCACAAACAGAATTAATACTGATGCACACCACTACAGAAAAATTATACCTATAAACGTTTTCAAGCCTCACAGCTCATCGTCAGTTTGGAAATGACTCTAACTCCTCTCTAAGCCTTCTTTCATCTGTGTTCTTCTTACTGTGTTGAGTAACACAGTTGAAAGAAGGCTTAGAGAAGAGTTGGAATTATTGAAAGAAAGAGAGAAAAGTTGGATAATTTAATGAACACTAAATAAAATTTAAAAAATTAAGAAAGATTGTATAATATAATTAAGAAATTAAAGGCAGCGTGGGGATAGATAACAAAAAAAATTTTAATTGAATATATAAAATGTTTTTGAAATGAGGGTGAGTGACCGCGCCCATAGGCGGTGATAGGAAGAAACGAAAATGTGTTTATCTAAGTTGTTGTTTGCGTTGAATAAATGAAGAAAGAGGGAAGGCTTTGTCAATATATCCCATTCTAAAACCCTGCCGGAAAGAACTTTCAGGTAAAGATGTGAATGAGAAAAGTTTTGGAACGTTAGTTGTTGAAAAGAATGTACAAACAAAACACACACACACACACACACACAGAATGTAATAGACAGAAATGTCATAGTACCGACATGGGTGACTGAACCCGCTAGTTAATAATAGCCGGAAAGGACATTCAACTGATAGCTTGTTTAAGAAAATGTGTACGTGCAGTAG
Organism: Magicicada septendecula; assembly: GCA_034769895.1. Lineage (NCBI taxonomy): Eukaryota > Metazoa > Arthropoda > Insecta > Hemiptera > Cicadidae > Magicicada > Magicicada septendecula. The sequence continues at coordinate 344,359,667 of CM068375.1, forward strand.
AGTCCTATTATTGTTATTTCCGATCTGACGATGAGCTGTGAGGCTTGAAAGCGCTAATCGGAATAATTTTTCTATAGTGGTGTGCAACAGTGTTAATTCCGTTTGTGACTATAATAATTCTTTTGAACCCGTTTAGAGAGCACTATAGGAGACACTTAACAGAGAATACAGATGATGTAATAAATCGTTTACCAGGTTAACAGTATAAAGGTATAAATGGGTTACCTGTGTACTCTATAGGGACAGAAACAATAGGTGGGCATAAACAGGTGAAAAATAATAAAGGATTTTACAGTAGAATTCTAAAATATAGAATATGAAAATAAATTGGTACCTTAAGGGAAACAAAGCCGATTCCATGTAGGAAGGTCGAGTGTACACAATACGGCAGATCATAGAAACAGAAATACAAAAGAATCTGTAGACTTGAATACAATTAGAATAAGCGCACCTGTACATGGCATTCGACAACGTTCCATTTATCAAGTCATTTGGAAAGATAATCTTGAGAATTTGAATGGATCTTGTAACTTGCGATGTTATAGATAAGGATATGTAAACAGAAACTTAAGATAAATTAAGGAATTATGATTTACCGAAAATTAGTTAATTGGACAATAGTTAAAATATGAAGTTCTTTCTATACCATTACTTTAATTTACCGTATTGTTTGTTGAACAACAAGTGAATTAAAATTAAATGTCTTTTGATTTTTGTTTATATAAAATTGTTAGCCGTTAAGAAGTGTCCGAAATTTTATAATTTGAATATTAATATAAATTTATTTCACTCTGAATTTCTCTTGTACGTTACCTAAAATACAGTGTCCTTATCTGTAGAGACCGGTGACCTGATTATCTACGGTTGATAACTTCTGCAGCCTTGTATACAGTCTGTCAGAATATAAATAATACAGTTTCTCAGGGCAGCACATTTTTATCATTGAAGTCTGATAGAACATTAGAGGGAGGACAAATATTTTAAATAAGACTGGCAAGTATTCAAGAATGTGTAACATTATACGACAAACTCTGAAGGTTAAAGCAACGATCGATACTTAAATAAAATGGTTTAAAATATGGAACAGTCCCTCTTTGTTGTTTGTGTTTAAATCGTGCATGGGTCTCATAGGAAAGGAGACTTCACAATTTGTGCATAAGAAATTTACCTCAGATGATTTTTGAGATATTTACTTGAAAGTTTCTTGTTTGTAATATTTACAGTATGTTAGAGCCAGTGTTTGTTTCCGTACAAGCCTGCAGTTTGTGTGTGTGTGTTTATATGACGCCGCATGTCACACCCATAAACAAATGAATGTTGACCCAAATGTTTAATGGAACACAACATCCCATTGTAACGGACCGAGACGTATTTGTCGCTACTAACGAGTGCACTCACCTACTTGGACTGATAAACTGTACCCCTTGTTCTCTTAACAATATCGCCAACACTTTTGTAAGTCTCGGTTACTTACCGTATTCCATGATAAAAGTAATAGGTAATTACGTAAAAGAGCGATGTTCTAGAGTGTCCAGCACGCTCCAATGATCAGTGGAACAATACAATTTTTCACGATATTAATTGATGACTCGTTGGGCACTTGGTGAAACATAATAATACAAAGGTTTTTAAAAATATGTAAACACTTGGTACGTTTCACAGATTTTATTTAACTCTGACAGCTGTATCGACTTCTTAAGCCATTGTCAAAGAGATGAGTGAACACTAAACACAGGATGTAGGGTGGCCATCTGTTTAGGGCGTGTATTGGAACATGTGTGAAGATGTCGAGGGGGTTTGTAGGAGCTAAGGGAAGGTCAAGTGTCTGTAAAAACTAAATTTAATCTGAATGCAAAATATAAAATTAACTAAACTAAATATATTCTGAATGTAAAATATAAATTAACTTTCGCTTAATTAATTTATGTTTTACATTCAGTTTATATTCAGACACTTGACATTCTCTTAGCTCCACCAATACCCTCTTCGACATCATCACACCTCACACATGTTCTAATATACGCCCTAAACTGATGGCTACCCTACATCCTGTGTTTACTCATCTCTTTGACAGTGGCTTAATAAGTCGAAACATCTGTCAGATTTAAATAAAATCTGTGAAACGTACCAAGTGTTTACATATTTTTAAAAACCTTTGTATTAATATGTTTACAGATTATAATATAATTTTCGCCATATTCCGTGTTACACATTTTATAATATTTGCTCTCCTTGGACACCCACAGATCAACAGTTACTTATGCAATTAGGTGAAACTGAAACTTTATCTCTGTCTTGACAATCTTGACAATGATTGACGTCACCATAAACGACGTCGTAATTACTATGAAAACGGCCAGGATATGAGTACCTGTGTGGATTGCATAAATGCGTCCCTGATTGTACTTGTTTGTTTAACGATGTTCCAGGATGTTTTGTCTACTTTGGGTGATCACAATAACGTTGTTGTCTGGTGAGACATCAGATTTCTAATCAACAACATTTTCAAACAAATGTTCTTATATGTTGCAGACTGACTCTATGAATATGAAAAAATATAAAATTAAAGAACACTGTAAAGAACTAAAATACATCACATTGTAGCAAATCATACTTCACGGCTACCATATAATCCACTCATATAATCTACCATATAATCTGCAGTTAAATGTAGAGCAGAAAAAAGTAAAGTTCCTGTAGAGAATGTCATGAGTAGAGGCGGTAATCTTGAGGTACCTGTTTTTGCTCTCTGGTTTTGGAGTGGAAGAACGGTAGCCGGTATTTCTTCGGTCTTCTTACATTTTACAAAATGCTAACTCTAAAACATCATGTTCTTTGTGCTAATAATTAACACAGTGTTGAAAAACTGTGTACGTCTGCAGGAACCGATGGAATATGTAGTAAATTTTAAAATATCTATTATTTGAAAATATAATATTTTCTTTGGTTAATTATAACAAGATTTTCAATTGCGATTTTCCGTTAAATTTTTGCTAAATGGCTTGGTTTAACCCCATAGATTATATCATAATTCTAAGCCAAATTTATTATTCACTTTTGTAGTGGAATTTTTTAAAAAAGTAATACTGATTATTCAAAAACGTGGAATATTTGTCGTATCTTAAAACTCTGTGATGACGTTGTGTTTTCATATACGATTGTGATAATTGTGATGCAGACATACTGTAATTGCGGATATTTTAATTTGAATTTGACTAAGTAACTTCAATGCTTTTTATGCTAATCTCTACACAAATTATGCGCTATTTAACAAAAATATCGTAGATTAATTATTCTGTTTTGTTTAATTTAGTTTTGCTTTTGTTTAGCTAACTGCTAACATAGTTGAGGTATTGTTTTCAAGTCAGGAAACAGGAAATTTTTCATAAATGTAAGGATCTGTCATAACAGTTATCCATGGTGCTCGGATATAACATGCTAACGGCATAATAACTTTTAATCTAAATTTAGAACTACTAATTTATTTAATTTAACTTAAAATTAAATTACCGTACAGCAGGCGCTAATCTGTAACAACTATAGTCTTAATGGCAAAAGTAATTTGACTTGGTTGTGTTTTTTTTTAATTTTTATTCTTCATTTAGCAAACTAACTTTGGTAGAGATTACGATGTGTTGCTGAGTTGCTTGTACTCTATTGTTTTGAGATCTTGATGATTATAAACCGTAAAGTATTTACAATTTTACAATTTGCAAACTTATGTCGGTGATATGAACATTTGTATTTTTTCTACAATAACAAATGCTGTCTTGTATGTAATACTCATAAAGAAATTAATATTTTTAAAAATGTATACCAATGAAAAAATTGGATTTATTTGATAACTTATACAACTGTATAAAATTACATACAATTACCAATTTACATACTGTATAACAATATAAATATTATATTAAAAGTTAATCACAGTACTTCATTAAAAGTTAATTATACAACAATAAAAATTACAAATTTGCGGTTAAAATGTAGTCTACATATTTACAATTTTTCATGAAACTCGCTAAATGTTATAGGCCTACTTAAAAATAACTGTCAATAAACATATTTATATTAAAGTAATGAAAAAATATTAATATTAAAATAATAAAAATTGAATTTTTGTATTTTTAGTAAAACCTCGGGTCTCAAAGAATGAATATAGACTTTTACAGAATTTTTATAGCTCCTAAAGTATCTCAGAAATTGTATGCTAATGTAAGGCTATGGCTGATCATTGTTACATATCGTCGGCCCAGATTTCTATAAATTAGTAAGGAAAGCCCAACCAACAACACATTTTATTTTTTATTTGTTCTTAAACCTCTTTAATTTACTCAAGATTACATTCTGTTAGAACAGAACCTACTCTCCCCACAATGCATAACTTATGAATTATCTAATGTTATGCAACAGTACGTCTGCGTACGTTACTGTGCATTGTCGCAGTTAGTTAAAAAACTTCTAATTTAGAATAAATAATTAATATTTTTCAATATTAAAAAAAATCGTATTGACGGCTGTAAGTAACCAGCGAAGGGGAACACGGAATGTGCAGGACGGTACTGGCATATCACGCCACACAGAAGCTAAGGCTATGTACACTTTAAGTGATATGTGTGTGTGAATCAGCAGAAACTGGCGTAGTGTCATCCCTGAATAAATGTGAATTAAATAAGTAATTTATTTAAATTTTGGTAAGTGCGCGTAAGATATGACAAAACAAATTACGCCACCATATTAATAATATAAAGACGCGCACATGTGCAAAATCTAGTGCGAAACAAATAATACATATTAATGCAGTGAAAATAAAAGTGAATAGAACCAAGAATAATTGAAATATAGAAAAACTGTCAATATACAATTTTGCATAAAAAATTACCGATCTTATGAACATCGAGTAATGAACAAAAGACTTCGCATGTTGGGAATAAAATTAGAATCAATAGGAAAAATAAACGAATCTGTAAAGGGACCCGTGACAAACTATAACAATATAAATCGTGCACAGAATGGTTGAAACATGATTTTTGCGCCCGACAGTATAAATAAGCGAGGATCGCCAGCCTCTACCCTCATTCACTGGAACACATTTGCAGCCGAAGGCTAAGCCCGACGGTGGAGCACCCAAGATCAATATCCAGCAGTATGGAGATAGCATCATACGTGTCATCTGAATGCAAAGTGGACCAGGAGGACCGGACGACGGACTCCAGGAGGATCAGACGACAACGGAGGATTGACACAGGACTCAGGATCATGACGAGGAATCATTGAGTATCACCGCACAAGCAATAAGGTGACATGAATCCACTTTTACTCGTCAACCAACGAGTCATAAAAGACATTGAAAATAAAAGAGTAAAGAAAGAATGATAAACTTTAATAGTGTAAATAAATGTAAAATCTAATTTTCCGTTGTAATCTAATAATTGGTTGAATTACAGTTATTTATAATGATATTTACACTTAAGAAATTATTATTATTATTATTATTTTTGAAATCATAACGTAGCATAAATGTTTCGGTAATTCTAAATGTGACTAATATTTCATGAATACGATATTCATATGTAGGCACAAAAAGCAAAGTAATAATATAAAAAAACATATGCAATTTAACAAAGAAATTAAATCAGAACAAAGTACATTATAAAAATTTGTATAATATAACCCATTGTATATTATAAAAATTTATATTTTTACATCTCAATTTATATCTTGTGTATTATATTTTTGAATATTAGTGTTGATGTCATTTGTATAGTGACAATAATTGTGTGTATGCTGAGCACACACAAAAGAAAAATATTATGGGAATAATAATGATTAAATTTTAATTCGTAATTTTTAAAAATTTTATTTAATAAAATTTTGAATGATTTTCACAAAGTCGATATGATATAAGAAGTGTTATTGTTATTATTTTAAAAAAAAACACATCATACACCTTTTCTCATTATAATTAATATATAAATCCGAACCCTTGTTCTAGTATAATATTGTTTATATTAATTTTATTTTTTCATCAACCGTTTATTTTGGAAGCAAATTATTTTGGTCTTATTAGTAGAGAGATACTATTTGCACTTAATACTACGTTGATATCCCTATTCTTTGTAAATTTCTTTGTTCTTTGTGACAAATTTTTTACAAGTTTACAATTTCGTGCATCGAGTTTTACTTTGTGATATTAGTTATAACAAGTTTTCGGGTATACAGTTTGTTATGAATATATAGTGATTAATTATTACTTTCAATTAAGTTAAGTTATAACATTCATAAAGTTATTGTTTTGTTACAATAATCCGTTGAGTTTATTGTTTTATAGCCACGTTCATGTAGTTTATAATTGGATGTAAATTACAATGTGTTGGTCAGTCGAAACAAGCGATGTTAGTGATGTGGTTTCTACCCACGCATTGTGTTGTGAACACAGCTGCCCCTCTAGTTAATGATCTGGGCGTGTACTATTATACACTAATAGTGAAATAGATATATCCAATATAATAAATATCAATTAAAATTATCGTATTGAACAGTTACATTTTCGTAAAAATAGCAATAATTTTAAACGTTGGTCAAATTCTTAATTTTATAATAAATTTGTCATTTGAAAATATTTAAACGTTTCGTTGAACACATTTAAAGATCAATATCATGAATGTAAAAAAAGTTTACACCTTGAAAATATGATGTTTTTGTTTGTTTGTTTGAACATACGTCAGACTGATGATGCTGACCAGTAATTCTGTCACATTAGCAGTAATTTAAAAAAATCTAATTGCTTCCGTCGGAGGAAATTTTGTAGCAAAATAAGAAATGTATACAAATATGAAAGCAAGGACACATAATTGTTCAAAATATTTGGTAATGAGTATTTTACGTCTCTACGGAAAAAATATACTCGTATATATCTGAGAGAATACATATAAATACATATGTGTGTATGTGTATGTGTGTGTGTATACGCTAAACGATGAATAGTAAATTCTTTGTGTTGTTCATATTACCTGTTTAAACTCTTTGTCTCTTCGATCGTGGTGTCATGTTAAAATCTGTTTCTGTTACTGCTTGACGTATCGTCATAGTCAAGCTAGGGATGTTATGAAGGTTCAGGTGTCTCCAAAGTCCGGTAAGAATAATGGTTTGCACTATATACCATCAGGACATCGGTCCCTACTGTGATGATGACGGCCTCACGAGCCGGTGAAACGTCAGGCAATAACAGACGCGTGAATTTTAATAGCAGAACGCTGCTAAGTAACGCTATAGTTTTCACAAATATTAACAAAATATTATTGTAACTGAGAATGGCGGTAAAGATACTTATGAAAAGTTTTTCACTGATCTACTATTAAACGTACAGTAGGCCTAGATTTTACTTTATGTGTTTATTGGTATGCATGTTTGTGCTAATTCTTGTTTATTTGTCACCTTATAAGATCCAGTCTATTGTCTGCCATATTTTGGGTAGACAAAACAGATTCGCTTGTCCAGTGTTCTGTCTATGGTTCTTAGTCAGTCGCTTCCGTTATTCAAAGTTAATTTAAACGTTTTTAACTAGAAGTGAATCGTTTACAAGACAGTCTCTTTTTACAGAGTAGGCAGAAAAGGGTCGGATGTTTTTAGGTGATACCTGATGAACGGTTTCGAAATCTGCAAACATTTGAACACAAAACTGCGTCCATGTTGGAAGCATGGGTGTGAAAGCATAATTTTAAGAACAATTTAAGCAAATTACTGAAATCACCTCACAGATTCTTTTCGGTTTTACCAACTGAGATTAGCAACATCGCAGTTGTTTCAGAGGCTGCAACAATCAATGTGATTTTTTTAGCAGATGTTTTAAGTAATAAATTTCAACGATAAACATTATTTTCTACGTGGCAAAGTTTACTGAAATTTAAATGTGACACACACGCTGGAGGTTGTACACTAATAGCAACTTCAAGACCAAATGGCAAACTTACTACACAAACATATGGAATGATGTCCGTTAGTCTTCATAATGCCCCAATGTTTCATGTGCGAGCTCGGTGGTTGCTAAGCTTTTGGAACGCTCCAGCAGGAGCGTTATAGTGCGTCCTTAGTTGTGTAATGGAACTGTGCCGATGTAATTTAAGCATTAAAATATTCGGCGTGCGTCGCGGCCACAGTGCCGTCTGTATAGCGCGTTCAAGGGTTGCGTGAGCGGCCAGCGCCACTGCTTGACTATATCGCATAACCTTGACCGTGCGTGGCGATAATTGTGTGTGTGTGTGTGTGTGTGTGTGTGTGTGTGTGTTCAAGTCTGCCGTTCCGATCAGCTGATTTGTTCAATTCTCTGTTCGCGTGGGTCGGCAGGCATCGACATTCGGTCTCATTTCTGGTTCTGCACTCGAGGGAAACACTGGTCTGGCGGCGTCACCTATTGTTTTATCATTTTTGAAATGATTTGCTGAATTACTAAAGAGCTTCAGGTGAAGAAAAGTGTGGTATTAATTTTAATTAATTCAGGGACTATGAGGGTTTTATATTATATGTATGTATCTTTTTGTATGTGATCTATTTGTGTGTTGCGTCTTGGATAGTTGAGAGCATGTTGCCGACTGGCCTTTTCTTGTATAAGAAATTAATCGAAGATGTTATTGAAATCAAATTCAAAGGTAGAAATAATAATTAAATAAGAAAGAAAGTTAAATTTGAACGTAAATTGAATTCTAGAAAAATATTATTTTGAAAATTTTGGGGTGTAATATTTCTATTCACATTTAGTTCACGGAATAGAATGGTGACAGTGTGTGTCTGTGATCGGTGTTACTGGGGCGAGAAAGATTTGTGTGAGGGTATTTTCCTAACGGCACTCTACAGATAAAATTTTTCTAGGGTTCCTGGATAGTCGGGAGGTGAAGAAAGGGGAGACGAGGTTGGAGACAGACCATCAGTCTTCATCGGCCGAAGATCTAAGCAACACCCCAACGCCGTCAGACCTCTAGAGTCCCCATGCTGCCACCCTGAACCGCCGCCCGGAGGAGAAAATGAGTTCTTGGAATTTCGGACTCACCAGTTGCGTCACCATGTTCAATATCATCGTGGATCCTGAGTAAAGTAATCTTCTATACACAGGTGGGACTATTCCTTATATTTTAATACACAAACACAGCAACTTATGAGATTTAAAGCATGAACTCAAAGACATCTTCATAAACAGTAACTTCACATATTCTATGAGCAACTGTCTCTTGTAACATGTCCTGTGGAAATATATAGTGAATTGTGTAATTATCTGAGTTAAAGAATCTGCCTGTTTAAATATGTCCATTACTATGCTGCATTTTATAGGACGCCAAATGCCTTCTAGCTGTGAGTAATTAGCAAGGAAAATTTAAATCTGTTACTTGGTCAGTTTTTTTAACTTTCTTATGAAGATGAAATCTCATGAACAAGCTTATACTGAATGCATTGACAAATAACTATGGGGGTAGTTCTTTCTGAATGTTCTTGTGTGAACAATTTTTTTATCATGGGCTGTTACAGCATTGTGCCAGAATAAGTATCAAGTAATAGTACTCAATGTTTATGGGCAACTGGTGTGTATAAGAATATGGCGATAGTATCAAGATATATCTATATGTATTTATATTACTCCTGTAATTCATAATTTGTTTAAAAAAATGTATTAGTTGGCAAATATTAAAATTTACCTGTCTCTTGGCAGTGATCATTATCCAAGTGTAAATTTAATGCATAATGTATCTAAATAATTCTAATGTAATAATTGTTATTGAGACTGTGATTTATGAATGTCATTTGAGTAAATGTCAATGCATAGCAATATTGCTTTATATCGAAACAATGCACGAAAAGTGTTTGAAAAATGTATTGTTGTTAATTATGTAACGGTTCAAAATTTAATTCTGGTTACTAATGCCAATGGTTATTATTATGAATATTGAGAATTTAAACGTGCATGTTGTATTAAAATGTCATCATTATAAAAGGAAAGAACACTAATAAAAGCTGTTATCATTATGCAAGTCTTTTATTGCAAGTCCTGTCACAATGGGCTCAGCGCATCTTTTTCCATCTAGACCACGCGTCTAGTTTTAAGAATTAAGTAACGATCCCTGAAAAAAAAATTCAAGAAGGACGTTTCAAAATCACCTGTGCCCGTTGATAAACGTTACCTGTTGTTTAAGGTTATAAAATATGAATAATTTTTTATAACTGGGATTTTAATAGTAAAGTGTCAATCACCTGTGGATTAATTAATGTGTGTTACGGATTATTGATTTCTTTGTTTAGTACTGCTGTGTGATTTTTGGAGTTAATGTTTCTGTGTGTTTTCAAACCACGTGTAGTTTGTAAAAGACGATAATGTTTAACTTTCACCTTTCACTGGATATTTAGTCTCGTCACTGCAAAATAAGTTAGTGAGGATGTTAGGAACCATGAATGAGTACATGGGAACATGGAATCTGGCATAAGTTGACATACCTATAGAAGTGAAGTCATTGATTATCAATGGCAGCTCTTTTTGGGGAAAACAGTTAGTTTCTATTTTTTCCATATGACAGCACTACATGTGATACAGATATGTAGGTCTGCGTACTGTTTAAATGTGTTCTTTAAGAAACCAGCTAAAGATACAATGCTAATATCTTTCTTATATCTTTATTATTATACTGACACAGTAAAGATTACATCGTTCAAGGTATTTAGTAAGGTTTGACAAATTACCTCTTTTTACTTATTTAAAATTGAATACTTGTTTTCTTCTTTTTAGATAATTGTAGAAAGTTGATGCCTTTTAATGCGGCTCACCGGGTGATGCCTGAGTTTAATTGTGGAATTGTGGCTCTTACAGTGACACTTTAATTTTGAAACCAATTATAGGGTTTATTTTGAGAATGGTTGACTACACATATTTACCATGTCTGGAATTAATTTCGTTAATCGTGCGGAATTCGTTATTATTTGCTTCATTATGGAACGCTTATTACCTCAATAAAATCGTGATTAATTGTAATATAAAAAGATAATTCTTTAGAAATTGTGAGTATAATATTATAACGTGATAATTGTTTAAGTACTTAAATGTACGGTAAATCGCTGTTGTTATATCTTGAGTAAAAAATTACACAAACGTACGAGACGTAAACATGTGGTATTTTTACGGCGTAAGTCAGTTTATATTAGTATAGTGCTGATTTCAAGGGGAGTCACGTTATAAGCCTGTGGCACTTAGTTGTGACGGAGTCAACAGCAGACAGTTGAGACCGGAGAGGCAGATGTTGCGTGTCTTTATTGTCGAGGTGAAAATGTTTCTAAGAAAATTACAGTGAGTCGTGAGACGCTGTACTCTACTACGTATAAATGCGTCTTTCTAACCAAATTTAGCGCAGAAACGTTCGTATACTACTGTCGAGAAATTATTTTACAATTAATTGCTGCACATTTTTCCCCGGACTAAGGTTCTTTTAAAATAATATTTTATTGTGGATATGAATTAAATAATGTTATTGCAACATTAAGTAAAATATGAGACGAATAGTACATCAGGGGCAAGAAAATTATAATTCCTCTATACTAGATGAGTATTCTTTAATATAAAGTTACTACAACGTCAGGATAACGTGTTATATGCTAATAGTGCGACACTGCTTCCTTTATTATAAAACACTGATTGATCTAAATTGGTTTTAATTTACCTTATATGTGTATAAATGTGCACTGCATTTCTTTCTTGACACAGCTCACTTTCATTTTCCCCTTTCCCGTCTCTGAAGACGGGTGTAGTCTATGTCAGTGGTCTCCAAACTACGCCCGTGGGCCAGATCCGGCCCGCGAAGATTCATTGTCCACCCGCGGCAACCCGGGAGATGCTGCGTGCAGTTTTTAAATAGATAGTCAAAATACTTCAAAAATTATAACATTTTCCTAAATAACTAAAGAAGAAATAAGTTCAGTATAATGTTACAATATTTTTTACAAGTTTAGAACATTAACGCGGTTAATGTGCGTGTTCGTCTGGCTGCCTTGAATGAATCACGCTTTTCACTCGCATATCATTGAGTGATGATTTCAAGGAAATATAAAAAAAACTTTTCAAGAGCAATGCTTTCAATGTTTGTATCAACCTATATCTGCGAACAAAGGTTTTCAAAAATGAACTTTGTAAAATCAAAGTACAGGGCTAACTTATCAGACGAACACTTGAAATCCATTCTAGTGACAGGAGCATCAAAATTTGACCCAAAGTGGGCAGACATAATATGTCAGAAGCAACTCCACACATCCCATATGTACATAAGAAACCCAAAAATTAATATATGAGAAATATCTTTGAATGTCAATTTTTCCTTAATTTTATTTACATTATTTTTAATTAGTTAATTTGTTTTCTTTGGATAGGTCTGTTTAATTTTTATTTAAATACCTATTTTATTGACTCGATTATTTCGTAAACTTAAAAAAAAAGTTGTATATATTGCAACGATACAAATTAAAACTGCATAGATAGGTAATATTGAAATTATTACAACAGAGTCTATATATGGAGGTAGGAAAATTTATTAAATTAAAACATTAAAATTTACCATTGTCTTATTAATTTATAATATAAAATTGTCTATGTAGAATTTGTCTTTCAATAATTGAGTCTATTTGCTGATTTTACAACTATGTTACTTGTTGCATTGAATCCGACAGTTTACGTCGACACCATGCGCTCCCCGCACCTCGACTGGATCGCTGTGACTGCAACTCTGCTCGTCGACCGTTCGAAGATCACTAATGCTGACAATTCACGTCGTTGCACCCACGCACAATGCGATACAAACTGTTATTGTTTACAAATTAAATTTACTTTATCTCAGGAATTTTAAAACTGGATAAAATAGATTTGAGTGTATTGATCTTACACAACCTCCGGTTTCTTGAAGTGTTCTCGCGTAACTATCAAAATACCTCGGTAGATATTTTGCCCCTACTCCGGAAAAATCTTCCACTGTACGCGAAAAGCACTAGAATTGTCTACTTTCTTATTAGAGTTCTCTACGTGGTAAGGGTTACGAAGAACTCGAACCATGAACAAACTTCTAAGTTTAAACGAAAACGACCTGTCTTTTCCCGAAAGCTCGTGACAGCGAATACGTGTTTCTATAACAAGTCCCTAGAAGAAACTGAGCCATCCGTACGCTGTAAGCGACCGACTCAAATAATTTTTAAACCCTCTGATTGGTTGAAACTTTAGCAACGCCACAGATGAAAACACAGATAGACTGAAATCAGGCTTAAACCCTGTCCGATTCTGCAAAGGACTGTCTAGATTTAATCTACAATTTTATTACTTTCTTGAAGATAACGAGAATAAAAGAAGATTCAATTCATTAAAAAAAACATATAAAAATTATAGTTTGATTATATGGAAAATGTAGCTTATAACCATGAGAATACTCTGTCCAAGTTTCAGAACGAAATGTTAATTTTCCTCGAAGTTATTAAATAAAATGTAAATCACACGCGCACCCGCGCACTTGCACACAGATACTTCACATGCCATAAAAGAGAAAAAATATGTGAACATTTTAACATACCACACTTTTTAAAACATAGCTTGGTTCAAAACTTATGACTACTTTACAAAGAAAGAACAAAATCAATTTGAAACATGTCCATGGCCAACAGAAAATGTTATATATCATTAATTCCACTTAAATGAACTTCATATCCTGTGTACTGTTGCAATATATGTTGTTGTCCCTCCTGACTTCAAAGATTTTTCAATTCGGCCCTCAAGTGAAAAAGATTGGAGAACCCTGGTCTATGTCATTTTTAATATCGTCAATCTCAAAATCACAGTCGTCGATCAAGCCTAATATGTCCTCTTCAGTAAGTGGAACTCGGATTCCAGATGACGCTGCCAAAAGTAAAATAAAAATTTCATCATCAACGTCATCAAGGATTAAGCACATCCTGAACTAGTTCCGGGACCCACTTTGCTCTAGGCCGTTCTACATCTCTCTTCCCCTCCGGTCTATATACCATTGCTAACACTGGAATTCTGTCACCTGGCATTCTTCTAAAATGTTCATACCACCTTCGTTTGTTGCTCCTTTGCTGTTCCAACAATGGGTCGACCCCCAGCTCCGTCTTTATATCCACATTCTTATTTCTATCGAGAATAGTACAGCCCAGAGTACACTTCATAAAGTAAAAACTTTTCATTTAGAACTGTACCCCAAAATGTGTACTTTAATTACGTTATTCGTGCACACTAGATTCAAATGAGCTCTATGCCGATATTCAACTAAACACCTGATGTACGCATTTGTGTACAAATGTTAACCTACAAAAATATTTAAAATCGCAATATTAAAATTATAGAAAAAGGTAATTTAATGGAACAGTTGTATTCATTATTTATTTAAATTTTTCATCAAATCATGAGTAGATGCACCGTCATACAAAAACCACATTTGCACTCTATCTGCAGGTGGAATATCTTCCAAGAGTTCTATCAGATTCGTTTGCAAAAAATTAAGTATTGTCTTCCAATAAGCCTTGGTGATAAGGAAAAAGGGCCTAAGAGATTACCACCAAGAAGACCGCACCACACATTAAATGAAACACTAAGTTGGTTATGTCTTGTAGCAGTCTCGTGGGTTTCCGTCTGCCCAAGTGTAGGTGTTTAGAAAGTTTATAATGATATTTCTTGTAAATTGTAACACTTTACTGGCGCACTTTGGTCTCTTTTGTTTTTAATTAAAGTCAAATTTATAAAATTTTTACATATTTTTAGTTCCATGTTCCTTAAGGAAATGGAAGTATGGTGATGGCCAAAACAAATCGTATTCGAGATTATTGCAGATTCTGATTGTACTACACTCAAAACATGAAAAAAAGTTATTTTTAGAAATGTGTGTGCGTGTGTGTGCGTGCGCGCGCGCGCGTGTGTGTGTGTGTGTGTGTGTGTGTGTGTGTGTGTGTGTGTGTGTGTGTGTAAATTTTTTTTCTATGGCAAACGATAACAGCTCCAAATTCAAACAGAATCAAATAATTTTTTGCATACAGCCTACAATTGTAGAGTTCTCAAGACCTTTCGTTTATGGTGAAGATCAGTTAAGGGAAAGGGGTAATGGGTAAAGGGAGTGCTGGTAGTTTACCAGCAACGTTTTATGTTTTAATAAGTGTATTTTATATGGTAAACGATAACAACCGCAAATTCAAACAGAATCAAATAACCTTTTGCATACAGCCCTGCATTGTAGAATACCCAAGACATATTGTTCTTGGTGAAGATCGGTTAAGGGAATAGGGTAGTTTACCAGCAACATTTTATGTTTTAACAAGGGTAATTTTTTTATGACGAACGATAACTGCCGTAAATTTAAACAGAATCAACTACTCTTTTGCATACCTTTTTCAATTATACAGAACTCAAGGTGTGTTGATTTTGTTGAAGATCGGTTAAGGGGAAGGGGTAGTTTACATGCAACGTTTTATATTTTAACAAGGGTATTTTTTGTGGATAACGATAAGAGCCGCAAATTCAAACAGAATCAAATAATATTTTGCATACAGCTCTGAATTGCAGAGCACTCAAAACCTGTTGTTTTCGGTGAAGATCGGTTAAGCGAAAGGGGTACTTTACCGGCAACGTTTTTTTGTGAAGGGTAATTTGTTCTTATGGCAAACAATAGCACCCGAAAAATCAAACAGAATCAAATAATTGTCTGTATACAGCGTTGAATTGTAGAGTTCTCAAGGCCTGTAGTTATTGGTGAAAATCGGTTAAGGGAAAGGGGTAGTTTACCAACAACGTTTTTTTATCAAGGGTAATTTTTTTATGGCAAACGATAAGAGCCGCAAATTCAAACAGAATCAAAAAATTGTTTGCATACAGCCCTGAATTGTAGAGTACTAAAGACCTGCTGTTTTTGGTGAAGATCGGTTAAGGGAATAGGGTAGTTTATCTGCAATATTTTATGTTTCAACAAGGGTAATTTTTTCTATGACGAACGAAATTCATAAACTTCATAAATTCAAAAACAGTCAACTACGTTTTGCATACCTTTTTGAATTATACAGAACTCAAGGTGTGTTGATTTTGTCGAATGAAGGTCGATTAAGGGAAAGGGGTAGTTTACCTGCAACATTTTATATTTTAACAAGGGTATTTTTTATGGCAAACGATGAGAGCGCAAATTCAAACAGAATCAAATAATTTTTTCCTTGGAGCCCTAAATTGTTGAGTACTCAAGACCTATTGTTTTCGGTGAAGATCGGTTTAGGGAAAGGGGTAGTTTACATGCAACGTTTTCTTATGAAGGGTAATTTGTTTCTATGGCAAACGATAACAGCTCCAAATTCAAACAGAATCAAATAATTTTTTGCATAAAGCCTACAATTGTAGAGTTCTCAAGACCTTTCGTTTTTGGTGAAGATCGGTTAAGGGAAAGGGGTAGTTTACCAGCAACGTTTTATGTTTTAATAAGGATATTTTATATGGCAAACGATAACAGCCGCAAATTCAAACAGAATCAAATAATCTTTTGCATACAGCCCTGCGTTTTAGAATACCCAAGAAATATTGTTTTTGGTGAAGATCGGTTAAGGGAATAGGGTAGTTTACCTGCAACATTTTATGTTTTAACAAGGGTAATTTTTTTTATGACGAACGATAAACGCCGTAAATTTAAACAGAATCAAGTACTCTTTTGCATACTTTTTTTAATTATACAGAACTCAAGGTGTGTTGATTTTGTTGAAGATCGGTTAAGGGAAAGGGATAGTTTACATGCAACGTTTTATATTTTAACAAGGGTATTTTCTATGGCAAACGATAAGAGCCGCAAATTCAAACAGAATCAAATAATTTTTTCCATGCAGCCCTAAATTGTAGAGTACTCAAGACCTATTGTTTTCGGTGAAGATCGGTTAAGGGAAAGGAGTAGTTTACCAGCAACGTTTGTTTACCAAATGTAATTTGTTTCTATGGAAAACGATAACAGCCGCAAATTAAAACAGAATCAAATAATGTTTTGCATACAGCCCTGTATTGTAGAGTTCTCAAGACCTATTGGTGTTGGTGAAGATCGGTTAAGGGAAAGGGGTAGTTTACGTGCAACATTTTATGTTTTAACAAGGATATTTTATTATATGACGAAAGATAACTGCCGTAAATTCAAACAGAATCAACTACTTTTTTGCATACCTTTTCGAATTATAGAGTACTCAAGGTCTGTTGATTTTGTTGAAGATCTTTAAAGGAAAAGGGGTAGTTTAACAGCAATATTTTATGTTTTAACAAGGTTAATTTTCTTATGACGAAAGATAACTGCCGTAAATTCAAAGTGAATCAAATAATTTTCTGCATATGTTCCTGAATTAAAACTCAAGGTCTGTTGATATTGGTGAAGATGGTTTAAGGGAAAGGGGTACTTTACCTGCAATTTTTTATTTATATATGTACTACATTATCGGCAAAACAAGGAAGTAGTTTGTTCTTAAAATTCCTTCCCGTCCAGTTTGGCCGTAGACCAAAGTTTTCTGCAAAACCAGACGTTTCGGCAATGCCATCGACTTCCATCGTCAGTGAAAATCGAGTGCGATAACGTGAGGTGGTATACGTTAGTGACCACAGTACTGTGGTTAAGGCTGAATCAGTAAATAGAAAGAAGTAGTTTCTATGGAAATATTTCATTTCGAAATGATTTTAAATATAAATCTTAGAACATGGAAGTCATGTATGATCTCCATACCGATATTTAATAGACATTATACACATCACTTTTCTGATAATTAAATACTCTTCAAAGTTAGTTAGACATTTTTATTTGTTTATTCCCAAATTAAGGAAGTTACTTTACCCAAATCTAAAAATGTGTGGTTTTCGACTAAAAATTTTTTGGGTTTAAACAGTTTTCCATAGAAACTAATTAAGGTAGAGCTATGGGAACTCCTTTATTCAGATTTTCAGATCAAGAACCAAAAGAAACCACAAAATTTACCTTTCACTTTATACCCCACGAATTTCAATATGCCGTCATTTTGCCATAGAAGCAGAAATCAGGGAGAACTGGTTCGCGAGCCATTACTTGCTAACGAACCGTTTACGGACCTATGTTTATATAAACTTTTTTTCCTATTTTTAATTATAGAATCAGCTTCCGAGAGATTGCCATGCAATTTTGAATCGCCCTGTATAAAATTTTTTACAGTGATAATTTTGACCATTAAATGTTTTCAACGAAACGTATGTCAGTAAATTGAAGAAATAAAAACTTGCACAATACAAGTTTATTATAATATTAAGAATTTGACCAACGTTAATATTATAGCTATGTTTTACGAAAATTTAACTGTTCAGTACGACAATTTTAATTGATATTTATTCTATTGGATGTATCTATTTTACTACAGTGTATAACAGTACACGCCTAGATCATTAACTAGAGGCACAGCTGTGTTCACCACACAATGCGTGCTTAGAAACCACATAATTAACATCGGCTGTTTCCACTGACCAACACATTGTAATTTACAACCAATTATATACTACATGAACGTGGATGGTAAACAATAAACTCAACGGATAATTGTAACAAAACAATAACTTTATTCATAACTAAACATAATTGTATACAATAATTAATAAGTAACAGATTTTATAACAAACTGTGTGCCCAAAAACCAGTTATAGCTAACAGCACAAGATAAAACTCGATGCACAGGAATCGAGTACTTTTAAAAATGTTCATAGTAAGCAAAAACAATTTACAAATAATAGAAATACTATCAACGTAGTAGTAAGTGTAAATAGTATTCCTCTCCTAATAAACAAAATCAAATTACTTTCGAAAGCAAACAGTTAATGAATTAGAAACTTACTGTAAGTAATAAAATACTAGAACAAGTGTTAAGATTTTAATATTCGAATTAAATAGTTCATAAATTTTAAAAATTGTAGTGCGAGGAAAGTAGGTTCTGTTCTAACAGAATTTAATCTTGGGTATACTAAAAGAGGTTTTAGAACAAATAAAAAGTAAAATGTGTTGTTTGTTTGTCCATCCTTACTAATTTATACAAATCCGGGTCGTGGATATGTAATAATGATCACCCATAGCCTTAAATTAGCATACAATTTCTGACATAAATTCGGGGCTATTACATGTAACATATATATATGGCGTTCCAAGTCGCATGACACCTGCGAGATTAGGAGACCCTTACTAACACACACACGCAAACGTAGCTTGCAGCACCGATGGGGTGTGAATCATTTACTGAGGCGTATACCACGTAACTGCAATTTTAATATTAATTTTTTAACAACAAGCTTAGCTTATTTTTCATTTAAGGGTATTAAAAGCTTAAGATCCTATCAAACTGTAAATATATTAAATACTTAAGACCCGAAGGTTTTTCTTAAAAACACGAAAATTGTATTTGTATTATTTTAATATTATTATTTTTTCATTATATTATTACGACGGTCTACTTGATGTTGTATGGTACAGTGGAAAACAAAACACAAGACACCAATCATGTCAGTGAAAGCCAGTTTTAATTATCACAATTAACAGTTTGTAATAAACAAGTTATTCAACAAGATTATACGGGTACAATAATTCAAGTTAATCTGTCCACACAAATAGTAATGTCAATTATACAGAATTCCGCACTATAAACACTTTTCACTAACACACCACTAGCGACGCACTATGTACATTGCCCGGCACACCACTGAAAACTAAACGGCTATTGTGGTCTATTTATAGTCTGAAGGGTTCCACAATATGCGTCCTTAACAAGCAATCGAAAATTCTAGAGGATACTTCAGCACGGCCTTGGTAGAAACACACACCGTTGGCTAGTTGAGAAGCTTGTCGAAGAACACTATCAAATGTACGAGGTAGTTCCGTATTACGTAACACTATCTCGCATGTTAAGTATCACGTACGCACATAAAGACTACAGCTGGACTCTGCTGGGATAGCCAAGAAACATGTAGAGTGTTCTGTAATGGCGTGCGACTGCCCACTCCTTGGGCGACGATGTAGCTGTTAATAGCAACAGATCACGGCCTAAAGCCTAACAGCCCGGTTTATAAGTATTTTGGTAGTATTCACACCGGCCGTGTGAGTTTACAACAAATATTGTACTCAGTAAAGTTTTATGTACCGAAATACAAATTTTTCTTCACCAAATGCATAGTTTCCTTTAATGGGTGTAATAAAGCTCACAGAAGATCGACTTTGTTACTGCAACAATAGACGGCAATATTAAAGTCGAAAAAATACAAATGGTAGTGCCGCCGAGGTCGCCTTTATTTCTTGCTCTCAAAACACAGCACATGAAAAATGAGTTTTCCATTACTGAGACAGCGAAGAAGACAAATTGTTTTTTTAAAAGTGTAGAAACGTATGTTTTGTAACGGGGAACCACATTTTCAACTATTTTGTTTATTACTCTTGACTAGAACCTTATTTAATTCACGTCTTTTGTTTTCACTAATAGAGCCCAAAAACGTTGCAGCGGTAAATTCTATATATATGAGAGTCACATAGAATACGTAGTCAAGGTACATGCTATTAGAATGATGCTATTACTTTTTCACAATCTACTGTGTTCTAATATATTTTACAAAAATTACTTAAATTGACTCGGTCGATCATCGTACTATAAACTAAAAATTAATTTCTGCCCAGTTAAATAAATAATCATTTAATAAGTTGTTTCAGTCTTATTTAAACTATAAAGTCTCTACTTATGTAACCTTTATCAGAATTTTCCTTTTAAATAAGTTTTTATAAATAATAAAATTTTATAAATGAATAAATTACTTGAGATACGTCGTGTCACATTGTTTTTTATTTAAAATGACGCGTTTTGGAACATATGTTTCATCATCAGATGAGGTCGTTAATGTTAAAATCAAATTACTTTGTACTCACACACGTCAGTAGCCCTATGGGTGCGCACCCTTTGAAGGGTGACCGGATACTTTGAATCTGCCGGATACTTTGAGGTCAGCCTTTAAAGGGTGCGCACCCATACTTATGCGTGTAAGTACAAAGTAATGTGATTTTAACATTTAACTACCTCCAGTGAGTGAACTAATCTGATGATGGACCATATGTTCCAAAACGCGTTATTTTAAATAATAGACGAAATCACACAACGGATCTAATGTAGTTTATAAACAATAAACTAATGTAGTTTATGTAATGTCTAATGTAGTTAATTTATAAATAAGAAGTGACTTGGATACCAATAACAACATGTATGTCAAATATAGGTATACTTTGTTTTAATGACAACTGCAGAGTCTTCAAGTGACGGGTTCATCCTTTATGGATGAACACATGGATTGTGTAGGTATTTCTTGCGGGAACGGTTACATACAATTTTACACCATGAACCGATACGTTACTGTTTAATTGGTGTGTTAGGCTTACACTTTTTCTTGAATTTGAAGTTTTTGTATACCTTAAACGGAGTATCTTGCACTTTCGCAGATAGCACACAATTATACTAACTATCGCAGTAAGTCTACAGAGATATTCTGTCATGCGTTCGTTGCAACTGGCAGACCAATCGTCATTGACAAAAGCGGCATTTACTCGTTATCGATGTCAAAGGGAAACTGACTGTACGGTCACCATTCTTACTTTAAAACTAAATTCCTATTCATCTGACTGGTTCTTTGCTAACCTCACCTTATGACTTTTTTACAGATTATATACTTTCCTCTGTAAGAACAACTCATGCTTATCGTAGAGAACAATTCATGTTCAGAAAACCTAAAATATTTTATGACCACTTTTTATGGGATACAAACGTTCTTATTCAAAGAACACATTTATTCCGTTACTAATTTTTAAAATAATTACTGTCATCCGAAAGGTCATTTTATGACGAGCGTTTTGGTGTAACTCCCATCCCAAAGTTTCCATAGTTTCAATAGTAATTTCACTTAATGTGTCTTTTAATACTCGCACACGCGCACTACACATGCGCCAAAGTACCGGTACGCATAATTTCGCTGTACGTATAAAATTGTTACAAAAATCTAAAAATTCATGCAACCAACATTTAACACATTGTTCCTTATCAATGTATTAGTTAATTTACAATGTTCAAACTGTGTGTGTGTGTGTGTGTGCTCGTGCGCGCGCGTACGTGTGTGAATGGCGTATGCATGTGTCTTGCTGTGTGAGAGAGAGGGATTGTATTGGGTGATGATGAGAGTGTTGAGTGTTGGAGTACGAATGGGAGAAAGAGAAGGAGAGAGAAGAGGGAAAATACAGTGAAAGAGAGCGGGTGACTGTCGACAAGTAGGCCTACATACTTTTACAGCATGCTATGATACTCGGAAAATATTGGTTTACAACAGTATAAATGTGAAGTTACATCTCAAATTGGTTTACCATAAATTTGTGTTTGCAATATTTTATACTTTTGTTACTTGGACATTATTCTCTAATGTATGGAAAGTGTTTCAGTGTCAATAACGCGTTAACATTTGTAATATTAACTTTCTGTAATATAAATGTTTGAACAATTTTACAATTTTGTATTTAGTGATAACATATTTAACTATGTAATACATGTATATTGCAACCATACAAGTTATAACTGCATAGATAGGTTACTTTGAAATTATTACAACAGGGTCTATATTTGGATGTATGAAAATTTTATTCATTACACATTAAATTTGACTATTGTCTTATGGCTTTATAATATTAAATTGTTTATTTAAAATTGTCTTTCAATAAATGAGTCTTTTTCCGTATTTTACATATATGTTACTTGTACGTAGAATTCCAACTGTTTCCGTAGACACCAGGCGCTCCCCTCGCTGCTCGTCTGAACCGCTTCTACTCTGCACGCCGACCGAAGATCAACCCGTTGAATAACTACGTCTCGGCACATACACACACTGCGATATGAAACTGTTATTATTTATAATTGAAGTTATACTTCTTTAGGCGCGTTGAGGGTGAAATTGTTTGTATGTAACGAAATGCGCGCGCACCATGCAACCGAAACGGAAAGTTAACAGAATGAAGTAAGCCGTGGACAACGTGCCTGAGGCAAAAAACCAAAAAATTTCGGTCCCGGCCCCGATGGACCTGCTGGTGCTGATCGTGAATTTATATATAATTTAAAAGTAACAATTAATGATTAATGAATTAGAAAGTAGCAATTGATGATTTATTTCTTCAATTTTATTTAGTTACTTCATGCCATCAACGTCTTGCTCATTTATATATTACAGAAAAAGAAAATTGCTGCACAACAATTATACATAAGGCAAGAATAATTAAAAAATTCTATTACCTAGCTGGTGGTTTACACAATTCGTTAAATATAAACACAGGCTTGTATTCGTAAATAATAATAATTGTGAAACGTTACACACACACACGGACAAACACACACATATCACGTGGTCAGCAAACTGAATTTTTAATTACATCAATTTCTGGGTTCATTAGAAGTCTATTCAGAAACTTTCTGCAGAAACCACCGGGCAACTAACTGATAACTCTAACTCACTATAGTAATTAATTTTTCGTTTAAATAACTTTATATACATTGTGCTGTGAAATATTTTTTGGTGACAAAATTTGTGTAACCAAATTTTAATAAGTGTTTAAAATATTTGAGATTAATTTTACGTAAGTATTAATTTCAAAAGTTTTTTTTTTATATTAAATCAATAAAACTTTCGATAAGTATTCTATCATTATGTTTGCTTTAATCCAATAATCTAATATATATATATTTCTATATTTTAAATTATAGATCACACTTAATTATTCAGAAGTCTATCGAAAAGTAAATCCATTACTGTAATACAATATTCGTAAATATTTTGAGTTATTTGATAAAAAATTAATTTTTTCTCTACTAAAATATTATAATATTGAATTTAAATTAATTCAGTTGAATTGCATTTTTATCTTTTAGTGTATAATAGTCATATTATAAACACACGTTTACATGCTATAAAAAATAGTGACAAATAAACCTCAGCAGTGTAGATTTGAAGCAACTTTTATGCCTTGCCGATCTACAACTATATTATCACCTATGCGAAAAGATGTACCTGAGTTCAAAAATTATGCAAATTGTTATAAAGATAATAGGGTTAATCTCGAAAATAATGAATACTCTAATTTTAATTCTTTTTATTAAAATAACAACATTTCCTCAGACGAAGATTTTTGCAATATACTTCGAGCTGGAATTAAGAGGCCAAGAGTTTTTCTCAAACGTCAACCATATAAAAAATGGCATAATAATAACGACAAACAAAAAGAACTTTTGCTACATGTCATCTCCAATCAATTAACTCCAAACCGCAATCCGTTCCAAATATTTTTCACGGGTCCGGCTGGATGCGGTATCTATAACCGATAATCGTCTTTAACATCTCCCTTCACTCCTCTTATCGTTCTACTCGTATGAATTTTTAGCATGCATGTTAACCCTTAGTTTTTCAATCACGCCAAAGAAGTATAACTTCTAACGCGCGTACATAAGTACACGCACCCATAATTTTTTTGAATACTCTTCATCTCAGGGATACAAACTGGGTAAAAATAGATAGTGTATTATGCTTACACAAATTCCGGCTTCTTGAAGTTGTCCTGCGTTAAAAAAAAAAAAAAAAAAAAAATAGCTCGGTAGATATTTTACTTCTAACGGAAATTTTCCACTCTACGCAAGAAAGCACTAGAAATTAATCTATTTAAATATTTGAGTTCTCTAATGTGGTAACGCTTACGAAGAACTGGAACTATGAACCAACTTCTAAGTCTTATGGGAATCGACTTGTATTTTCACGAAAATCTCGTGGCAGCGAGTACGTCTTTCTATGGCAAGACTTCGGAAAGAACTGAACGGTCCGTTATCGGCAAAGCACAGTCTCAAATAATTTTTAGACTTTCCGATTGGAGGAAACTGTAGCAACGTCATAGATATTCGTACTGATAGACCGAACTCAAGTTGAAACTCTGTCCGATTCTGCAAAGGCTTGTCTAGATTTAATGTAAAAATTTTATTACTTTCTAGGAGATAACGAAAATAAAATAAGACTGATTTCATTAAAAAAAAACGTATAAAACTTATAGTTGTGGAGAACTGAGTATATGGAAAATGTAGATTATAACCATGAAAATACCCTGTTCAAGTTTCAGAAAGAAATGCTAATTTTCAACGAAGTTATTAAATAAAATGTAAATTACACGCGCAACCGCGTACTTAACACAAATATTTCACATGACATAAGTGAGTAGAAAATTGTAAACATTTTGATATAACATTCTTTTTTAAACATAGCTTGGTTCAAAACTAATGATTAGGCCTACTTTATACAGAAAAGAACAAAATCAATTTTTAACATGTCTATGGCCGTCAGAAAATATGTTATAGCATTAGTATCCCTATTATATGAACTTCCATCCTGTGTTCTGTTGCAGGATTATCTCGTACACGTATAAAAAAAAAGTTTCTTACATGTTTACAATTTTTCTTAATCACAAAATAAATAATACATCATTTCCAAAAAATATAAACATGAAACAAAACCACATAAATAAATATTCTTCCCAAAATTAATTACAGTACTTCAATTCTGTCCGACAGTTCTATTTTGACAAAATAAATATAAACAATTCCACGTGGTCAGATGCTGAATACTATGCCCTCACAAGATATGCTATAATAATATTTAATGACGTCATGTCCCCTTATCTAATAGATTCCAAACATTTCTCCACATATTCCGCCATCGCACCTCACATACTTAAATACATATTTATATTTTTATACAATTTGTTTCAATACAGTCATACATCATATACCCTGATATACATGAACAGTTATCAGGGTATCGCCGACAATACCGCCTGTATGTTTTCTTCTCAAGCTCAGATTGCCATTTTTTATTCTGAAATTGCTTATCTGATCCGATAATATCTTTTTAACATGCCCATATTTTGGAACATATTTCTCAAAAATCACCTTAAGAACTGCCTCAGTTGTTGGTAGGCCAATAGCATATAAACTCACATGCTTGGAGAAAGCGCCTGTACAAACTACACGTTTCCTCATTCCCCTGGCTGCACGTGGTAGTGGTCCTAGAATACATAGCATTTTTATCTCGTGTTACAATATTACCCATTGCAACGTAGGTATGCTGGTTGGGATACTTTAATGTTTGACAAGTATGGTAGTTTGGTAGTATAGATTTTATTTTCCTAGACATGTTCATCCAGGCGAAGTTTTCTCTAAGTGTTAAGTAGCACTTATATGCACCCGCATGTGCTAGACTCTCATTACATGCATAAGTCAAGTCCTCAAGGATGTTATCTGGAACCATGATCTTCCACTGAACATCAATAAGCTTATACAATATATTATTTGCAATTTGGTATTTTGGATTCTCCCTTTCTTTAATTTCTTGGCTAAATTTTTTTGTAACTTTTCATCTCGTTGTTCTTCAATACTAATGTTTTTAAGAGAGGATTTTAAATTATCGAGTAAAACATACTTAATTGCTAATAATTGAGTTTCATTTTTAGTTGCAGAATAGTTTTCTTGCTCACCCGCGTTATCCTCCTGTTGTATGGCAGTCAACTTAGCACTGTTATTATTGTTATTGTTTACATTAGATATTACGGTAGTAAGGGATTTGTTTATTTTTAAGTCATTCGCAACAGATTCATTTTTCATGTCCATATGTCCTGACTTCACGTTATAATGTTCGTTATTTACTTTGCACATCAATGTATTATTATTACAATCAATTACTGCATTTATTTTGCTTAACGTGTCATGTACCCAGTATAACATCATATACAAGGTCTTTAATTAACAGTGTTTCCACGTCAATGTGGACTACCTGTGTTGTGTTAGAAACCAATGCTTGTTAATAATTTGATTATCGTTAGTAGCTGTTTTAATAATTGTGTTGTTTACAGATATACCTTCTTAAACTGAGTCTTATGTTTATTTACAATTTTTTTCGCTTATTAACGATACCTGACCCCCGCGATCTATTAGAACATTTCCTATACAATTATTAATTTTGGCTCTAAATATAGTACTCTTATTAACTATCTTAACATTACTGTAATTTTTCATACACCTATTATTATTTAGTAGATCGACTCGTATATCATTCTGGTATATGCCTGACACACAAAACGTTTGCTTATCACTACTATTGTCAACACTATACTGGTGACACTGACTCTTAGTGGTATGTTTTTCTGTGCAAAGACATACGTTTTTTTGGCCGTTCCAAAACTGGTTTATTTTTAGTAACCGACGCGACTTTATACTGACTATATTTTGAAATTATTTGTTTATGCCTATATTGTTGTTGTTGTTGTTTGTGGGTTGATTGAATTTGATGTGCTTGTTTGGTTGGTATCACTTAGGATCTGTCTACATTCTCCCATTTTGTCAGTAGTAATAACAACTCCTGTAATGTTTTTATGCCTTGTGTGATCACGGCTATTTGAATCCCACGGCTAAAGTGATGTGCAAGTTTATTTACCATTTCTACTTCTGACATTGGTGGTTCAAGTTACCATTGGTTTGCTTTAGAGACCTGTTGTGTCAGGTATTTCTACTTGGACCCTTTTGCTGGCGTATATTTACAGAATTCTAACTGTACACGGATTTTTTCCTGTACATCTTCATTCCAATACTGTTCTCGGAAATGGTCTACAAGGTCTTTTTATACGGTAATCTTATCCTGAACAATCGTTAACCATTCTGCCTCCGTACCTTTAAGCTGCTGCACAACCCAATTAATTTTGTCCACCTCGCTTAAACTGTCGTTAACTGCTTCCGTAGCCCGAAGGAGCTGTACCGGATTGTCACTCTCGTGGCCAAAGAATTTTGGTTGTGAGTTAGGTTCTTCAATCATTTTATATATGTATGTCGTTCGGCTAGCAGGCATAGAGGTACGTTGTAACCTATTGATCTGCTGCCTCAGTTCTTCGAACCGATGTTCCTGTTCGGAAACAAATTGACTGATGGTGGTTGCCTGCCCTTAAACTCGTTCCCCGATCGAACCAACCCTAGCCTCGCATTTGCTTATACGTGAACTGTTAACCTCTATCGCAAGCTCAACATTACCGCGCATCGATTCTACTTTATCGGAGATCTTCTTTTCGTCGCTTCAAATAACGCTTTGTTTTGCTTGCTTTGATCGTGGACCGCGGCAAATATTTTTTTGTTTTCGTCATGCAAAGCTTTGTTTTGTTTAATCGCGTCCTCTTTAGCAGATTTATTTTCCTCGCGTATCGTTTGCATATTAGCTAAAAAGCGGCCAGTGGTAGCTTGCATATCTGCTGATTGAGTTTGAGACTCAGCCATTTGATTACAATTTTAAACTTAACACCAAAACAAAGTTTATCGTCTTGATATAAACGGGTACGGTTCAACTATTGTTACTTCAAATTATTAAAGTGTAACTGTATACTTGAATGATGTGATCAGTGTTCGTCAGTTATCTCAAATCGAATGTACACAAACTTAACTGTACCTATTTACAACTAACACACATATATAGTTCAGACCTTCAAATATTACTCAAAAACTAAATATATATTGTCCCAAATAATTTGTTTCACAGAGAATATGCAAAAGTTTATATACACTTCTTGCTACACAGTACTTAAATATATACAGAGTTAAAATAAAATTTAGTCTATACTTAATAATTAAAATTCTTAACTTAAATCGTATTAACTATTTAACTCGTGCCAACCACGTTGGCGGCACCAAATATTATCTATGCTACGATACAAATTATAACTGCATAGATAGGTTATTTTGAAATTATTACAACTGTCTATATCTGGAGGTAGGAACATTTTCTTCATTAACACATTAAAATTGACTATTGTCTTATGGCTTTACAATATCAAATTTTTAATAAAAAATTGTCTATCAATAAATGAGTTTATTGGCTTGTTTTACATATATGCTATTTGCACGTAGAATTCCAACTCTTTGCGTAGACACCTGGCGTTCCCCTCGCTGCTCGACTGAACCGCTGCTACTCTGCACGCCGACCGAAGATCAACCCGTTGAAAAACTACGTCACGGCACATACACACACTGCGATATGAACCCGTTATTGTTTATAATTTGAATACTCTTCATCTCAGGGATAAAATCTGGGTAAAAATAGATCGTGTATTATGCTTACACAAATTCCGGCTTCTTGAAGTAGTCTCGCGTTAAAAAACAAAATAGCTCGGTAGATATTTTGCCCCTAACGGAAATTATCCACTCTACGCAAGAAAGCACTAGAAATTAATCTATTCAAATATTTGAGTTCTCTAATGTGGTAACGCTTACGAAGAATTCGAACCGTGAACCAACTTCTAAGTCTTATGGAAGTTGACTTGTCTTGTCACGAAAATCTCGTGACAGGGCGTACGTTTTCCTATGGCAAGACTTCGGAAAGAACTGAACGGTCCGTTCTCGGCAAAGCACAGTCTCAAATAATTTTTAGACCTTCTGATTGGAAAAAAAGTAGCAACGTTATAGATATACATACTGATATTCCGAACTCAAGTTGAAACTCTGTCCGATGCTGCAGAGGCCTTTCTAGATTTAATCTAAAAATTGTATTACCTTCTAAGAGATAACGAAAATAAAAGAAGACTTATTTCATTAAAAAACAAAATATATAAGTTATATTATTGTGGAGAATTGAGTATAGGGAAAATGTATCTTATAACCATGAGAATACCCTGTCCATGTTTCAGTACGAAATAGTAACTTTCAACGAAGTTATTAAATAAAATGTAAATCACACTTGCACCCGCGCACTTACACACAATATTTCACATGGCATTAAAGAGCACAAATTATGAATATTTTGATATAATATATTTTTTTAAACATAGCTTGGTTCAAAACGTATGATTGCTTTGGAAAAAAAGAAAAAAATCAATTTTTAACATGCCTATGGCCGTCAGAAAATGTGTTATAGCATTAGTATCCCTATTATATGAACTTCCATTCTTTGTTCTGTTGCAATATATATCGGTGTGTGTGTGTGTGTGTGTGTGTGTGTGCGTGCCGATAACTTGCGAAGCCAGTTTCAATATACATTTGATGATTACTGCATTTATAATAATTTATAGCCATTAATATAATTAAGGCATTACATATTTATAATATTATGGTTATTTTAAATTGTAATTCTGTGTTATTTATGTTCTGGGATATTCAAATTATGTATATGTTTGTAAGCGAAACTGTATGAAAGAAATGTAATTATCTTGCTGATGCAAAACCTACTTCCCTCACACGAGCACGCGCACGATCACAAACACGCACACACACAGATCATATCCTTTCAATTAATTTACTGTATATAATTAAATCACTACCGACTTGGAAAGTAAAGTTTTTATGGGTAAGAACGTAAAAGTTTTACCTTTTAGCCTGAACTAGTTTTTGGTTATTATAAGGTTCGTCAGAGGCTGCTACTGTGAGCGCTGTCCGTCTTGTTCTTGGCGACGGTGTCGACGAGAGGTACAGCGCTCCCAGTGGCAGCGTCTGACAAAACTTATAATAAGCGAAAACTGGTTCAGGCTAAAAGGTAAAACGTTTACGTTTTTCCCTAAAAAACCTAATGTTCCGAGTCGGTAGTGATTTAATTATCATCATCATTATCCTCCTCAAATGTTTAAACCAAGAATGGTTTGTTCCCGTCTCAAATAGACAATTATTACAGCTGGTCACTCCAGCGCTTCCTCGGACGTCCCACACCTCTCCGTTCCTTTGGCTTATATTTTCATAGTTGTTTGGGGTTGCGGCAGTCATCCATTTGGCAATGATGTTGACACCAATTCAGCCGATACCGGGCGATCCTGTCGAGTATACTCATAACATTCAATTCCTGCGGTATATCTGTGTTTCTTCTAGAGATTTAATTATATTTAGTTAATCAACGGACACGTCATGGAAAACAAGATCAAAGAATTAATTTACCTTGTTTTGTTTGATTTTTCTCTATTGTCCGTACACAAGTCTTGATGATAACAAAACTCGACAGAAATAATGTAAAATTTGTGTTATACGTATTGGCCGATCTTCGCTAAACCTTCCATCGTCAAGATTTTTTGATCGACGGCCACTAATAAATTAAGGATTTGTAATATTTAAAGCTGGCCTAACGTATGCAGAGTTTTAGTGTCAGATTAAGAAGATATAAAATAAACATGTAATACCATTTCTTATAACGTAGAAGACAGTCTTTTACTGTATGAAGAAATTGAAAATAAATGAGTATTTAGTTTAGCAATATCTTTTTAATAAACATAGCAGGACGTTTGTCAAAAATTATGGAGAATAATAAAATAGTTTTTCTTTACATTTTATAAGCCTATCCTTCTACATTGGTCACCTGGCACTTAAAAATTGGGTGTTTTATATATTGGGTATATAATTGGACACTTAGAGAATGGGTACTTTTTGGTAGTATTCGTCACCAGACACCTGTTTTATACGCAATTGATTATTGAGTCGAAGTAATTGTTGGTATTCCCGGCAAAATATTATATTTATATGATAGGTATCACATGCCACTATTCTAATTATTTTGTTCATTTTTATATTTGCCTCAACAGTCATTTATATTTTCTTATAAAACTTCCATATCAGAGGATACTATGTACACTTGGAAATTTTTAAGTTTAAGTCATGCATACAAAGAGTACGTTAATGTTTTGAAGTAGTTGCACAAGTATCCTGGTATCTCGTATATTTATCAGATAGGCATAATATATTGTTACAATACACAAAGCAAATCAAACTTTATGTAAAAGTGCATTCTGTTTTACCTAAATATTTGATAAAACGGGATATTGCGTATTCTATAAATAAATTCTTTGTAGAGAATAAATATGTAAATTGTATTTTCCAGTACTACAAGAAAACGAAATTTTTATGGGAATCCAATAAGTTGTTCCCGCCATGCGGCAGTCACAAAAACCATTTTGCCTACACCAAGTAAGAATGGCGCCAGTTTGTCACAATGACAGTAACGTATGTCAAACAGCGCGAGAGTCACTCGTAATAAAACGAATCTTCAATAACGCGAATTATAAAAAAGGAGGCTATTTGTTGACAAGATTAACTTTGTACTATTTTCTGTGTCTACACGTATTTCAGATAGTTACATAAAGTAATAAACCTCTTGAATACTACTGATTTATACTAGTAATTTCTATTTTGCACAGTCTGTCTACACAGTTACGTTTTATGTCGTAAAGTACTGCGGAACACAACTGTTTTATGCTTATTCTTTACATTAACTAAAACACATTTTTACAAATAAACATATGCTGACAACATTACAGGTGAATAAATTAGCAGTTACTATTTTGTTTAAAACAAATTCTAAATCAATAAGGTGAGTTTTAAACAACAGTCCATTACCTTCTAGTATCCATAATATTGAAAACACCTCATGATTCGTTTCAGTCCTCGGTTGCTTGTACTCCAGTAAATAAGCAAACAAACGAATAAAACACACACACACCAATAAAACATAGTATTCAATAAATGTGTCTCTTGCATGTAATTAGTTGGAGTTTTTTGAATTAAAGTGTTTGTATTTAGACTATATTATCTTATTGTATTTTAGGTTTTGTTTGCATATTGTCGAAACATTTAGATGTTTAACTGTTTGTTTGTGTCACTTTCTAATGTAATTATTGAATTTGGTGACTGGTATTTGTGAAGATTGTATTGGTTAATTGTATAACCAAAACTAATTATGTGTGTTTTTTTATGATAAGCGGTAACA
This sequence comes from Magicicada septendecula, assembly GCA_034769895.1. Taxonomy (NCBI): domain Eukaryota; kingdom Metazoa; phylum Arthropoda; class Insecta; order Hemiptera; family Cicadidae; genus Magicicada; species Magicicada septendecula. Next base: position 344,392,515 of record CM068375.1, read on the forward strand.
AAAAGTTTGGGTGTTGATTTTTCTGAAATGATAAACTTTTTACATTGTCTAGCATTGATTAATAATATTGTTGCGAGAAGCGTAGCGAACAATCAGAACTTTCTCCACTCCCCTCGCCCAGTGTGGCATGTGTGTGTCATTCAAGTAGATGATTCTGGTGATTTCCAGGAACTACGTATTCAGTGCAGTTAAGGAGGGAAAGCTGTACTCGGCCTCAGCACAGCGTATATAAAGCCATAGCTGCCGGGTTGTCAGTTAGTTACGTGAGCGACTTCCGGTAATGTGGATTGAGTGCTTGTCAAAGTGAAGAATTATTGTGTTATGTGTTTTATAATTGTACATTGTTTATTGCGTGTGAACAATTTATATTTAATTTGTCATAAGAGACTGTGTTGTCAATTACGAAGTGTTTAACTCTGAAAATTAAAGCTGGTGATTAGTAACTTAATTGGTGTCCTGTACTTATTTTGTTTTCCACTGTACCTACGACGAGCGATTAGACCGTCGTAAAAGTGGTGTCAGAACTGGCATACAACGGTTAACAGTGGAAACAGTGAACACTTTGTACAAGACGAGTGAAATTCGTAATTAATCGGAAAACAATGGATACCAGTCAGATGATAGAATCATGCAAAGCAATGTTACTAGAGACGGAGAAACGACAGGATGAGAAACACAGACAGGAAAGGCAAACGGCAGATGAAGGACAGAAAGCATTAATGGTAGAACGACTAAAAGGAAAACGTAAGCGTAAAAATGAAACACCAGAGGGACGAAAAAAGAAGAATTTAGTCGTCAAGCAGACGACGTTAAGGCGTTCGTACAAGATGATAACAGTGTAAAATTCGTCCTTTCACGAGGTCAGTTAACATACAAGTTGACAGAATATCTGAAATAGAAAAATCTGTGTCAACTATAAAAACAAGTATGTCAAGTCTAGAAGATCCTAAAACAAATTCAATAAAACAAATTGAAAAGGAAGTCGAACATTTAGTCAAAGACATAGTTGATAAAGAGAGACCATCAATAAATGCTGGTGAAGATTCAAAACATCAGAGAAATCAAACTGTAGTAGAGCCAGTTTTCGCAAAGGCTCCAACGTTTGATGAAAGTACTCATTGGGTAACTTATATTCGCCAATTTGAAGCTGCCGCTCGCTTAAATACATGGACAGAAGAAGAGAAAGGACTTTTACTAATTCTTGATTTAAAAGGGCCTGCCACAGAACCTATACAGAAAGTGCCATCTGACAGTCAGAACGTCTATGCCGAATTAAAAAAAGGTCTTGAATTAAGGTATGGTGACAAGCATTTGTGCGAAGTGTACCGTGAACAACTCAAAGCGAGGCGACAGCGTTCCGGGGAAACCCTCCAGAAGTTTGAAGCAAATGTCGACCGACTGAGGAGATTGGTTATCCCGAAGAATCGGAGGACTTCCGGAAGTGGACTTCTCTCATTATGTTTTTTGACGGTATCAGAGATAGTAAATTACAACAACTGTTAAGACTGGCACGGCATGATAATAAATAAGACGCATTTGTTCATGCTCTCCGTTTTGAAGCTGCCAAGTCGGGGACCTATATTAATCAAAGTTTGTCATCACGTTGTAGCCAAAGGGATCCAACATCACAGTATCGTCATACCGGACGGCATAAAGAGACGATTCAAAACTACAGTTTAAGAAGTCAAAAGCGCCACAACGATCTTTCTAACCAAAGGATAAAGACAGAAGACCGAAGTGTTACAACTGTGGGAAACGTGGTCATCTACAGGTGGAAGAATAAAATACCGAGAGAAGAGAGCGATCGCACCGATTGGAGAAGTAATGCCCCAGAACAGCACACAGTTTCCACGCTACATAAGACTAGTGGAAACCTGATCGTTAATGGATTTGAAGAAGGTAAACGAACATCATTTACAGTTGACACAGGCGCTACAGTGTCTATTGTACGCCCTAACTTAATCAGCAACCGACGGCCACAAATTAGCTCTTGTATAATACAGACTGTGACTGGAAGCCCCGCCAATGTGTTAGGAACGATAGACGTCCGTGTACGTCTGGGTCTTCTCGAGTTTAGCCACAAAATGCTTGTTGCAGACATTGTTGATGAAGTGAATCTTGGCACGGACATTATGAATGCCTACGTACTTGTTGTGGACTTAAGAGAGAACGTCCTGAAAGTTGGACAAGAGAAGATAAAGCTTTGCATGTCTAAAATGTCAGGGTCTGCCAACCATTCAATCAATCAAGTGGTAATGGCCGAAGAAGAAATCAACAGGTCTGGTCAAAAGGAACCTTTCCTATTCCAGGCGGAAATAGAAGAAGAACTAGAAGAGGAATTACACATACGTGAAACAGCAAAAGATGTGACTGGAAAGCCAACTATGGGTGTTAAAGAAACCCCCTTGTTTGTTCGTGAGTTAATAGAAGCGCCCGAGGGCAAAGTGGCTGAAGATGATGTTACGTAAGAGGTTGTTGACGAGATCCAATCAGACTTGGACCAGCCAGTGGTATTTATGTCATCAGTACATGACGCATCGGGAGTGATTCCAGCAAAACTAGCGGTTGAGCGGAAGACTCGTATTCCTGGGAACTTGATGTTCGGATCACACGAGACCGAATTCGAAGGACGGGAGAATTATCTTTCACAAGGACGTCCACCTAGATCGCCTGCCCAAGTATTAATTCAGAGACGGTTTGCCAGTTCGCGACGAACAGGCTTAAGGAGAGGGTGGTGTTGCGAGAATCGTAGCGAACAATCTAGAACTTTCTCCACTCCCCCCGTCAAGTGTGGCAGCTGTGCGTCATTCAAGTAGATGATTCTGGTGAGTTCCGGGAACTACGCATTAAGCAGCCGGCGTGCAGTTAAGGAGGGAAAGCTGTACTCGGCCTCAGCACATCGTATAAGAAGCCATAGCTGCCGGGCTGTCAATTAGTTACGTGAGCGACTTCCGCTAGTGTGGATTGAGTGCTTGTCAAAGTGAAGAATTATTGTGTTATGTGTTTTATTAGTACTAGAGTCCAAGTCTCTATTAGTAGACATCGTTTATTGCGTGTGAAGAATTTTTATTTGTTTTGTTATAAGAGACTGTGTTGTTAATTACGGACTGTTTAACTGTGAAAATTAAAGCTGGTGATTAGTGACTTAATTGGTGTCTTGTACTCATTTTGTTTTCCACTGTACCTACGACGAGCGAGTAGACCGTCGTAACAGTAGAGAAAAAATGTTGGGAGCCTATTGGGAGATATTGGTGTCAATAGAGATATCCTATTGGGAGACGACCATATTGAGGCGCTGTGATTGGCTAATATCTGGTGGCCAAAGTTGTACAGGCCTCGTGTCACAGACCGCCTGTTGCTTTTACCCCAAACACGTGTCGATTATCGTTGGGGCTAAGATCTGCCGTAACTGTTTCACTAACTTTCTGTCGCTTTTGGCGTAACGAAGAAGATTCTCAAGGGGGATAAAGTCCCTTGCCGACGATGTCGAGAATTCACAGCAACTGATCACGCCCTAACAAGTCCGGTATTGAATAATTTTGAGAATATTGACACCGACCGTGTAAGCTTGAGACAAAAGTCAAAAAATATAATTTTAAAGTAATTATATTAACTTTACAAAGCCAAAGTAACAGCATTATAATTTTGTCTATAAGGATAAATTTTGCATTCTGTAAGTAAGAAAATTTATTCCTCTTATAGGTAAAAACATTTTATTTTAACTGCTAATTAGTGTAAAATATTAGCGGGTATGTTTAAAACTATATGCAACTACATATACACACATTTCCACATATACATATGTATAACATATATATACACACACATTTACACATATATACACTTCATATTTATGAAGTTGTAATCGACAATGGGCAGTAATTTTTCATGAGGTGATAAATAAATTAAATTACGGCGACCAGTACCTCTATGTTTGGGTGTTCCAGGTGGAACGGTTAAGCACTAAATTTTTATCTATTATTTGTTTATTGTAAGATGAAGTAGGTACATATCAGTACTACTAGCATTAAGGGGAATCCCGGCAACTGTACGACAGAATAGCAGCAATTGGCTCTACTACGACTAATAAAATTAGCAGAATATAATATTTATATAGTCTCATACAACGGTACGTACAGATACAAACATACGAACAATCGTACATACATATTCAACGGTACGTAAATAATAAGAGTAACATAAAACGCGTGACATAAAATTTATGCATCAAAATGCAATGCAAATTGATACATAGCAACAGATAACCAATGAACACTGTAGTGGATTGCTTACCGCACTGCGCTTTCATTGCTCAGTGCAGTGTGTGTTTAAAAATATCACGTGACACGCATACGTTAGTAAATGTGTTTTCTTCTGGTATATTTATTTTTTACGTTTACTGTAGTGGATGGAAATTCTGTTTTCTATGATCGCATGTATATTTTCCTTATATTTCGTTTTGTCTCTGTCAACAAGTTTGTACCGCGTAGGTCTTCTTCTTTGGTGTTTTTACCTTTCAGAATCTTTGATTTTTCCCTGCATTACTTCACCTACAATGCCCTTCGCTTGCACACAACTTATGAGTACACATTTTTGCTTAAACAAAACTTCCTTCCTGTGTGCTGCTAAACACTTTATACGAAGTATATTTATAATACACAATGTTTCAGTTCAACATTTGCAATGCCCAGTTATTTAGTTTCAATCACTTAAAATCTTGATTGTTCAGCATTGGCCGATATTCACAGAGACCTAGGTAGTCACAGGTAGACCTAAAATTTTGTTTAAAAATATCGACGAATATAGTCAATTGTATAGGTGATACAAAAACAGGAAACATTCCACGAATTATCATTTTCAAAAAACCATAAAAACTGCTTCATAACTTAACGAATAACTGTATGGAAAAACGTTCTTTTATAACGTTACTTAATAAGACAGTAAGGGTCCCAAATTACAATAATAGCATAATTTTAACAAGCAAACGGTTATATAATAGTGAACTTTGTGGAATCTATTCTTTTGTCTTAATTCCAACCGATAAAAATAAAACAAAGAAATCTTTCACTCACATAAATTAAAGTATTTCGGTTTACGTAAAACAATGGTGGGATCATCTGCGAAGGATGAGAGAAATTCGATTGCCGATTGCGGCACTGAACTATGAAGCCATTGGTAGAAGCGATGTGAGTCGTCCAAGGATGAGATGGGTGTCGCAACATGTTATATAACCGGATTAGGTATATAAAATAATACTTGACGAGAAGAAGAAGAAGAAGAAGAAGAAGTACTGATGTACTTTTAGTTTTAAAACAAATTGGTTATCTCAGTTAAATTTGAACAGAATGTGAAGTCTTTTTATTGTTCTTCTCTCCTATTCATTTTTGCTTTCTATGAAATCGAGATTTCTCATTCAAATAAATGTCTATTTTGTTTTTTAGTTGATTAAGTCTTGAAACGGAAACGGCTATTAGCAGGGTGCATCTTGTTTGAGATGTGAATTCCCCATCACTGGGAAATGTCAGCATGACGAATGCGCAAAATAATGGTGACAATGTTTTTACGCTTTCAGCCCATCGCGTGGGAGTCCAATGTCCTCTCTGCTCATAGACACTGTCATCACAAAAGACGTGTATTCAGTGAGATAATGGATAGTGTTACGCAAATACAATTAGTGGTGTTTGGCTGTCATCACACTTTTTTATCCTCATCGTATTCGTCATGCAGATACTGCATTCGGTAATTAGTCTTATTGATTGTGGTATTATAGATCGATGGTGCAACGATTTTAGCGGGTGACCGTTTTTAATTCTTTATTAGTATTCAGAAACATGACTTGACTATTATGCACAAGACTAGATCATCATCATCTTCTTCTTAACGGTTTTAGACTTAACGGCCTGTTCCTATTCCACAGTTTAACTTTCCTTAAGTCTACCAACTTTTCTTCTGTTTCTAGGGTTGTAATCTTTCCCTATCTTTGGTATTACAATTTTCTCCATTCTATCTATGTGTTGAATTCATTTCCTTCTGTATTCTTTAATCCTTTTATTAACTGCAAAAATATCTAAATCACTTTTTATCTCGTCATTTCTTATCTGATCTCGTCTACTATAGCTTTTAACTGATCGCAGAAATATCATTTCTTCTGTTTGTATCTTCTGTTCATCTTTTCCCTTTATGACCCATGTTGCAGAACTATACAGTAGTGTAGGTATTGCCATTGCTTTATAAAATTTTATTTGGGTTTCTTTTCTACATTTATTTCTCAACATTCTCCAAAATCGGTAAACACATTCTTGTGAAATTTGACACTTTAATTTCTATATCTCTATCTTGATAATAAGTATTGTCTCGTCCAAGACAGTTAAAGTGTCTTACTTGTTCTATGCATGTGTTGTCTATGCATATTTTGGTCTGAACTGGTTCATCTCCTAAAGGTCATCACTTTTGTTTTTGATTCTGATATATTACATTTATATTCTTTTCCTATTGTATGTAAGATATTTATTGCTTGCTAGAGATTGTTTTCTGAAGTGGAAAATAGAGCTTGGTTATTCGCAAAGAGAATGGTTTTCAATATTATATTAGGTAGATTTTATTACCGTCAGGAGACTGTTGGTTCTATTTTTCAAGAAGATCATCTAGATAAAGGTTAAAACGTAGTGTGATGATAAACAAAAACTTTGTTTTACCCCTTGTCATACAAGACTAGATTCTTTAAATTAACTATACAAGTTACCTATAAGTAATCATATTCCACCATTTGTGACTGATTTGCTTTTAAAGTTATTAAACCCAGGGCCCAAGAAAAAATCAAAACTTTAAAATGATTTACAAAAATCCGGCGGGAAGTAAGGCTAATTGGAATTTTACAACAAATTATGAAACACGGACGGATACCCGAAAGGAATTACATAAACTGTGGCGGTCCTCACATTCTTACACGCTAATGAGACATGGACTCTTGCTAATAGGGACGCGCAGAGGATTCAGGTAGCCGAAATAAAATTTCTAAGAGGAAAGCAAGGTTGTTCTCTCTTGGATCGAAAAAAAACGAGGATATTATACGTGATTTAATAATTGTGTCGTTGGACCAGAAGATTGAAGATCACAGAAAGAGATAGTGTGAACACGTGAATTGCATACCTGATGTCCGTCTACCTGTGGCTGCCTGGGGTTATCATCCTACTAGGAAGAGAGATGTCGGTAGACCAAGCAAGAGATGGGTTCCGGAACAAGTCCTTGGAGTGGTGATAATGACGATGGAAACAAATCTGAACGTTTGAAACTTTTAATGTTTATTGTATGAATGCTTACGTAACAATTATTATTTAAAAATCATATTAGTAATGTAATCGAGACTTGCATCGTTTGTCTGGTAAATGGTAACTTATTTAATGTAGAAATTTGTTTTGTTTTACATATACTTTGTTGAAAACAGTGAGTTCGACAGCTCAAAGGCTCATGAGAATATATTCTTAACCAATTGTAATTGACTTTAATCTGGATAAATTAAAAAAGAAGACTCTACTTCTTACAAAATATTCGAGTCAAAAATGATTATGTTTTCGTATGACTGTCTCATGTTTCCATAACTAAATCAATAGTGAATACTCAAACCTATGAGAACATTAAGACCGTAGGTTGTTGAATATATACAATTTATATTGTCTCAATGCATTTGTTATCTTTGCACATAATGTTCCCTACTGATCCATAGTGATTAACCCAGATAATTTAACATACCAACCCAGGTACTATACTAAAACAATACAAACGAACATGTCTTCAGCAAACATTCAGTCATGTTAACTTTAACAAAGATTAACTACGTCACCGATTAGCATAAATTCATTTCACAGATTTCTAAATATATATAAATATTTAAGACAATTATTGTTCTTCTTTGTTAAGGCGATATGTTTTGAAAGGTTACGTCATTAAAAACATTAATTAAGGTTACGACATGTTACTATTACGTCATTAAAAATCAATAATCATTTCATCTTATTGCTTCAATATCAGTATGGAGAACCATAATAGACTTCCAAGTTATAAGATTTATATTTAAAATCGTTTACTTGAATTCGGTTCGATAATTTCTAACAATTTAAGGTGTGTTCCTTGTAAATCAAGTTTTATGTTTGACAAACTGAAATAAAATATTTTCGTAGAAAATACTTTTTTGTAGCCGATAACGTAGTACACATATAAAAAATGTTCCCTTCCCCCTTCAACTGCCAAATTTATTTATAATAAATTACCCCCTCCCCTTCAAATACCCTTTTAATTTGTAGATATTTTATCTACCTTTCTCATGTTTATTATTAAGACTTTCTTTTAAAGATACTTTATTTATCAAAATTCAGTACTTTACTCTTGTTAAAACATAAAATGTTGCATGTAAACTACCCCTCCCCTTAACCGATCTTCGCCAAAATCTATAGGCCTCCACAACTCGGGGATATATGACAAAATTTTTTATTCTGGTTGAATGTGCAGCTGTTATCGTTCGCCATTAAAAACATTCTACAAATAGACATAAAATTAGACACACAGACTCACACACACAGACACTTACCGGAAAATGATTTTTCTTTACGTTTTGAGGGTAGTCCAATCAGAATCAGCCCTTATCTCCAACACCATATTTTTCGAGATCACCATACTTCCATTTCCTTACGGAACATGGAAGAAATATGAATACACATGTGAATGTGAATGAATAGTATCCACAAATATGGGGGTAAGAAGATGGATGAGGTTACAGCATGACAGCGTTGAAGAGTCGAAAGTCCATATTATCGTAACACCAGTACAATGAGACGAAGAAATTCTGTTAGTAAATACATCAATGGTAGTAAACGTTGCAAAGTGACGTTTGTCTCACAATATATTTTAATATAGTTAATGTTTCTAATTAAAGTGGTTGTTAATTGTTAAGCGCCAATTCTGAATGGTTACAGAATAATTTATAATTATTTTAGTTAAGGTTAAAGTCACTTGATGTGTACACGCCACCTGTTGGTTGTAGAAAATCTGTAAAGTAAACAATAATGGTGTGTAACCCTGATTCACAAGATATTTAATAATGTTGATGAACCATGGTCTTGTAGACGTACTGTAGTAATTAGACGCCGTTGACCTACCTTTTTTCGTATCTTCTTTGAAATAAATACAGGGAATAGCTGAAGTTAATATTGTAATTCTAACTACTGAAATAGTATGTATAGTGCAGTGTAAATTTCCCTTTCTTGAGGTATTTATGTTGACCCGTAAGTTTGTTAAAAAAATTCGATATTGGTAAGAACTCGTTTAAGAATAGTAATTAATTTAAGGTTCTTGAAATGTGAAGCGTAGTTCAGGTGATCGTTTCCTTATAGATGTAAGGCAGTGTCGTTCTGAAAGAACCTTGCAGTTTAAATAAAATATGATTTCAACCTTTTGGTTAAAATAATTATTGTTCACACAAAATTTAATTAACACCCTGGAATGATCAGCTGGTTTCACAAAATTACCTCTACTTACTCATTGATATATTTGAATTTTTGTGCCCATAAATTATCATACGAATTCCTGCCAGCATAACCTGTGAAGGTCGGCTAGTACTAGTTTTCAAGTAAGGTACGACGGTCGCTAATACTAATAATGATTTACAGTGAAAACAGTTTGATAAACGATTGATAAAATAAAGGTCTTTGTGAGAAGTAACATTATCTCTCACACTTCACATTTCTCACATTACGTGCGCTAGTTTGATGACAGAAATGTAATAACAAACCCAGTGATTTGTAAACGCAGTTGAGTAACATTATTGTGCAGCAGACACTTTTATGTATTTCTGATTATAAAAAGTAGCTTTTTTTTGTAAAATGTTTCAACAAAGTTTTGAATCAGTAAACCTGACTTTTAAGTACGATACCATTAATTTATAATCTAGATTAACCAGTTTATATTCTACTCAGACTACATACAGACTTGAAACCACGAGCATACAATTTGTGATAACACAGCACTTGTAAATTTTTATAGTAAAATGATTTCCATGTACATAGCTTTAAGGAATGTTTGCAAAATACAATTTGATTTGTTTGTCAGTTGGAAAATGTTTTTTAAACATTATTATACCTTGTTTAACTTATTTTGTGAACCCGAGAAGAGAGAAAATGTGTTAAAATAATATTTCACAATTATAAAGTATATCCATATGAATAAAAAAGGCTAACATGTATATTAAATTAAATATAAATGTCACTTTGTGTAAAATAAACAGTGTTTTTAGGAATTTATGTTTATTTTCTACACTTCAACATCTATTATTTATTATTGCCAGTTACGTAAACTGAAATGATGTTCTCAAGCAAATATATTCGAATACGTATTTTATTAATATTCCTTTTATTGTTTGAATCCCAATGAAAAATAAAGTATACTTAATATCTAAAGAGTTTCAGTCTTTTCGTCACTTGCCACAGCTTGACATTCTAAATGCAAAATCTTTTTCATCTCATTTTCATCACGTTTTTCCGTCAGAAAAGGGGATGGGGGTCTTGCAACTCCGTTTTGACATTCCCTGTTGTCGTGGGCGAGGCTTTTTATTTCTAAGATCGTTCCCCCTTCTAGTACCCACCTACTCAATATATGGTTAACTTTCTATCGGCCGGGTGTGTTCTGATATCTTTTTGTCTATCCTTATTATATTACCAAATCATTACCTTCCTTTTCTGTCTACTGTCTCTCCAACTAAGGTCAGCTGAAATAAACTTGTAACGCCCATATTTCACATCTACTCTCTCCTAGTTTTCCCCAGAACTGAACCTCTAATGGCTTTTCCCATATGGAACATTTAGATTTATTCTCTGCAGGGTGAATAAAAAAAATAAATATATTTGCCACTGAGTTACGCTGTTTTAAATTCTCTTACTGTTTAACGTCAGACAGAATTATAAACTATTGTTACGACGGTTTCACTGATCGTCGTATGGTACAGTGGAAACAATACATACACCATTGAAGACACTAATTACCAGCTTTAATTAATCACAAATAACACTTAAAATAAACAAGATACTCTCATAAAATAATACTAGTTAAATTTGTCTACACGCAATAATAATATCAATTACTAATCTTCTTCACTATTTTAAAACAATAGTCACTTTCCACTGATCATTTGATTCTAATCTGCAATCTTGCGGGGTTGTAGTCAGTTAGTTGTCTAACTAACTAAGACAGCCACTTCATTATTTTAGCGGCGTGCCAAAATAATTTGCTTAGTTAACAAGCACTCGAAGAGTCTAGAGGGTACTGTTTTGTTCAGCCTTGACACAGACGCCGCAACTGCTCGGCTAGCCTAAAACGTGGAGTACGACACTCTCAACTGTTCGATAGCGTTCCATAATTGTCGTAAGAGTATGTCTGCCATGGTAAAGTGTGGTACAATTGTACGTTTAACAGAACAAGTTACAGATAAATTAAAAATTGTTGGACAATTTTTGTCTATTACGGAAATCAAAAATCACAAAATCTATTATTTGTGTAAAATTTTACTCTAATTTAGTCTCAAAATATAGTGGCAATTATTGAGCGGGCAAAACAAACTTATAAACCAACAAACCCAGAGAGAAAAAAGTCTCTTGCAATGATAATAATAGTAACACAATGATGTCGATTAACATTTAAAGTAGGCATATTTAAAAAAGAAGAAACTGCAAAACTATTGTAAATTGAATCTATAGTAATGGATGAAACGTTACACCCAAGATAAGTGGATTGAAACTACAGGACTGACCCGTTAATTAAAGGGGAGGTGAAGAAAGAGCGTGTGTGACTACTCGTCGAGGGTAGGCAGTGATTGCCAAAAGAGAAATTTTTCGCTTGGCTGAGCACTTTGTTAATTGGTTATTTAAACTCGCCGCGGAACGGTCTGAAACAAAAAAGAATATCAAAACCTGCATTTTGCAGCTTTCAGTACTCTGCAAACTGTTCACTTTCCTAGACTTTGTACTGTGTTATAACCTAAAATTTTGAGAATGTAATGCTATTACACAAAATGCCACTTAGATTTATTGTCTCATTTGGTCTCATTTAGTATTTGTAGAATAAATATTCTTAGAGGGGCTTTTAATTACGATGAAGTTACGATAAAATCTATATTATTTTATACTATTAACAGACTACTGTTGAAGGTGTAACTTTGATGAAGGGCTTAGCTAGTTTTGCCTTCAGATAGACGTTGAAGTCCACCGTTCCATTAAATCCAAATTGATTCTTTTCTCGTTTGCCAAGTGTATGTGTCCAAACTGACAACGTTCCAATGCTCAGTTGGTGTGGATGTGATATGCATTATCAAATACTAACACGGAAACGTCTAACGCATACAGACAGCCAATCGACTTTGACACATCAAGGTCCTTGTCAGACAATTGCTGCCCAAACAACTCGACCCTTTCACGATCACGTTTGCAATGGACCTGACAGACCTTCCATAGGAGAAAAACCTACCCTGTAAAGACCCAAAGTCCCTCACTCTCTCACTCTCTCTCTCTCTCTCTCTCTCTCTCTCTCTCTCTCTCTCCCCCTCTCCCTCTCCCTCTCCCTCTCCCTCTCCCTCTCTCTCCCTCTCTCTCTCTCTCTCTCTCTCTCTCTCTCTCTCTCTCTCTCTCTCTCTCTCTCTCTCTCAGTACTCTGCAAACTGTTCGCTGTCCCAGACTTTGTAATTGTACTGTGCTATAACCTAGATTTTTGAGAATGTCATGCTATTATACGAAATGCCACTTAGATTTATTGTCTCATTTACTACTTCTAGAATAAAGAATCTTAGAGGGACTTTCACTTCGCCCCAAAATCAGTTTAGCGTAAAATCTACATTATTTTATATAACTAACAGACTAATGTTGAAAGTGTAACTTTGATAAAAGGGTCAGATACTTTTGCCTTCACATAGACGTTGAAGGCTTGATATTCTTAGGCGCAGCATGAATACATCGCTTGGTCGGTACGGGAATAGCTGGTGTGGAACCGGCAGACGCCGCGCAACCGGAAGCTCCGGTAGACGCTGGACGGGCAGGGGCGGTTACAGCGGCTGTACGTGCAGCAACAGCAGACGCAGACAATGGGGCTGGTGGTCTTCGGGAAGTAGGAGCAATTAGCAGCATCGGGGTTTACCTGACTTCTTTAAAGCTGCTAAGTAGAAGCGACACTGACGGAAACTAACCGGGGTTAGCGTAAATGCGATAGTGGTATCATCACGATATCAATCACCCTTGTGGCGACCTTCACCCCAACGCACACCCACACAACGGGTAGGAATGTGACAGAAAACTCTGCTATGCTCGTCCCGCTCGCAGTTGTAACACTGCTTTGGACCGGGTCGGAACGCGAAATCTTGAATATTATCTGCAGGTTTGAATCGAACGAGTAAGTAGTCTGATATGAACCTACCTTGAAGAGTTCAAGCAGATATGCATTTCGAGGTAGAAAAGAAGTGTAATGAAACTAACACTGTAATCGTTCAACTTGAGTACTTGGTGAATATTCGGCAAAGGAATATGGGCATACTTGACGATTCCAACTGAGGGTTCGAGTAGAGCTTCACGACTACCGCGAGGCACGAGACGGGAGTCGTGCACAATATCAAGTCTGCGAATGGTCTTCTGCCACTAGGTGAGTTTAGTTTTTATATATTACAGTATTTATATTCTTGTAAGAGGGCAGGAAGAAATCTTTGATTGGTAGATTATACTACCGGAGTTAACAAACGGGGTCGCTTTCGAAGACTCACCTTGCCTTGGAGTGTATTTGGCGAGTTGAGAGTGTATGGGATTGTGGATTATTCCAGCCGCCTGTCGATAGATTCTACGTACTATGTGCCTCAGAGTGTCATCAAGGGATCGGACACACACCCCTCTTCTGAGACAGCTCGACAAAAGAACCAGTGAGGAAAATTGCAAGCTAACTAACTCCCAGGTCGAGAACGCTCTGAAGCAATTTTCCATGACAACGGGTAACTTACCCCCAAACAGGACAGTCGAAGGTAATCACAGGCAACACGCATGCGTTGACTACGAGCTTATTAGAAGAGGATCGGCAGAATCGATAGTACGTGCCATATTTTACTTAGATGCGCCGAAGATCGTTCACGGATCTTGTGTGCATTGGTTCGCCAGGTGAATGGACAGTATAGGTGAAGCCCGAGTTAGTTTCCCCTATTAGTCGAGGACAACTCGAGTGCACTATAGTAGCACTGCAGTCCAAGAGTTCACAATTGCTTTTTGTTGTTTATAGATGATGTATATAGTTGTGTGTGTGTGTGTGTGTGTGTGTGTGTGTGTGTGTGCGTGTGTGTGTGTACACACACACACACACATATATTGTGTATAGAATAGTTGATGACTCCACTACACGGCACGCACTTCTTACTCATTATCGGTGTGGATGGATTGGTCAGCGATTCAGCGTAATAAAATCAGTGTACTGGGTAATTTAAAATTGGAAGATACTTAGGATGATGCAAGGAGAAATTATGTAGTAACAAATGTAATTTTTTCTTTTACTCATAAGGTAATAAAACTGTTGGCTGACTGTAAAACGTAATCTCACCACCTATATAGGCTTACAATGGTTCAATAATATTTTCGTAAGCAGTTTCAAAAATATAATAATAATAATGACTCCCATGTGTACGACCGAACCAGCTTAGGTGTCAGGCAGTGTAGGCAGCTTTATAAGAGCCGTACGGCATACAAGGAAGGCAGTGTGGCCAGCATTACGCTTCAGAAGCCCATTATTATCCCCAGGATGTTACCCCAGGTACCCATTTTCAACAGACTGAGTCGACCTGGGGGGCTGAAAAACGCACCTTGATTTTTTACGGTGGTTGCCCGGGAATCGAACCCGGGGGACCACTAAATTAGTAGCCAGGTGCCATACCCACTGGCCTACTGAGCCGTCTAGTTTCAAAAATATATATGGTAAAATGTAAACAACTGGATGCTACTTTACGTAAAACATTCAGTACCTCAACAACCAAACTTCAAAGAACACAACGGAATACCAGAAACACTTTTCTGAATTCTATGGGTCCAAAAGGTACGTTAAATGTTTTTTTTTTTAGAAAGTTGTAATGAGTGACTGACAATAAACTAGTTACAGTTTTAGAATGGGGAAAGGTAATTTTGCTTAGAGCAAAGTATAGTAACGCGGAGAAAAGATTTCATTAATACAACATTAACAGTAAACAACAGTGAACTCGTCAAAGGAAAATATTTGTTACTTCAGTTTAATGCCGAAATTATATTTCCACATTTTTTCTCTGACCGACAAACTTACTAAAAAAATTTTGGTCCTCGCACAGATCTACGAAGGGAGACAAAAATATTCTACAAAGAGCACACGGGGAAAAGTAACCAAACACTCTCTCAAAAGTAGTAGCCAAGCAGTCTACGTTTGAATCCTTAATGGACTGTAAAATGCGCATCACAAAGGACACACTGACTTGAATAGAAAACGCGTCCGAATTTACGAGCCGTGAACGGATGTTTCAAAGAGTATTTAGGTGAGCAGGAATAGTGACTCAGTGTCTGGTATATTATATAAAAGAAACAACGAATGCAATAATGAAGCAACAACTCTAATAAACAATTTATTTTGCAAAACCTGATTATTTAAAAACATGATTACTTCTTATATTTATATGAAGTCTTTTGCTGTACAGCCTGCAGAAAATCTCCAAGTGTTTACATTTTCGTGTACTCTAAAAAGTATAAAGTTGTTTGGCCAAAGTCACAATGGTTAGTTAAAGAAACGGAAGACACACACACCTACACACACAATCATATTAACACATATTTACATCTATTTTTGCCTTGAAATATAGCTACGTTGAGGTGAATAAGAATAGTGCCTACAGACGGCAACGCACAAAACAGTTCCAGACGTTTAGTGATTATTCTGTGCGGCGACACACAGACAGTGACACAGTGATTCTGCGGGTTGTCATCGATTGTCGGATTTCGATAGAGTTTCTAACGAATCCTTGAACGCCTATCTGTGGTTAACAATTCAATGGTTAAAAACACCTTGGGTATTCATTAAAGCTTGCTTTTTAAAATCATTTAAAACGTATATAAATTACTCGCCGACCTGTTTACTAGACAATAGAAATCCTGCAAAAACGATTTCTTCTTGAGTATACTCAAGTTACCTTTATTTAAAACTATTCAACATTCCCCGACACGTAACTGCAAATAGCCTCCTTACCTTGAAAAGTTTATTTTCACTCAAATCATTGTTATCCCTACTTCGCGACTGTCTGTAACCGTTGTTCGCTCATTATTTAGCTTGCGCTTGAGTCAACTTACTCTTCAAACACTTCAAAGCACTTTTTGTTTAATTTACTTGAGATTTGTAATCTGTTCGACTAAGCGAACATTGAACAAATTGGCTGACAACACACATACAGGATTATGAAGAGCTGACCATTGAGAGCTCTACTTGTTTTTGTTAGTAGATTAAAGAGATACACAAAGTACAAAACTAAATCACAAAAACATGTAAAAAAATGAACAAAAATCACTTCCAGTTGCTGCTGGCATGATACAATAAGTTCAAATGTTAAACACTGGGTCCATAAGGCACACATACAGGTTGACATTAACACTTAGTGTTGACACGAATACAAAACACAGAACAGAACAGATATCATAGACATTACAATACTGATATTACAGAGAATGCATTATTAATTAAATCGGAATGGTAAGTCTCAGAGTTTGTGGTTTTTTAGTCTATAAATATTTTCACTCTTATCCAACAAACTAATTGCCTGGTGGCTTGGATGCTTTCCTAATTTGGAAATGTGAGTCCTGCAGAGGCGCATGATTTCTTCTCTCACGGTTGGAACTTTGAGGTCGCGGTGTATCGAGTTGTTGGAGACAAACCATGGAGCGTCGACTACAGATATTAAAGTATTGGACTGAAAGCGCTGGATAATCTCAATATTGCTCGTACTAGCAGTACCTCAAAGTTGAATACCATAAGTCCATACCGGTTTAAGAACTGCTTTATAGATTAACAGTTTGTTGACGAGACTTAACCGTGATTTTCTGCCTATCAGCCAGTAGATATTTCTGACTTTGTGATTAAGTTCAATCTTCTTAGATGGTATATGTTTATTCCAGGTTAGTCTCCTGTCCAGATGCATCCCAAGGTACTTAGCACTTTCAGCTTGCGGCATAGGTTGACCGTCAATTGTTACTGGAGGGCAGTTTGCCTTACGTGTGGTGAAGGTAACGTGTACTGACTTGGACGAATTGATTTTTGTGCACCATTTATCAAGGTATAACTAAATGTTGTTTAATGATTGTTGTAGTATAAGAGGTGCTATTGAGGGGTCGGAGTGTGTCGCTAGGATTGCTGTGTCATCGGTCGGCGTAGGTAGCAACAGCGGTTTCACTTGCTGACTGCTGACGGTAAGTCCGAGGTAAACAGGAAGTAGAGCGGAGGACCCAGGACTCTACCCTGCGGAACACCTGACCCCACAGGTAATAGAGGAGAAGTAGGATCCGAGTACTTGACTTGAAACACTCTGCCCACTAAATTGGAATGTAGAATACGATAAAAATTATGTGGCAGATTTTTCTTTAATTTGTATAAGGGTACAACATTCCAGACTTTGTCAAAAGCCTGGGAAACGTCGAGAAACACACCTAAGCAGAACATCTTCAATTCCAACAATTTATTGATAACATTTGTTAGTATGTGTATTTGATCTACCGTAGAGTGTTTTTCTCGAAAGCCAAATTGGTGATCCGGAATTAGGTTGTTTTCTACAATTGTTGGGATAAGTCGTTTCACAAACAGCTTCTCAAAGATCTTACCAAGTATCGGTAGAAGGCTTACGGGTCGATAAGAAGAGGGTTCTTGAGGGTTTTTACCAGGTTTTAAGACCATGATTACTTGAGCCGATTTCCAGAGAACATAAAAATATTCAAGTCTGAGTATGGCGTTGAAAATGTATGTTATTAGTACAACGCCTTTGTGAGACAGATTCTTTAGAATTTTCCCCGTTAACAAATCAATGCCGGCAGCCTTTTCACTTTTGAAATTATACAGGATTATTTCTTTGATTTCGTTAACCTTAAAATGTTACAACTGTGGAAAACGTGGTCATCTACAGGTAGACTGTTGGGAGAAGAAGATACCGAGAGAAGAGAGTGATCGCACCAATTGGAGAAGTAAAGCCCCAGAACAGCACACAGTTTCCACGCTACATGAGACCAGTGGAAACTTGATCGTTAATGGATTTGCGGAAGGTAAACCAATATCATTTACAGTTGACACGGGCGCAACGGTGTCCATTGTGCGCCCAGACTTAGTCAGCAACCGCCAGCCTCTAATTAGCTCTTGTACAACACAGACTGTGACTGGAAGCCCCGTCAAGGTGCTAGGAAAGGTAGACGTACGTGTACGCCTGGGTCTTCTCAAGTTTAGCCACCAAATGCTCGTAGCAGATATTGTCGATGAAGTGATTCTTGGCACGGACATTATGAATGCCTACGGATTTGTTGTGGACTTAAGAGAGATTGTCCTGAAGTTTTTCCAAGAGAAGATAAAGCTCTGCATGGCTAAAATGACAGAGTGTACCAACCATTCGATTAAGCGAGTGGCATTAGTCTAAGAAAAAGTCAACAGGTCTGATCAAGAGGAATCCTCCCTATTGCAAGCGGAAATGGAAGAAGAACTAGCAGAGGAAATACAACTAAGTGTAACGACAAAAGAAGTGATTGGAAAGCCAACTATGGGTGTCGAGACAAAACTCTTGCTTGTTCTTGAGCTGATAGAAGCGCCCGAGGGCAAAGTGGCTGAAGATGAGTTTACGCAAGAGGTTGTTGACGAGAACAAAACAAACTTGGATCGACCAGTGGTGTTTAGCTCATCAGTACATGACGCAACGGTAGTGATTCTATCGAAATTAGTTGTTGAGCGGAAGGCTCGCGTTCCTGGGAACGTGATGTTCGGATCACACGAGACTGAATTCGAAAAACGGGAGACGGATCGACTATTAATTCAGAGACGGTTTGCCAGTTCGGGACGAACAGGCTTAAGGAGGGGACGGTGTTACGACATCACAGAACATTCTATGTGTTTGACGAATGTGCCAGAAGAATCTCGATATAACGCGTGTGGCGTACGTGCTTGTCGACGTATTTTCGAGTTGTTTCTCGAAGACGCCAGCCGCGCGGACTGTGGCAAGGCCGCAGTTAATTACTTAGTTCACACGAGCGCTAAGACGCAATTAGGAACATTCTGGTCTGTGAGCGCAGGTGTAAATTCATGGCGGCAGCGGACTTAAGTTTCAGTATAATGGAGATATATTTACAGAGCGGTTCAAGTTATTATCGGCGAGATTACTGGTCGCGTTAAAGTGGTTATTAGTTAAGTGTTGTGTTTTATAATTGGACGGTATATTGTAATACCATTGTGTTTATTATTATTGACATTTTATTTGCGTGTGAACAATTTTTATTTGATTTGTTATAAGAGACTGTGTTGTTAATTATGAACTGTTTAACTGTGAAAATTAAAGCTGGTGATTAGTGACTTAACTGGTGTCATGGACTGTATTTTGTTTCCACTGTACCTACGACTATCAAGTAGACCGTCGTAACAATATGTTATAACTTGTCCATTTATATCATGTACTTCCTACGAGTAAAAACGGCGGTTCCTACGGACCTCTCACGCAATCAGCTAAGATATTTTCATTGGATTAGGAATATATTACTTTGAATGTCCACTTAATTTCAAACTGGCTCGCGTATACCGTTTTTATATTTTTCTCTGTGAATCAAAAAGTATTCCGTTGACGTAATTTTGCAAAAATGTGTCGTAATTTTAGTATATGAAAAAGCTGATTTTTTAAATATTGAATTAAAAATTATGTTTATTAATCTATCTAAATTTGTCCAATATTCTTGAAAGCATTTTTAATTATTTTTAAAAATTACTAAACTTGCTATGGAAGGATATATCCTTCCTCTCGCAGATACAGAACCATATGGATGAAAAACTGAAAGATCTCAAAAAAAGCCAGGGTATCTGGACTCAAGACAAACACTTGAGGAACAAAACCATTGAAAATTAACACAAGAGATTACAAGGTACTGAAAGTGCAAGAAAAAAACTAGAAGGAATAGCAGAGTTCACTTACCTTGGTAATGTGACTACAAAAGAAGGAGGAGCAGTTGCAGATGCTAAAACAAGAATTCGCAAAGCTAATGCGGCCTTTATACAACTCTACCCAGTTTGAAAATCAGAAGAAATATCAACTGCAACAAAGCTACGCATCTTCAGAAACAATGGAAAAGCTGTTTTGTTTTATGGGAGCGAGACTTGTGAAGTCACAATGGAAATTATCGAGTGTATGCAGGTGTTCATCAACAGATGAATGAGGAAAATACGTCAAATTTTTTCTCCAAACATTTTATCAAATGAAGATATCTGGAAGAGGAGAAAGAAACTATTGCCATCTAGATCAAAATGAGAAAATGGAGGTGCATTTGGCATACTTTGCGAAAGAACCAAAATGCAACTGAGCGAGAAGCCCTCCTTTCGAACCCTCTGGAAAGACGGAGAAGAGGAAGGCCAAGAATCTCATGGAGCACAACTGTCCAGGTGGAAGCAGAAGGGGAAGCCTTTTGAAGAGCTCAGGGTCCTTGCCAAAAATAGAGTCCGTTAGCGTAGCTTTGCTGAGGCCCTTACTTCTGCAGAAAGCGACAGTAATTAGTAGTAGTTGCTATAGAAGAAGAAAAAGATTTTTCTTTTAAAATATTCAAAACTGATAATATTTTTGACGTTTTTTTTGTAGGGTTTCCGTGATTTCGTGATTCGTTGATACGCCCGTAGAAAGAAACTTATTAGAGTCAATATTATAATAAACGTTCTCTGTAATATTAAACGACTGCTTTCTCATGAAGTTTGTTCGTGTCGATACATTCATGTCGCGTTGCAGAATGATCGTTACAGTTGCAGCAATGCACGAAAAGGTCAATTGGAATGACTCACTACGATTTTACGTTTGTTACCTGATAGCATTAAAAAATCGGTTTCTGCAATACCTTCTCAATCTGCAGTCAAGAAAATTTGAATTCCTAAATGATGTCTGAAATCCCACATAGTAATTTCGTTGTTTGTCATTGTTGCATCCACCGCCTTTTATCCACGATTAATAACGGTTAATTGTTATACCGCGTATTTTAATTTGGTTGGTTAACAGCCAAATATTTTTTTTTACCCGTTGATAGTCAACATTTTTTATACGCATCGTAATCTATGGCATTATGTAGTATCAAATATCTCTTGTGAATCCAGTCCATGCTAGATTCAACACAGTTCAGAGACAATATTAATATCCCAACAATGTGTTTTAAAGAATTTAGTCTATTATTGTTACGTTTTTGTTTGTATCGGCCATCTAAAGACCACATGATATTTTCAGTTCTTTATTCTTTGTTCTTTTCTCTTTCTCCAATAATCTTTCATCTTTTCACTACGTCTTATTTTCCAGTCTTCAGTCCACATTTGAATCTGCGATTTTCTCTCTCTTACACTTGACTGCTTCTCCTGCTTCTCTTTTTAACACTTTTACCCGAAAAACATCTCTTTCAATTTTGCTTCTTCTGCGTTTATATTATTTTTTTCTAAATCCTTTTAGACTTCTTTAATAAAACTTGATATTGGCTTCGTCCCCCATTTATACTTGAAGATCTGCTTTGTTAACCTATTGCCGTCCATTCAATTGAAATATCAAAAAAATACTAGACTTCTTTTTTTAATTGTTTATTCTTTAATTTTCTATACTTTGATATATTTCATATTTCTATACTTCTTAATTTCCAACCTTCCAAAATTTTTCGTAGGCCTGACATTTTCCTAATAATTTGTTTTTCCAATATTTCTATTTTGTCTAATTTATAATATAATTCTAGGCATTTACTTGCATATAGGGATTCTGGCTTCACTACTGTACTATAATGCCTTATTTTAGATATGCACTTTTTATTGTAAATGTCTTTAGTTATAACATATGCTCTGTTCATTTTGTGAATCCTTTCTTCTGTAGCAGATTTTTCTAAACCATTTTTTGGAATTATTTCCCCTAGATACTTAAATCTTCTAACTCTCTCTATTCAAACAGTATCTGTTAGCAGGAATTTTAGCGCATATTTAATGTTTGTGAGAAATTTGTTTTTTGTGAGAAATTCTTAAGCCTGTTCTACTGGCTATGTCCTCTAAAAAATTAATTTGTTTTACTGCAGATGTCAGATGTTTAGAAATTATAGCAAAGTCATATGCGAATGTCAAACAGTTTATTCCAGTATGTTTGTTCCTTCTTCTTAACATGATTGGTGACATTTGGTATTCCTTTAATTTTTGTTCCAAATTCTCACTACTTTCACCAGGACAGTTGAAAAGAATTGGGGATAAAACATCACCCTGTCGTACACCTGCATTTATTTTGAACGGTTGAGATAATATGGTCACCTTTACTATACCTCTAACCAAAGTATAAGACTTTCAAGTGCAAGATTTATTGTCAACATGCACAAAAAATATAAATTCAAAAATAGTTTAGTACACATCAGAAGTAATAGCTCAAAACGTCAGAAATTTGAGTTGTGCAAAATTACTGAGAAAATGACGAAGTAGATGAGTTATATAGAGATGTGTATGGTACATATGATACACTGATAAAAATATAAAATGGCAAAATTGTGTAACACGGTCATATTCGTAGCTATATAAAATTTAAAAAAAACATGAAAAAAGGATAAATGAACAGTGCAGTTTAGATTTAAAAAAATAATAAAACAGAAGACGTCTTTGCAGACCGGCAGCATTGCAAGAGTAGCAAATATATTCCTAAATATTCTATAAAAACATATGTCAACGCAAAGAAAGGCATTAACACCAAATCAATTATATAGTCATATAATGATTAACTAAAGAAAACAACTGAAAAAAATGAATCATTGTTATTATGTCAAAGTCAGAATATTGAATTAATTAGTAAATATAAATATCGGTATGGAGAACCATACATGACTTCCATGTTCTAAGATTTATATTTAAAATCATATTCGAAATGAAATATTTCCATAGAAACTACGTCTTTCTACTTATTGCTTCAGCATTAACCACAGTACTGTGGTCACTAACGTGTACCACCTCACGTTTTCGCACTCGATTTTCACCGATGATGGCAGTCGATGGCACTGCCGAAAAGTTTGGTTTTGCAGAAAACATTGAACTACGGCTCAACAGCCCGGGAAGCAATTTTAACAAAAAACTACTTCTTTGGTGCCGATAACGTAGTACACATATAAAAAATTCTCCCCTCCACCTTCAACTATAATTTTTAATAATAGAAAATTACCCCCACCCCGTTCACATAACCTCTTCATTTATAGATATTTCATCTACGTTTCCTACAGTGGATTACTATGAGCTTCTTATCAGGATACTTTATTTATAAAAATTAAGTACTTTACTCTTGTTAAATCATAAAATGTTACAGGTAAACTACCCCTTTCTCTTAACCGATCTTCTCCAAAATCAACAGACCTTCCGTCCTCTGCAATTCAGGGAAGCATACAAAAAAATATTTGATTCTGTTTGAATGTGCGGCAGTTATCGTTCGTCATGGAAACATTTCTCTTGTTACAACATAAAATGTTGCAGGTAAACTACCCCTTTCCCTTGACTGATCTTCACCAAAATCAATAGACCTTGAGCTCCCTGCAACTCAGGAAAGAGTGCACAAAATTATTTTATTCTCATTTAATTTTCGGCAGTTATCGTTCGTCATAAAAAAATTACCCTTTTTAAAACATAAAACGTTGCTGATAAACTACCCATTCCCTTAACCGATCTTCAACAAAATCAACAGACCTTGAGTTCTCTTTAGTTCAAAAAGGTATGCAAAAACCTAGTTGATTCTGTTTGAATTTACGGCAGTTATCGTTCGTCATATAAAAAATTACCCTTGTTAAACATAAAATGTTGATGGTAAACTACCCCTTTCCCTTAACCGATCTTCACCAACACCAATAGGTATTGAGAACTCTACAATACAAAGCTGTATGCAAAACATCATTTGATTCTGTTTGAATTTGCGGCTGTTATCGTCTACTATGGAAAAAAATTACCCTTGAAAAAAACCGTTGCTAGTAAACTACCCATTTCCCTTAACCGATCTTCACCAAAAACGACAGGTCTTGGGTACTCTACAGTTCAGGCTTGTATGCAAACAATTATTTGATTCTGTTTGAATTTGCGGCTGTTATCGTTTGCCATAGAAAACACCCTTGACAAAACATAAAACGTTGCTGGTAAACTACCCTATTCCATTAACCGATCTTCACCAATAACAACAGGTCGTGAGAACTCTACAATTCAGGGCTGTATGCAAAACATTAGTTGATTCTCTTTGAATTTACGGCAGTTACGTTCATCACAGAAAAAATACCCTTGTTAAAACGTAAAAGGTTGCAGGTAAACTACCCCTTCCCCTTAACCGATCTTCACCAAAAACAAAAGGTCTTGAGAACTCTACAATTTAGGGCTGTATGCAAATAATCATTTGATTCTGTTAGAATTTGCGGCTGTTATCGTTTGCCATAGAAAATACCCTTGTTAAAACATAAAACGTTGCTGGTAAACTACCCCTTTCCCTTAACCGATCTTTACCAAAATCAACAGATCTTGAGAACCCTATAATTTAGGGCTGTATGCGAAACATTATTTGATTCTGTTTGAATTTGCGGCTGTTATCGTTTGCCAAACAAACAAAATTACCCTTGATAAAAAAAAACCGTTGCAAGTAAACTACCCCTTTCCCTCAATCGATCTTCACCAAAAACAACAGATCGCCAGTACTCTACAAATCAGGACTGTATGCAAAAAATTATTTGATTCTGTTTGAATTTGCGGCTGTTATCGTTTGCCAAAAAAAAAATCTACAGACACACAGACAGACACACACACAGACAGACACACACACAGACACACATACACACACACAGACACTTTTCGAAAAATGACTTTTTTTCATGTTTTGAGTGTAGTACAATCATATTCTGCAATAATCTCGAACACGATTTTTTTTGCCATCACCATACTTCCATTTCCTTAAGGAACATGGAAGTAAAAAAGGCGATTCAGTAGAAACAGAAGAAGGTGGCCCAATGCTATGAAGACAACGAATTTAAAGCGTCAACTGAAATTTCAATGCCTCATTACTATTGTTATCTAAAAGCATGAAACAAGAATCGACTTCTGCAATATTGTTTAAATCTGCTGCTAAGGAAATCTGGTAACGAAAGAGAGAGAGAGATTGAGGGAGGGAGGGAGCCAGAAGGAGAAAAAGAGGGAAAGAGAGAAGGTTAAAACAACATGAGTGCTGGGGCGTAGCTGTATCCTGTGAACAATTATTTTATCAAATCAGGCATAGTATATTTGTTTTCTGTCATAAAGCAAACTTGTTTTTTTGCAAAAATAGCAATTTTCTCCGACAGAATGCACAAATAAACGTTAATATCTCTGTACACGTAACCTTCCTGAGATTTAACTTGAGTATTCCTGTTATTTGAGTAATACCTTCTGTATTAATGTACGCGTATTTCACTACATAAAAACACAGCACCTAAGCTTAGTAATATTTAACTGAGAGTTAATCCTATAACGTAGTTTTATTTTCTGTTATAACATGAATCAATTCTGTTAATGCAATAAAATTGTAAGCGCTGCTTTACGCAGATGTTTAACTAAGCTTTTTTGCTATTTTCGTATTTGTCAAATGTAAATTAATTTTTATGTTTAAATGTGGTAGGGGTGAAACAGTTGTGTCGGATGAATAATTAGAATTAAAAAAATTGAATCTAACATTTTATTAAAAATGCTTTAACAAAACTAATAACGTTTGATTGTGTCTCGGATCCTTCTTTCAGGTGATTAATTTAATTTTAGAACTGAGGTAAAGCCCATTAGAAATACCTCACTCTTTAGTTTTAATGTTCTAATCTAGTAACCTTACCGTTTCCAGTATCACGAAACTGAAATAATATAGTTGTTTTGTTTGTCTTTCACTGCACTACACTTTGTATAATATAGAAACTTTCTCACGGAGTCTGTTTCTAAGCTGACGAAGGCGAACACGACGCCGAAACGCGTTCGACGAAAAAGACACGTAAGTTTCACAAGAGAAAGTTTCTATATTATATAAAGTGAAATAATATGTTTTAGAATAAAACTGACTTATCTCTGGGCTACTAAGCTGTTGTCCACTCCTGTCGCTACGAACAGACGTTTTGGTCTCTCCACTAGTGGGCATGTTCAGTGTGACAACAAGTCGGTAACTGACACGGTCTTCGCTAGTTAACCGGAGTACTGTGGCAAAAGTACCAGTTTCTGAATCAACCTCACACTTAAGATGGCCTCTATAGTAGAGGCCGAAACGTCTGATCGTAGCGACAGGAGTTGGACCTCGACCTAATCGTCCGGGGATAGGTCACTTTTATTCTAACACAGTTTTACAGTCCGTAAAAGCTTTAGGTACTGAAGTGATATGATTTTCCTCAATCTTGGGAAACAATGTACACAAATATGCCAAAAAATTATATAGGCACTAAAAGATTTCATATGTCTTGTCTCTCAGATAAACAGCACTAACAACAGCAACACTGAAGTAAGAAGAAGATATCTCGCAAATAAAACATATTAAAGATTTAAAAAGCACCTGACATCTAGCTTCATCTCAAAAAGCACGAAATGCAAAATCTACAAAACACCTAACAGGCATATGCTGACAAGTAACAGGTTTCTGAAACTGACATATGCTTCAGAAACCTGTACAATGAGAAAAAATAGCAAGAGACTTATAGGTTACTGTGAAAGACGGATTCTAAAAATAATATTTAGAGGAGTAAAAGAAATTGGAATGTCGCGCAGGCGCTATAATTATGAACTATACCATCTTTACAAAGAGCCGTACATAGTCAGAATAATAAAAATACATAGGCTAATGTGGTTTGGACACATAGAGAGAATGGAAGAAGGACAGCCTACGAAATATATTTTCTACTAAACACCATTGGGTAGTATAAAAAGGGGGAGGACCCCAAAGTAGATTCAAAGAACAGATGGAGGCGGACCTCGGAAAGCTGAACATAAGAAACTGGAAAGCCAGGGCACGCAATAGGTTGGAATGGAATCGACACTTACAGCAGGCTAAGACCCACAAAGATAGAGCCACAGTTGATGATGATGATAAATGTACACAAAGATAAAACAAAATATACACGTTAAGTTAGAAGAAAACTGATAAAACAATAAATAAATTGACACAGAGTAAACAAGCCTTGTTTTGTCCTCCTTTACTTCTACTCTGATTGACTGCTAAATCAATGGCTCTATACTGTAATTATTAGAGTAATTTTAAATTAATCTAACGTTTAAAATTATCTAACATTGAACGGACACTGGTTGGGATAACAAAATAAATAAATTATCATTTTTATTCCGGCTGTAAAATGTTTAAACATTTTCCGGAACCAAAGATTACAGGAGTGATTGAATTCTCATCGTCCACTACTGCTTGTCCATCCAACGATCTTCTTCAATTTCTCGTTCCCTCAATGCAGTCTGAATTTCTTCTATCCAGGTGATAGGTAGTCTTACTCTTTTCCTTGTTCCTGGTGGGGTCCATTCCATAACTCTCCTTGGCAATCTTTCCTGTCCAATTCTTTTCTTGTGTCCATACGATAGTAATTTTTGTTGTTGATAAAATCAACAACTGAATTTTTCAAATTCATTCCCCTCTTAATGACTAATTTCTAATTTTCTCACGTCTGGATATTCTTGGTGAAAGTCTCCAAAGTCCATGTATGCTGTCTTTCATTTTATTCTTGTGTGTTTATTAGTAGTCTAAACTTCTGAGCCATAAGTCATGATACTTCTAACAATGGTTTTAAATATTTTGGTTTCAGCTTCTGCAGTAATTTACTTATCCCACAGAATTCCATTTAATGAATATGCAGCTATCTTTCCAAAATTAATTTTAGATTGTATTTCTTTTCTAAAAATTACTCTCTAAAATTATGTAGAGTGTACACAATAAGGATGTTAGTTATAATGTAGTTACAAATTTGAAAGGACGACATTTAAATTTGACTTACTCTGTGTGAGCGTTATGTTTCAATTTATGATAACTCCCTGCCAAATCGAAGCCAAAGGTAAGTGAATGTTAATTATTATCCGTTTGCAGTACTTATCTGCCTTTGGGCTTAAGTTTCCATTAAATTGAATTTTACAAGATTTTAAAGATGACAAAGATTAAATTAAAAATTAAATTTTGTTTTCTCTGATGTACAATAATTTATTTCGTGTTAGAAAATTTTAGTCCAAACTACTATGTGATAGTCTGTTAGAAGAGATTCCACGGTATCAGAAAGACACAAATAATTATTATGTTACCATACACGGTAGTCTGGCTTGTTTGTTGGTTTTAAACTCTGTGGACTGCTAACCCCAATTCTTTCTAATCTCATATTTATAATAATTTTTCCGCTCTCAAACATTATGTCTGGCAATAGTGTGGATTGATTTGCCAAGGAAGTTTTATTTTCTCAGCTCCTGTTTTCAGGGTCTGAGGACGATTTCAACGACAGATTATTATCCACCCCTTTTCCGTTTCTCCGTTACACTTTAATTTTTATATACAGTACATAGAGCAACCATAGTTAGCCTGCAACAACCCAGGCGACATGTTTGAAAATTTTAAACAATAATTATAACACGAAGCAATTTTTGAAATTTTAACAATATTGTGAAGACGTTTTATGCTGAATAAAAGAAATTGTCTATTTTGATTAACTTTTGTTTTGTCATAGCTAGCGGCTTCTTTTAGCTTCCCAGATAATACTCTTGTTATCGCGGATTCTTCCTGTACATTATAGAATATTGCGTGTTACCGTGATATCTTTTTATTTACATGTCTGTCTCTCGCATGTTTAAATATAAACATGCGCACATCAAACTTTCTGTTATCTGCTGAAATGGAATAAATTACAGAGGGTAATTATATTGTCCTGAGAAACACAGTGAAATATAATAAGTTTTCAAAACATAAATCAGTAATACCTTCGGGAAACAATAATCACCGTTGCATATATGTGCATATAGATTTAGAAAACAATATGCACATTGCATATAGAAGACTTCT
The DNA here is from genome assembly GCA_034769895.1 of Magicicada septendecula. Lineage (NCBI taxonomy): Eukaryota > Metazoa > Arthropoda > Insecta > Hemiptera > Cicadidae > Magicicada > Magicicada septendecula. The sequence goes on from CM068375.1 coordinate 344,421,799, forward strand.
CAATATATGTAAGAAGTCACATCGAGATGAGTTGTCAGACAAAATACTTCTGAAATCTATACATAAAAAGAAAGGAAACTAATTTTTTTTGGTACTTTGTCTAGTGAAACTTACTTGTTGATATTCCCTCAAACGAAGAAGGAATATTCCTTGAGAAGAAGGAGAATACAGCGTTTGAGGGAACATCAACAAGTAAGTTTCACAAGTGAAAGTACCATTAAATAATAATTATTATGTGCTGTGAAAAAAATAGTGATGAACATTCAATATAATATTAATTTTTTTTTATTTTGACAGCTGATAAACTTTCCTTGAAACGAGTATTACCATCAGGATATTTTAATTTAAAGTTATTCAATGTAAAATAAGCTTAAATACCAGTGTTTAATAAGATTTAAATTATCAGAACTGTAGGGGCGTGGTGAAATTCGATTTCTTGATGTATACTCTTAGACTAATGTTCGTGGTTGTAGGTGTCAGCTAGAGCTCTCTAATAACTTGGTGCTGAATAGCAACCAACTGACAAGGTTGCTGCTGGGAAGAACGAAAACAGCACCACATACGGCCAGAATGCTTTAAAATTTTTAAATCGGTGTTTCACCCTGTTTATTTTATACATTGCAGATACAAAATTTCATAGAAGCAGAAGACAATTTGAGCGGTCTGCTTTGGTTTCATTACTTTTGTTATTTGAACAAATTTTTGCTAGCCCATTAACGGTTCCATATAGTGTCGTCAGCTGTGAATGTTTATAGTATTTCTGAATCTCTTCGTTTCAATGTGACACTGATAAAATATCGGATATTCTACACTAACTTCTCTACTCTGCAGAGGTCACGAAAATTACTGTTTAAAGCAATATCTATGCAATATCTGTATATACAGCTTCACCTATGTAAAAACAAAATATTTTGTAAAACAGATGAAATAGTTATTATAAAGTAAGTAAAACAATTGTGAGGGTTAGTGTGTGAGCAAACATAAGGTAAATTTAAAAAAATGAACTATCCAAAGGTAATAGCCAAAAGTGAAATATCGTTAAGCATTTGTCGAATAAATAACAAGGACCGACAGTCCAAGTATCCAAGTAGACGTGTGTGTTTGTGTGCGCGCGTGTGTGTGTGTGTGTGTGTGTATGATATACATATATGTACCATAATTTGATTTAAACAAATTTAAAATACTTTGTTAAGTAAATTAAATAGTCAAGCAGCATAAATGGTAAGCATAGTTTTTTTTTTTTTTTACTATTGAAAACAACAAATCTGTCGTTAAGTGATATCGCAATTTGTAACACACGTTATGTATTCTTGATCCTCTGTTTAGAATTTATTTCATAAAGCAAACTTGTACTTGAAGAAAGAGTTTTGAAAGTCGTGCGTTGCTTTGAAGCAAAGAAAAGCTAGATAAAATGCACCGAACACATTTCATATACTTTGGACTTACTAAAAATAAATAAGAGTCAAAGGAAACAAAAATGTAGTAAAGAGAACTGTTCAAACGACTTGTTTTCTAAGTTTTTATAAATAGGTTTTCCTAAATAAATAAGACGCTTTAGTAAATAAAAAACTAAACTTTTAGTATTTTCTGACAGACAGAAAATTAATTATAAATTTGAACGATTTTCTGTCAATGTTTTCTGGATAATTACTAATTTATAATTACTAATTAATGCAGGAAAAATATTACTTCTTTTATAATTTATGACTCAAACCGCAACAATCAGCAAATTTGCATGGAAACTATCAAAAAAAGGAGAAAAGAAAATATTGTAAAATGATAAGTATAGTACCACATTTGCCACCATTTATTGCAAAGCTGCTAATGGGTTCTCCCTCGTCAAGGCCTTTTCAATGTTTATATTATCTTCAGGTCTCAAACGAGGAAACCTCATTAGGATCCACTGTAAAAATAATAAACTTATAATCACCTATGATTTCCAGGTTTGTAACAGAAATGGTTCTAGTAATTGCCTCACATTTGCCCAGTTGCGACAAAGTGCAATTTTAGTAGGTAAGAACAGGTGTAAACGTCGTTTGGTTGCATCTGACAGAGACTGTTCTAACATATAGGTAGACTTCGATGACCAGCTAACGCAAAATGTACTGCATCAAACATATTTTGTTTTAAGTAATGTCATTTCTGACTACAAAGTGCAGTATACGTAAGTAGTTTGAGAGATTGCACTCTAAACTTTCGTGTGGAACACGTATACGTGGGCTCAGCTTCAGTAGCCTGGCCACTCTTAGAATACAACGTGCAAAATTGCAAGCGATCCCACAACCTATGGTAGACTTTTATTCTATGAGATCAACTTGCTCTTTACTGTCATACACACAATTACAATGTATAGTAAATATCTGTAACGTTTTTACCTCTCTACCATCGTCTGTCTCTCTCTCCTCACCTTTATGTCTCTTTTTTGTAATATTTAGGTCGACGGTTTTGATATAGTATTTTACTAAATTGGGCACAACACACTGAATAAATGACATAATTTGAGACACGTTTTACGTATTGTTATGCCATTACAGAACGTGTACTTGTTTCTCGGCTATGCCAGCAGAGCACAGCTGTAATGTTTGTGTGCGTACGTGACACTTAACATGCGAGACAGTGGTTACATAATACGGAACGTTCTCGTACATTCGATAGTGTTCTTCGACAAGCTTCACAACTAGCCCATCGGCGCGTGTTTCTGCCTAGGCAGCGCTAAAGTTTCCTCTAGAATTTCAAGTGTTTGTTAAGGACGCATATTATGGAACCCTGCAGACTATAAATGCCCCAACCCGCCGCTTAGTTTTTAGTTTTATGACGGGCGATTTACACAGTGCGTCTGAAGTGGCGTATTAGTGAAAAGTAATTATAGTAAGAAAATCTTTATAGTAGAGATTATTATTTGTTTTTTTAGTAGGCCTAAAGTGTTAGTAAGGATCGGTCAAAAATAACACAAATTTTTAACTTATTTTTGTCGACGTTTCGACAATGTTTATTGTCATCATCAGGACAATTGTTGCTGACGCCTGCACTGTTGTGTGTTTGGCGTCAGCAACAATTGTCCTGATGATGACAATAAACATTGTCGAAACGTCGACACAAGTAAGTTAAAAATTTGTGTTACTTTTGACCGATCTTCACTAACCCTTCACTGAAAAATTCATTGATTGACGGTGACTACGAGTTTATGGATTATTATTTGTGTGGACAGATTAACTTGAATTATTGTACGAGTATAATTTTGTTGAATAACTACTTGATTACAAACTGTTAATTATTACAACTGAAGCTGGTGTTTAGTGACTTCATTGGTGTTTTGTACTTTGTTTTCCACTGTACCATACGACGATCAAGGAGACCGTCGTAACAATATATATACTTTTTTGTATAAACATGAAAATCTGCATTAACGTATCAACCAGTTTTGGTTTGCACTATATCTTCCATTAAACTTATAAGCTTTTAAATTTTAAAATTTATGAAAAATGAATTTATTTTCTAGTGTTGGGCTTGTGTACATCACAATGAGTCTTGTAAGAGGATGTTGCAATGTAGATAACATTAAAATTCTCCAACCACATTCAATAATGACCTGTCTTACTTGAATGGCTTAAATATACAATGAACTAATTCTCTAGATTTCAAATAATTTTGAGGGAAATCTGTTCAACAAAATTTAGTGTAAATCTAATATCCACAAATATGTACGACATTTAATTAATTAGATTATATTAATTTTAAATAAAATGTTTAGCGTTACATTTTCTATTGCGTGGAATACGAATACCTGTTGAGTAAATTATTATTTTAAGTTCACATATTTCAATTCTTAGTATTTAACCTAAAACGATTTTAATTAAAATGCTTTACATTTTTGAAAAAAATTAAATCAATATAAACGGAATATAAAAATTTTTCACACGCAATAAGGATGTCGACTGATAGAGTCCCGCACAATTATAAGACACATAACACTTCGCCACAATACCTCGAAACGCACTGGAATAAATCGCCACTAAAATTAAAACTAAGCGCCTCTGAGTGCCTATATTTATAGCCCGCTGAAATTCCAGAATAGTCCATACTAAGCGTCAGCGCTATACTAGAACGTAATTGCTTGCGGCTTTGACACAGTGCGCGCGGGCTGCGAAATCTAGAACAGTCTGGCTAACGCATGTTGAGAGCACGTACGCACAAAAATTACAGCAGGATTCCACTGGAATAGCCGAGATAAACGGAGAGTGTTCTGTAATAGTGTAACACTTTCTCCGCATTACGTAACGATATGAAGTGATCGCGAAAATACTATCAAATATGTTGCTGTGAGGTGTCCTTAGAACAATGAAATTTCTACATTCAGTTATTGTTTTATTACGGTTAGGGAACAGTGTCACATGCTTTGCTGACCGCAGGTCAGTTAACAGGGGAGGGAAATATTTTCGCTTACTAGGCCTAATAACCAAAATTGGTATTTACTAGACTCGTCGTCTGTTAAGATGCATTACGATAATAACTGAAAGTGATGCAACGAGGACAATGATGAAGATGACGACAATACACTATCTGACCCACTGAAATATGATAAACGTATTTGTTAACGTGATCAATATTATGAAATTAAAACGATTCCAAAGCTGGCTTATTATTTTTTTTTATGAAAAAGATTCAAAATAATGATTTTTCCGAAGTAGCATAGAGTATCAGACCAGTAGCCAACGTGAGCCTTGTTACGTACAGGAAGATAGTCAGGCGACAACTATGCTTCATCCGCCAAGTACCACACCAAATTATTCGTGCTACTTATTGGAAAAGTCTGAGTCGGCCTGTGAACTGAAAGTTGCACCTTGATTTAATGGTACTGCCTGGGATTAGAAAATGCTACGGTCTTTATATAGAAAATCACATTTCACACTGGTTTCAACGTTATCAAATTTAATAGAAACGGGGCTGATGGGCCGAGGTAGATTGCTTGAATTTGTATACATGAACGTTTCGTCCACATATCCGGAGGCCATCTCTAATCGACTGTAGCGTTGAAGGATGTCAAAGCTCAACGCACCTCGTTAACGAAAGCTAAACAATTTAAATATCAGTTTAGACCCTTTGATTGAGCAATTTAAAATACCAATTTAAGCAATTGACCACGGCCCAAAAGTTCTGTTTCTGTTGATTTTAAAAACGTTGGCTCAGGCCATGACAGCCTTAGAAATAAGATGATTGTTGAATCTGCGCACGTTTGATCTGCGCAGCCGTGACTTCGTCACCATGGGAACGGAACTCATTTGTTTATATTGTCTGTTTAAGTACTAGTGACGCGTCTGTCAAATATATCTGCAGTTTGTTTTTTTCTGAGAGTTGTGATTCGGTTGCAAAATGGCATCTGTGATAGAAAATTCGTCCAAAGATAATCTGTGTGCTGTTATTCAATTTTTGGCCGCTGAGGGGCGTCAGCCAATAGAAATTTATACGACAATGAAAGCTGTATATGGTTACTATAGTTATTTTCATACAGCAGTATTTCAATGGTGGAATACATTTTAACAAGGAAGAGAATCCATTAAAAATTTGGCCCGTCCCGGATCTCCACGTATTGCAGCATCAGACGAAAATGTGAGAGAGCTGGAGACTGCTTTGCGCACAAATAGGCGGAGAAAAGTAATTGTGACCGTATTTTTTTATTATCAGGGTGTGGTGCTTTCAGATTTTAAAGAACCTGGTGTCAACATCAATGCCGAGCAATGTGCAAACAGTTTTAAACACTTACGGGTGAACATCAAGAATGAACGTCTCGGGAAGGTCACAAATGGTGTCATTCTTCTGCACGATAGTGCTCGATCCCATGTAGCCCAGAGAATTCAAGATCTGCTTGGTCGTATGAAGTGAAAAGTCTTACAATATCCACTTTACAGTCCCGACTTATCCCCGTATGATTACCATGTTTTACCCCATTGCAGAAATCACTAAAAGGACGCCGGTTCAATCGGACGCTGAGATGGAGTTTGCTGTTAGCGAATGGTTCCTCAAACACTCGCAAGAATTTTACCAGCAGAGAATCTACAGATCAGTGTAACAGTGGGACTCGTGCCTTAATGTCAATGGAGATTTATTTTAAAATGGTTGAGTAATAAATGCTTTAGAGGCAGGCTCTAAACTTGTTTCTATTTAACAATCTTCGTAGACGTTAATGCTTTATTATAATCAGGTCACAGATTTATGAAAATATATTCATTAAGTAATACAAGATTGTGTCTGGGGTAACTGTCAGTTCTGAAATTTGTATCTAACTAATTGTTTAGTTTTGCAGCTAATGCCGCCAGAAAACGGTATAATCGTAGGATCACAAAAGAACTGGTTACACATTTTACGAACAAAGTAACGTGTAAAATTGACTGAATGCCGTTGGCGGAGTTGGACGTGCTAACGTGCACAGATATTGTGGCAGTAAACTAGACGATAAAAAGAAAGTATGGAAAGCAATATGCCTATCATTATGACGTCGATAAAACTGTATGTGATGCTCGGAATACTTTGACATAAAGCTGCTTACATCAGGTGGCAAATGGTAAATCAATAATCAAAGCGCTTGTGACTGACACGCCTGTGAGTCATTTGTCTTTTGTGTAGATACAAAAACTCCGTGATTCCGTTTATACAGCTCACGTGTACTCGTTCACTCAGATACACACACACTGTTATTCAAGAAAAGCTCGTGAGCGTCCCTCCCTATACACGCAAATACATAATGCATCGAGTTGTAAGGGCAGTCGTAACTCGCTACCCTTACTATGTTAAATTCATCAATTTTGAGACCCATTATCTACAAACCTGTAAAAGATGTAAGTTTGAAATTTTAACACACAGGTAAGCACATTATACCGTACAAGCGCTACCAAAGTTATAAAGATATTGCATTTTCCTAATTTGTTTAATACTTTTTAATGTTTTGCTCTAAAATTTGCATACAAAAACCATAATTAATATTTTTTTAAGTTTTTATTTTATTGAAACTCTGTAGTTTTATCTCCATTAACCTAGTAGTCACAAAAAAATTCATCTCGATAGTACACTTGGTTTCTGAAGTAATGGGTTATTTATCTAAAAAATTACATTTTCATAAAAAAAATTTAAAGTTTTTAAAACAAGTTTTTATTGTTTCACCTGATTGAAAATAGTCCAGCTCCATACTTGGGGGTCTTCAGTTATGTCTATTTTTTCCCCTAAAGTTTTCCTCACATTTATAGTTGACTGTTTAACATTTATCATTAATTTATCTACAGTTATATCTGCCTCAAGGATTCGTTGCAAGTCAATTTTTTTATTAACTTATCCATATTTGATCCTACTTTGGTCACTAATTTTTGTAAGACTTAACACTTATATTACAGACATTTATAGTGAATGATTAGTGAAATTGCTTTTCCAATGGCAAAAAAGCGCATGTTTCTACGATTTGTTATAAGGAAGTTACAAATTTGTAAAAATGGTAGTATTATCAACACTTTTGACTAAACTTTTCCTGGAATCGCAATTTTTTAAGTCATTAAAAAATTAGAGTTAGTCGTATTCACGTAAATTTTGAATCAAATTACTCAGGAAATATTAAAGATTTTTAAAAGACAATCAATTGAAAGTCGATTTTCTTGGTTGGTTTGACGGTTACGAGTGCCCTTTAAGCCCGTGATACTCCCTGGCGAAGTTAATAAGCCACCAAGTAGTAAAAGTAAAAAATGTAGTTGTCAATTTTTGATTTTAAAATTGCTTTTCCACTTTTCTTAGCTTGCAGGAAAGTTAAAAAGCGTTAACTGAACGGCGTACTTTTATGCTTGCCATGACCGTCGACAAAGATTTACATTATTTTGGTATGAAAACATATTGGCCATGTATTTGTCAAACAAAGACAGTTGGTTGCTACTGTGAAACACATAAGGTTATTTTGAAGTACAGGACGTTCGCTTGTGAGGACTGGAATACGATAAGTTAAAATGTAGAATTACGTTAGTAATATTTTTACAGTAGAAAATTTGTTAAAACTAATTCAGAACGGTTTCTTTATTTATTTGGCCATGAGGCTTGGCCTTCCCAACTAGTTGCCTCCAAAAACCTCGGTCCTACAGCCTCCGCCTCTAGTGCCCGATACCCATCCTCCTGACGTCATATTCTGCGTCCTGTAGCCACCTTCTTCTAGGTCTTCCTTTCCTTCTTTGTCCATCTATTGTCTGTCTAAGAATTGCTTCGGAATTGTTGTCCTCCATGCACATTACATGTCACAAGCAGCTAATTCTCATAGACATGATGAACTTGACTATGTCCTGTTCATCTATCGATTCCTCCAACCAGAACAATGTTATAAATGCCAATTCATCATGGTTACAGTAATCTCTTTTATAGCAGTACGTCAGTGATATTGCCACATTTAAAACCGTCAGTGACAAAAATTTTGCAAATCAAAAGCTAGGAAAAAAATTGAATAATGGCTCCATGGAACATCAGTAATTTGTAATAATATGTTCAATTATCAGCTGCGAAGAACATTATTGGCTCAGTGTTGTACAATGTTGGACATGTTGTACAATGTAAAATGCGACACGACGAACGCACAAACATTCTTTAAACAAGACCGATCCTTTTTTTGAAAAATGCCTTTTTATCAGAAAAGACAAACTATTCATGAAACATTTGTCACTGGCATTTTTAAAATGTAAAAACATAAACATATTAGTTGTATAAGCAGAATACCTTTCCTTGACTGTTAAGAAATTTTCTTGAATCTCAGCTGAGTTGATAATATTTAAACGTTTTTAAAGTAAAATATAACAAAAACAAAACAATTATATATATATATATATTTATTATTATAAAGAATTTACCTCAAGATATTTCTTTCCTTATTAGGAACATGTTTCGGGTACCATTGTGTACCCATCATCAGCCTTCCGGATTTTGTTTCTGGTGAAGTACATGTGTGTTGACTGGTTGTTATTGTGGCTTCCTTTTGGCTTCTGGTACTATAAATTGGTATTATTGTGTGTGATTGTGGTGTATGTATTAGTATTTTGTAATTTTTCGATGTTGAGTGCTTTGAAAATTGTGTCATCTTTTGTATTGATTTGTATTTGTTCAGGTATTAGTTTGTTTTGTGTTTTATGTTTGTATATTTATAAATTTTCCCAAATGTTCATTATGGTGCCTTTGTGTGGTATGTGTTTTATTAGTGTCGTGTTGGTTATGTTTGGGAATTCCTGTCCAGTGTTTATTGCATGTGTGGCGAAATTAGATTTGTATATTTCTGGTATTTTGTATGCGTTTAGGTGTTCAAAATAACGTTTTTTCAGTTGTTTTTGGTTTGTCCTATGTAACATTTATTGCAAACATGGCATTCAATTTTGTATATACCATTGGTTGTTGTATTATCTTTGTTGTGTGGGTTATTTAGTTTTTGTAGATTATTTTTGTTAGTTTTGTATGCTATTTTATTGTCTGTGTTCTTACACAGTTTTTTTAACTTTGCATTTCATTAATTACAGTATGTATGGGAATGTGGCCCATTTTTTATTGTTGTTATTATTTTTGTTTCGTTCATTTGATTAATTCTTAATTGATCGTTTTTATTTTATAGTTGATTTTATTTTCTATTTTGTTTACAAAGTTTTTATTATATCCATTTTCACAAGCAATTTGGTATATTATATTTTTTCTTTGTCCGTTTATTGCTTGTTCAGGGGTATATTGTACATTCTGTTAAATAGTGAATAGAATGCTGCCATTTTATGTTGTGGTGGGTGGTCAGAATTGTTGGAACAGACATAAAATGGCAGCATTCTATCCACTATTTAACAGAATGTATAAAATACCCCTAAACAAACAAGAAACAGACAAAGAAAGAAATATAATATACCAAATTACTTGTGAAAATGGTTATAATAAAACCACTGTAAACAAAATAAAAAATAAAATAAAATATAAAATATAAACTGAACAATTAAGAACTAATCAAATGAACAAAACAAAAATAATAACAACAATAAAAAATGGGCCATATTCACATACATATATAATAAAATGACAAAGCTAACAAAACTGTTTAACAACACAGTCATTAAAATAGCATAAAAACTAACAAAAATAATCTACAAAAACTAAATAACCCACACAACAAAGATAATACAACAACCAATGTTGTATACAAAATTGAATGCCAAGATTGCAATAACAATTTGGCCACACATGCAATAAACACTGGGCAAGAATTCCCAAACATAACCACCATGACACTAATAAAACACGTACCACACAAAGGCACCATAATGAACATTTGGGAAAATTGTACAAACATACAAACATAAAACACAAAACAAACTAATACCTGAACAAATACAAATCAATACAAAAGATGACACAATTTTCAAAGCAGTAAACATCGAAAACACACAAAATACTAATACATACACCACAATCACACACAATAATACCAATTTAAAGTACCAGAAGCCAGAAGGAAGCCACAATAACAACCAGTCAACACACATGTACCTCACCAGACACAAAATCCGGAAGGCTGAGAATGGTACCATAAAATAGAATGAAATATATTGAGACGAATTCATTATAAAAATTAAATATAATATACACATCAAGAAACGGACTGTAGCAAAAATGTTTGAATATATTTTATTATATTTATTTATATATTTATTTATTGGAATAAATATCTTGGCGTTTGAAATATTAATGATTGTATAATCTGCATTTAAATTATGCTTTGGTAAACTGAAACTCTATTCAAATTTAAATACTACATAAAGTTAATAAGCGAATTATAAAATTATACTAATATCGATAATTAATTATTTTTAGTATATGTAAAAATATATTTTCTCATTTATTCTTAACATTTCATTACCGATGACTGTTTATTACTTTAAAAAACAAACATGTCCAGCAAATCGTGTTAGATGGTGGCTGCGGGAGTATTGTTGATGTCAAGAGGAAGGTCAGAATATTAAACAACCAGGAGGATTGCACCAGATCAAAATACTAAATGACAACCAAAGAAGAAGAAGTAGAATTAATAAATGTATTGAAGATTTTATGAATATAATTTTTAGGGCTAATAATGACGTATGTTCAGTTACAATAAGGCAAAATACTAAACGAGTTTTATTAAATAATAATATAGTTTTTGAAAATACCTACCATATGTAGGGTAAACATATTTATAAAGTCAGTTAGGATTACGTTCTAGTTAGCAAACATAAAATAAGGACGGATAGCAATATGCACGTGACTGCATTCCTCTATTCACGTCACCCGCCGTAATCAATAGTAATCCACTTCCTGTTTTTGAAGAATCCCGACAAAAACGATAACTAACCGTAGCAGGTATTGACATTTATAAAGTTATCTGATGTAATATTACCCAATATAGTAAATGCAGTTGTAAATTACGAGGTATTAAAGTAATTAAAAAGCGTTTAACAATATTTAAAAATATGCACAAAAGCAGAATAACACTTTCGTCAAACATGCCCATAAAAATTCAACAATGTACTAAGGTAAATTGTACGGTAAGTATGAATATACTTAGATATTGCTTGGTTTAAGGAAATTCTACAATTCTTGATTGTTACAAATCAAAAGTGAATACAAAATATGAGACCAAAGACGATTTTCTAGCTGAATATTATATCCTGAAATATGCATATAGCAAGATTACTTCTATATACCGTAATTACTGCATACACATAGAGTAGAGTAGATACAAAATTACTAATTATCTACTTCCACAATTGTTAATAAACTATTGTTGTTAAAATGGTATCTATCTATTTTTACTAACGTATCAAGGAATCGGTGACATTTTTTTCTATATTGGTTCTAGATTTAAAGTGTTGTATACACGTTAAGAATAACCAGTAATAGAAGTCAGCGAGTTATATAATTACAACACTCCTTATTTGTTTAGTAACTCTCGAGTATTGTTTAAATAGCTTTCCGAGCTGTAAAGCCGTGTTCTTCCAAAAGTTTCATGCTGAACAATGTTATTAATGTAATCAGACGTTTTGGCCTTACCTCTGAAGGCCATCTTCAGTGAACGGTATTTGAAACTGCTGATAAGATTTGCGTCAGTCATCATCATCATCATCATCATCCTCAACTTTAAACCGAGAATGGTTTGTTTCGTGCTAAAAAAAAAATAGCCAAATACTACAACTAGCCATTCCAGCGTTTCCTCGGACGTCCCACACCTATCCGTCCCCTCGGCTTAGAGTTCCATAGTTGTTTTGGGATGCGGCAGTCATCCATTCGGCGAAGATACTGGGCTATCCTGTCGAGTATACTCATAATATTCAATTCCCGCCGTATATCTGTGTTTCTTCTATGATCATGGTGAGTACACCCTGCCACTTGCCTGAGAAATCTCATTTCAGCCACTTGGATGCGACGGGTCTAGCCTTTCGTTAAAGTCCAATTCCCACACCCATAAAGAAGTGTGGGAAGAGCCGTCACCTTGTAGAATTTTAGGCGTGTTTCTTTACTTGCTGACTTAAGGGTTCGCCTGATGGTCCCGCACATAAAATTGAACTTATGCAAGTTGTTCACCACGTCGTTGCTTGCATTATAAGACACAATGTAGCCCAGGTATTCAAAACTGCTAATTTGTTCCAGGACATTACCGTGTATAACAATTCTTACCCGTACGGGATCAGTTCCACAAAAAGTCATGAGTTGCGTTAGTCAACCACAAAACTGTGGCAAAGGCTGACTGACTGACTGTAGACTGTGTTTCACTGACGCACATCTTGTGAGCAGTTTCGAAGGCCTTTGATTGAAAGTAGTCTCCAGAAGAGAGGCCAAAACGTCTGATTACATTAATAACATTAATCAGCATAAAAAGTACTGAAGACAACGGCATTATAGAATAATTTAAAAATAATAGCGCTGGTTGTGTAAGCTTAAGAAACACACTACAACTCTCGATCGTTTCTTCCAGGATTTCTATAAATTACATTTTTTCAAATAATAATTGTTTTGCAATTACATGTTGTTAAATTATTATCGTTGTATTTTTAAATGAAACAAATTTATCAGAACATATCTGCATCATCAGAAGTTTTATTGTTAATTGAAAACATATTTCCTTTATTTTTTAGTTGAAAATTTAGAAATTGAAATACTCTATATTAGAAGTAGAATTGAAAACTTGATGATTTAGCAAATCAAAAAGACACCATTTTGTATTCTCGAACTGTCTTAGTGAGGGAGAATATAAGCTTTACGGCACTCTAGGGAGATAGAGTAGTGAGCAGTACGCATCACCTGAAACTAATACGTTCAGTAATACACTCCGAATAATACTGTTCTTTAATCAACACATCACCTATTTCGTGGGACTGTCACACCAGCTCGGCAGATGTTCTGTTGCCTTTACATAAGCGGATAAGGTGTCACTGATATATGGCATCATATTGAAACTCAAACAGACTTTGCCAATGTAGGTCTGAATAACTTGGGATTAAATTCATGTATCTTCCGACTGGAAATAAGTAAAAAACCGCAAGTATATTGTAAATACAAAAGCACGTGTTATATCAAAATTTTAAGTATAAAATATGAACTATAAAATAAATATTATTCCCCCCATTTAATATTTCAATTAATATAGTAAAAAATTGTGATGTTATTCAATGTAATTTCTTCTGCAACTAGTGTACTGCGTTTTTGTCATTTAAATAACTTACGCCCGTTTTATTGAAAAAATTCAGCATCATCAAAGGTTTGTAAGTAAATCAATAACAATCGAAATAAATCTATGTTAAAATAAAAACTAACAAATAATATAATTTGTTCCGATTTAATGTAAGATAGCTAACGAATGTTATAATTTTTATTTATTTAAGCAGCTCTTTGCTGTTATATTTTTCTATATTTTATTTATTTTAATTAAATTTAATAAAATTTATAATTTTAAATAAATCAACTTGTTTTATTTTTATATGAGTTTGTTTTTTAATTAATATATTATTGTTATCGTGTTTGTAAATATCAAGGCTTCGCCAAATATTATTTTTTTCATCTTTCGTATATTTTTAATTAATTTTATATTTCCAATGCCTGGAAATTGGTGATTATTATTTAGATAATGTGTGGCTAAATTACATTTATAAATATTTTGTTTTGAAAATCCAATGCGGTGTTGAAGGATTCTATCGAGTAGTTTTTTGTTTGTCTGGCCTACGTAAAATTTATTGCAATCTAGACATTCTATTTTGTATTTTGTATATTACATTTGTATTATAATTATTGGCTTTAGTTTTCGTTTTATTTTTTAAAAATTATATTATTTTTATTATAAGATATCTTTACTTTATCTTCACTTTTACTAATTGTGTTTACTTTACTTTAAAACTTCTATTTACATTTTGAGTTATATTTCCATAATAAATAAACGTTGAATTTTTTTTATTATTAACAATAGGTGAATTTTTAGGTGTAGTGTTATTAGGAATATGATTAGTGAGTTTTTTTTATTTTATTTTTATATGTAATATTTACAGTTATATTTACAATGTGTGTGTGTGTGTGTGTTTCCTTTGTAACCCCTTAATTTTCTTTCAGGATACATAAATACGTATATTTCTATCATTTAATTGTAATGTACTTACGTTGCACTGAATATAACTCTACATGAAACATTTCTACTTTAATTGTAATTAATGCAGATCTATCATGTAAAATGTACGTCAAGTTGGAGAACAAATAAAAAATTAAGGACATTCTACTTGCAGAAGTCGTGATAATGAACAACTCACTAATCTGTCACAGACAAGATTCAAAATTAGAATGAAGGATGTAAAAAAATTGTAGATGTAGTATATAACAATGGCAAAGTTAAATTAAATTTCAAGTTAAAGTCAATTAAATTGCAAGTTAGGATAAAGTGAGGTAAGAGTTATCATCTGCTAGCAATAGCTAAAGAGACGTCTGTTTGTTTGTTGAAACAAATTGCTAGTACCAACCTAATGACAGTCCAATTAGAAACACCAGAATTTTAATGTTGTAACGTCACAGAACGTTCCATAAAAGAAATCATTTACATAGTAAGTTATCATAAGAGGAAAGTGAGGTGAACTGTATCGAACCCAAGTAGTCCTAAAAAATTGTGTAAATTTGTATAATAATTATTTCTACTAAAATGAAAAAACGACCAGACTTTGACTAAGACACAAACCCCATATATATTATTAAAGTGAATAACAGTGAAAAAACCATAAGACACTATAAGAGAGAGAAATAATGTCAGAATCAACCAAAATAAAGTCATTAATTATTAAGTTTTATAACTCTGAATAGAGTATTAAGAACTATTTTTTGTGAATAAATGGACATGATCCATTATTATATTATGTAATGTAAATAAAATGAATGTATTAAATGATTTAAATACATTATTAGAAAGAGTTTAAGTTAGAATAAAAATGATATATTTGTTATGACAAAAAATATTAATGTGTTGGATTTGAGACCATACACCAAGATTTCATGAAAAAATCAATTATTATCAGATTTAAATAAAAACTATATTTAATTGTCAAGCAGACAATAGTGAACAATTTATCTTAAATAAAGGAAGCTGTCAAATGAATAAAAAGCAGACAAAATAGCCAAAAACAGTACTAACTAAAAACATGTAATAGGCATCTAATATTGTATAATTTATGAATTTCATGTTGCCAAAATGCAACCAAATTGCATTAGAAAGTTGTAAAATGATATAAAGCAACTATACTAATATATTTGACTAACTATAACATTGTCATAGTCAAGTTATCAAAATGTTTACCTATACCATGTATGGCTGAAGCCAATCATCCAGTACAAAAATAATCATATCTGGCTAAATACTTACATAATGCTAACAAAAATAAGATAGAAAGGTACAATACATCAGTATACCTTAATAAGGAACAAACTCAGTTGAAAGTAAAGTCAATTCTAAAAGAATTTAACTAATAAGGGTGAGATTTGTCACACTATGAAAAAAGGACATCTCAAGACCAATCAATGATGCTATGTCATCTTGTGATAAATATAATATATGTACAGAGTAACCAGGTATCACAAAAGATAGACAAAGTAATAAACTCTGTGTGTACACTAGTGAAATAATACATATATTAAAGAAAAAGACTAATCATTGTATTAGAAAACTGACAAGAATCTAGGCCATGAGCAGAGGCCATATAAAATTGTATTTATTTGTGTTTTATCTATGCTAAAATTTGTTTATTTTGTTGTAGGAAGGTAGTAGTATTAGATGTTCAGCTTGTGGAAAGAACTTAGTAACTCCACAACAATTTTTGTTATAATAATTGAGTTTTCAATGACAACAACTCAAGGTGAGAGTTGTATATTGTATTGTTTATTAGACTTAAGTTAATTAGAAACCAATCATATTTAGTATCGCTAGATTCAGTTGAAAACAGGGAATCTAAATGTATTAATGGCATAAAAATTGTGAGTACTAATGTAAAACTGTTTGATAAATACCAGAGTAATTTTTGAAATATCCTTAGTATGAAGAATAAGAAATTCGTTCTAAAAGCTTCTACGGAAGTGAAAATTGTTCCATGACATTCCATTTCGTTTATTCTCGAACAATCTAGAAAGAATTTTACACAAATATACCGGAAGTCGATGAAAACAGCCAACCTGAATTAGTATAAAAGAGAGACCAAATTCGACCCAAAAAACACTTGAAACTTGAACTCCAGAACTGATGCATCACCCACGACACTGATCAACGCAGCTAAGGCGAACCCGAGAGGCGAGAATTCGACAAGACCCGAAGAGAGGCTTTTTCCCGTACATAGACATACCGACTGACTTAACCTCAACGAGAATCTACGCCAAATGTGTCGCTGAAATAGAGCAGCGATACGGCAAATTTTAATAGAAATCACGCAGCCAGAACGTCCACGGCCCAGGAGGGACCAAAAATTTAAATAGAGAACGAATTCTGCTGTGTTCGCATAGACTGACTAACTTGACAATAATTCCCCCTAACGTAAACAAACACATACACAACAAGCCTTTCTTCTCGTCAACATGGGAATCAGCGCTGCGGTGGCCGATTTCTGAATCAACGCTAAACAGATGATTCGTAGTGGCGGCGTTTGAACGATATTCTACTGCCAAACGTTCTGACAAAAAGTGCGGGAAAAGAAACGATCGCAAAATTTGACTTTAAATAGATTCAGTGTACACCCGAAGAGGCGAGATTTAGAAACTACCCGAAAGGAGTGTCCAGTGCGAGAATAAATAACCATTGGAACGTGAGTTACCAAAATTAAAGTCATTTGTTACCTAGTTACATTTTATCACGCAGTTGTACTTCACACGCCACACATACACCTTCAAATCACTTAGTTTTTTTTCTTGTAAGGCATCTAATTGATATGTCTTGGTAGTTCAAAGGAGTCACGTCCTGAGAGTAAAGATTTTTCACGTATTAAACTCATGCTTTTCAACTGAGTCAAAATCCGAAATATGCTAGCCGATACTTGATTGGATATATAAAAAATTGTGAATAATAATAACTTGTAAAATTTTTTCTCTGCAATTTTATAATTTTGTTTTCTATGAATGTTAGTCCTTCAGACGATTTGTTTGTTTTTTGAAGAATCATTAAACTTAACTGATTTTTCCAAGCTAAACTGACTTGTTTAAATTTTTTCGTAGATTTAAAAATTTTATCAATCACATTTTTTTTCTTGGAACAAACGTTTCCAAGTGGCGCCCACAAAAAGCATAGTATTAAGTTGTGTTACAGGACTACATCACTGCAGAGGATCCAGTCAACAGAGTAAGTAACAAAAGTGCGCGGAGGTAACGCCCGACATTTTACAACACAACACACACTTTAAGTCTTTCTTTTCGTTATAAATTTACGACTCCAAAGTGAAGCTGTTAAAGAAGGAACACAATCTCTGTAAATTCTTTTTGTTATAAATTGGCAGCCCAACTAGTGAGGCTTGAAAAAGACGGAACAAGCCCGGCAACTACAAACATATTAAAATGCCGCAACCTAAGGGAAAAAAGGCGAAGAAGAATGTGGAACCCGAGTTAAGTGTGGAAGACGGAGAGGCAGTACAAATGGAGGAAACGGAATTAGAACCGCCCACACTAGAAATGGAAAGACCAGTACAAACGGCAGACGAATTAGAGGAGCAAACGGGAGAAGAACCCATACAAATGGTAGAACATACAGAGAAACCCGAACCAGAAAAAATAACAGGGAGTGTCGACGTGAATATACTAATGATGATGCTCCACGAAATGAAGGAGGATATGAACGAAAATACTAAAAAAAGTAATGAACAAATGTTCCAAAGAATGGAAGAAAATATGAACAGAAATAAGGAGAAATTAGACAAAAACATGGAATCTTTAAGGAAGGATATAACCGAGAAAATAGATGACAATGGGAAAAAGCTAGAGCTATTTCAGGAGGAGAATAAAAAATGTATAGAGTCCCTGAAAAAAGAGATTAGCATAAAGTACGAAACATTAAACAAAACGATCAATGATAATAAAGTCGAAAGTGACAGGAAGGTCGAGAATATGGAGAAACAGTTGGAAAGGTTACAGGAGGGAAACAATACACGTTTCGAAAATATAGAGGAACAGACGGTAGAGACCAAACAAGATGTTAGAAATCTCGAAAACATGGTAAGGCAGAACCAAGACGCCATCATGCAGGAGGTGGGAGAAGTCCAGAAAGACGTTAGCGAGAGGATGCAGAAAACATATGACATCGCTAACAGGCTGGACGAACAAATAAAAACTAATAAAAATAGTATACTGGAAATAGACCAGAGAGAGAGAAACCTGCAGGAAAGATTAGAGGCGCTGAGAGATACACCTGTATTAAATACTCATACGTGTCATGGTGAAAACAGGGAAGTAATCAACTTCCAGAACTATCGACGAAACCCAATGGAATTTTTGGAAAGAATGGAGGAGTTTATTGGGAGAAATAGAGAAACAAGGTGGGACAGGATAAGAGAGATGCTTGACGAGACGTTTAAAAATACTAAGGATAACTGGTGGATAGCGGTACGACCCGAAATAACGAATTTAGCAGAGTTTAAACGCCAGTTTAAGGAAAAGTATTGGTCAGAGACCGCACAAAACAGGGTAAGAATGGACATTTTCTATGGCAAATACGACGCGTCCTATGGACAGTCCCCGACGTCTTATTTCCTGGGAAAGGTATGTTTAGCACGGAAGTTGATACCGCCGATCCCAGAAGAATGTTTGGTAAGGCAGTTAGCTGGACATTACAGCTATGGTATCAAGGATGCCCAATTATACCAACAGATTAGCAAAATAGCCGATCTGGCCAAATTATTGGAAAATTGCGAATCCACAGGAAGGTTCCAGGATTACCAACCCCCCAATCGTAAGGTAGAGTACAACAACAATAATAACGGACCAAACCGGAATGGAGGTGGGAACGGTAATAATCTAAACACCAATAATCAGAATAATAATATCCCACCAAATGGCCGAAATGATAACACTCAGGGCCCAATTAACCGCAACTATCCAGGACCAAACAGAGGTAATTACACCGGGAATAAATACGGTAGGAACTTCCACCAGGGAAACGGTTATCGCGGGAATAATTATAGAGGAAGTAATTATGGTCAACGTAATGGTTATCGTAGCGAGGGAAACCAAGGAGGAGGCGATAGGAGAACCAAAATGAATATAGGCCCCAGGTAAATTATACAATGGCCAATAACCGACGGCCATATCCACCTAATGTACCCACTTATATGTTTTACCCACAACAGGCGACAGGTAGCCAGGGTAACACGGCGAATAGCCAACCTATTAACGGTAATCCCGAGGTCAGGCAGGAAACACAGACGGGTCAGCAACCCAATGTTCCGGGAGACCGGGCCAATGAGACAGTGGCTCATTTAAACTAAACGCGGCAGTGAAAAAGGAAAACCGCCCTTCACTGAACCAATATTATGGGGTGACAAATTACGAACATAGACAGGACAAAGACGGGACTAGGATAAGAATAAATAATTACCTTAAGGATATTAGAGAGGAGTTATTAGAAGAAGGTGATAATATCATTAAAAATAGTAACCAAGGGAATAATAGTATCGTGCAGATTAAAGCATATATCAATGGCATAGAAGCGATACTACTCATTGACAAGGGGTCAAATGTGTCACTTATCGATAGCATTGAGTTACACTTTGTTTATTAGGAATACCCCGCAACAAGAGAATTGGAAATTAGTGATTCCACCAGCGATAGAGAGACCGCTAATAATCGACTATCACGATAGGTACGGACATATGGGTGCCCTCAAAGTAAGGAAGGCATTGGAAGAGCAAACATACATCAAAGGGATGAATAAGAAGGTGCAACTGGCGATACGGTCGTGCGATATTTGTCAAAAAGTAAAGTGTGATAACGAGAGGGAAGAAGGGGTCATGATACCCATATCATCTACCGAAAAATTGGAAAAGGTATTTCTCGATATCTGAGGACCATTTCCACGCAGCGCTGGGAGACACCGATATAAATTTATCGTAATCATCTTCGACCACTTTAGCAAGTATACAAAGCTATACCCAATAACTAGGGCAACGACCAGGAAAATAATAGACATAATAATCAAGCGTTATATAATGGAAGTGGGCCAACCGTATTCTATAATTACGGACCACGGTACCCAGTTTAGGGGAAAACTTTGGAAGGAAAGCCTGGGAGAACACGGAATAAAAACGTACAAGACGTCTGTATATCACCCGAATAGTAACCCAGCCGAGAGAGTGTTAAGGGAGGTAGGACGGTTACTAAGAACATACTGCCATAACGAGCAGAAAAGATGGCATGAATATGTAGCCTCTACCGAGGATTTTCTCAATTTCTCGCATCACAATACCATCGAGATGTCGCCATACACGGTTATGTTCGAAAGACCCCCACCACGAGAGATAAAAGAAATTATTAATTTTCCCGACGAACCCGCATACCAATTTGAAGGGGCAAAATTTTATAATAAGGTGTTAGAAAAATCGGAACAGCAGCGGAAAAAATATATCAAATCACAGCCTAAGGCAATTAAATATGAGGTAGGTGAAAAGGTGTTAGTTAAAAATAGAGAATTGCCCAGTGCTATACAAGGCATAACGAGGAAATTGCTACTCTTATATACAGGGCCTTTCACGATAACCAGAGACAATAAAAACAATACCTACGAGGTAACTGACACAGTTAGGAACAAGGTAAAAGGTACGTATAACCAGACTTCATTGAAAAAGTACCATGATTAGAAATCATAAGTCCAATACTCAATCAGTGAGCAAGTACCATGACCAAAAACCAAAGTCAAATACAGCATCATTAAGAAGGTACCTTGACTAAACATGTTAACGTGAATTTTTTAACTTAGCCATAATTAGAAAGGAGGTAGAGATTATTAAATAAATATAAATATTATTGTATAGAGATTATTATAAATGAATATTACGAGAAGGACACCTTACACCAAAGGCATAAAGATATATATAAAATATAGATTTATTTCCAATAGCCATGTCAACGTATGTTTACCAACTTACCCGTACTTAGAGAAGGAGAGAGATTATTATAAATGAATATTACGAGACGGACACTTAGTAAAGGAGAAAAGAAGGAGAAATACTGTCATATATTTGATATTTAAATGGAAATGATAAATGAAAAAAAAAAGGGAAAACAGTGTGTTACATAAGGAGGTAATGATGAATATGAATATAGCTATTAACATTGAATGATTTTAAACGATAATTTTAACCTGCGGAGAACGATATATTAATATAATTGTGAATTAATCAGAAGAGTTTAAGAAAGGGAATTTATGTGTAGGAGCCTATGATCTTTGAATATTGTATTTTTTTTTTATTATTATTATTATTTGTTGCAAAGGTGCAATTATTATTTTCTGAACAGGGATGTGTTGCCTCTGATTTCAGTAGTTATAGATAGGAAGGGCAGAGAATGTATGCCATAGCGAGCCACTCTGACTCCCAACCCTCTATGAAAGTTAGGGAATTGATAGGGAATTATATCAAAGATTAATTAAATAACATCAAGGTAAAAAGGAAAGGAATAGGTGATACGACAAAGAACGAAATAGGAATATTGAGTTGGATTAATATATTAAAGGAGTAGTACAGGAATTTAATTATAAGATAAAAGAATGAAATATAAAGAAGCTAATAAAAGGTTATTATAGAGATGATAATTTCATCAAAACCAAAGATATGTTTTTCCAAAATTATCAACTTTAACGGCGAGGCATATGTAACGTCACAGAACGTTCTTTAAAAGAAATCATTTACATAGTAAGTTATTATAAGAGGAAAGTGAGGTGAACTGTATCGAACCCAAGTAGTCCTAAAAAATTGTGTAAATTTGTATAATAATTATTTCTACTAAAATGAAAAAACGACCAGACTTTGACTAAGACACAAACCCCATATATATTATTAAAGTGAATAACAGTGAAAAAACCATAAGTAACTATAAGAGAGAGAAATAATGTCAGAATCAACCAAAATAAAGTCATTAATTATTAAGTTTTATAACTCTGAATAGAGTATTAAGAACTATTTTTTGTGAATAAATGGACATGATCCATTATTATATTATGTAATGTAAATAAAATAAATGTATTAAATAATTTAAATACATTATTAGAAAGAGTTTAAGTTAGAATAAAAATGATATATTTGTTATGACAAAAAATATTAATGTGTTGGATTTGAGACCATACACCAAGATTTCATGAAAAAATCAATTATTATCAGATTTAGATAAAAACTATATTTAATTGTCAAGCAGACAATAGTGAACAATTTATCTTAAATAAAGGAAGCTGTCAAATGAATAAAAAGCAGACAAAATAGCCAAAAACAGTACTAACTAAAAACATGTAATAGGCATCTAATATTGTATAATTTATGAATTTCATGTTGCCAAAATGCAACCAAATTGCATTAGAAAGTTGTAAAATGATATAAAGCAACTATACTAATATATTTGACTAACTATAACATTGTAATAGTCAAGTTATCAAAATGTTTACCTATACCATGTATGGCTGAAGCCAATCATCCAGTACAAAAATAATCATATCTGGCTAAATACTTACATAATGCTAACAAAAATAAGATAGAAAGGTACAATACATCAGTATACCTTAATAAGGAACAAACTCAGTTGAAAGTAAAGTCAATTCTAAAAGAATTTAACTAATAAGGGTGAGATTTGTCACACTATGAAAAAAGGACATCTCAAGACCAATCAATGATGCTATGTCATCTTGTGATAAATATAATATATGTACAGAGTAACCAGGTATCACAAAAGATAGACAAAGTAATAAACTCTGTGTGTACACTAGTGAAATAATACATATATTAAAGAAAAAGACTAATCATTGTATTAGAAAACTGACAAGAATCTAGGCCATGAGCAGAGGCCATATAAAATTGTATTTATTTGTGTTTTATCTATGCTAAAATTTGTTTATTTTGTTGTAGGAAGGTAGTAGTATTAGATGTTCAGCTTGTGGAAGGAACTTAGTAACTCCACAACAATTTTTGTTATAATAATTGAGTTTTCAATGACAACAACTCAAGGTGAGAGTTGTATATTGTATTGTTTATTAGACTTAAGTTAATTAGAAACCAATCATATTTAGTATCGCTAGATTCAGTTGAAAACAGGGAATCTAAATGTATTAATGGCATAAAAATTGTGAGTACTAATGTAAAACTGTTTGATAAATACCAGAGTAATTTTTGAAATATCCTTAGTATGAAGAATAAGAAATTCGTTCTAAAAGCTTCTACGGAAGTGAAAATTGTTCCATGACATTCCATTTCGTTTATTCTCGAACAATCTAGAAAGAATTTTACACAAATATACCGGAAGTCGATGAAAACAGCCAACCTGAATTAGTATAAAAGAGAGACCAAATTCGACCCAAAAAACACTTGAAACTTGAACTCCAGAACTGATGCATCACCCACGACACTGATCAACTCAGCTAAGGCGAACCCGAGAGGCGAGAATTCGACAAGACCCGAAGAGAGGCTTTTTCCCGTACATAGACATACCGACTGACTTAACCTCAACAAGAATCTACGCCGAATGTGTCGCTGAAATAGAGCAGCGATACGGCAAATTTTAATAGAAATCACGCAGCCAGAACGTCCACGGCCCAGGAGGGACCAAAAATTTAAATAGAGAACGAATTCTGCTGTGTTCGCATAGACTGACTAACTTGACAATAATTCCCCCTAACACATACATACATACACATAACAAACACATACATAACAAACAATACAAACACAACATTACATACATAACAAACACATACACAACAAGCCTTTCTTCTCGTCAACATGGGAATCAGCGCTGCGGTGGCCGATTTCTGAATCAACGCTAAACAGATGATTCGTAGTGGCGGCGTTTGAACGATATTCTACTGCCAAACGTTCTGACAAAAAGTGCGGAAAAAGTAAACGATCGCAAAATTTGACTTTAAATAGATTCAGTGTACACCCGAAGAGGCGAGATTGAGAAACTACCCGAAAGGAGTGTCCAGTGCGAGAATAAATAACCATTGGAACGTTAGTTACCAAAATTAAAGTCATTTGTTACCTGGTTACATTTTATCACGCAGTTGTACTTCACACGCCACACATACACCTTCAAATCACTTAGTTTTTTTTTCTTGTAAGGCATCTAATTGATATGTCTTGGTAGTTCAAAGAAGTCACGTCCTGAGAGTAAAGATTTTTCACGTATTAAACTCATGCTTTTCAACTGAGTCAAAATCTGAAATATGCTAGCCGATACTTGATTGGATATATAAAAAATTGTCAATAACAATAACTTGTAAAATTTTTTCTCTGCAATTTTATAATTTTTTTCTATGAATGTTAGTCCTTCAGACGGTTTGTTTGTTTTTGAAGAATCATTAAACTTAACTGATTTTTCCAAGCTAAACTGACTTGTTTAAATTTTTTCGTAGATTTAAAAATTTTATCAATCACATTTTTTTTTCTTGGAACAAACGTTTCCAAGTGGCGCCCACAAAAAGCATAGTACTAAGTTGTGTTACAGGACTACATCACTGCAGAGGATCCAGTCAACAGAGTAAGTAACAAAAGTGCGCGGAGGTAACGCCCGACATTTTACAACACAGCACACACTTTAAGTCTTTCTTTTCGTTATAAATTGACGACACCAAAGTGAAGCTGTTAAAGAAGGAACACAATCTCTGTAAATTCTTTTTGTTATAATGTTGACTGTAATTTCACCTGTTTTCAATAGCTACAATATTTCTGCTGATAGACAATATCTATAACAGTTTTTTGAACTCAACGCTGACAAACATGATAGCACAGTATAAAAATAAATAACTTTTATAAGTTTATTTTTAGCCATAATATCGCTGTTATTAAAACAATTCTCCATATCTGGATTACAAAGGTGATCGCAGTAGTAACAACTCTGTAATGTGAACAAATTTGCAACAATCTATTGTGCAAGTGCTTACCATAGGTGCTTACCAAATTATAGTAAAATTACTACAAAAACAAAGATAATGTCATTTCAAGTCAAGGAACTAGTAGAAAAAAATACAATAACTAATGATCAAATTATAGAACAGGCAAGTCACTTTAACTATTTGCAAACAATATTGGCGATGAAACAAACTAAGATATTGATCTTATGTTTGGCAATATCCAGACAATCTCTGAGTCAATCAATCGTATTTTTTGAAACAATGTCCGCCAAGATACAAAATTGAAGTTTTACAATTTCATTGGGGTGCCTGCAATGTCTTATGTGTGAATTTTTTACGACAACCAAGAAATACAAGTCTCTGAAATAACCTTTTTAATAGGGAATTAAAGATTTTCTAAAAATAATCACAAAACAAAGTTGTAAGAGATTAATTACATGTCTTCAACTTTAATCAAATATTAAAAATTATAAACAACGATGGAAAGAACACTTAGAAAGAATGTCATCGCTAAGACTAGCCAAAATAGTATGTAAATATAATCCTATAAATCACATGTAGGTGAGTAGCGCAGTAATACCACAACTAAAGGTTCAGTAATAATTATAATTTAAAATTAACAATTATTGAAATAATAAATACTAAAATCTCTAGTACAGTTCAATGTAATACCAATTAACGTATTCTTTATACACAATTAATTTCTATTATTTAACATTTAGTAAAAAGGATAAAATCTTTTAAAACTAACTTTATGAGGTAGGATGGAGTTGCTATTAACAAAACTGCTAAAATTAAAACAAAACATTCGATGATTGTAGTAATCAGCTTACCTTGCTAGACTACCATGATTTGTATTCTGTGATTGTAATTGTTTTGCTTCTAAAAATTCGTCCTTCTCTTCTCCTGAATGTAGTTCGTTAACGTTGATTCATTATAGTACTTTTTTGACTACACATACTTCGTCTTAGTTAATATCTAAAACAAAACTTGCAACCAACTATTTTCAATTACACACGCACGCACACACATATAATGCAACAAAACAAAGGATGATGATCTAGAATAAGTATATCAGAGCATGGATGACGGACATTAGCATGTTTTAGATTGATTTATGCAATTTTTGTCAATTAGCTATAAGTTCTGTATTTAGTGATGGATAAGGACTGTGTTATACCAAATTCTTTGCATACTTTGGCTCTGTAATGTCCTGTACTTTGTTTGTGAATATGTGCGCGCGTTCGCGTGTGGTGAACCTTCGTTTTTATATCTTCCGCGTTTGTTATCCGATCGGCATGAGACTTGGACAGTGAATTATTTATAAAAATAGCTACATTTTCTTTATACTCTGTTGTTCTCAGCTATTCTTTAAATCTTGTTTTTTGGTAATTGAAAACTCAACTTTTCACTCTTATCTATTGAAGGATAATAAAAATTCTAGATAAAATCTGAGCAGGTACTCGCAGATTTATACAAAGGTTTGCCTGCAACGCGTCCCCTAAATTCAGTCAGATCCGTTGGTTGTTATGTGTACTTCGAGGCAGTTCATCGAAAGCCGTTGCATAGTGAACGTGTGTTCTTCGTCGAGAGTTTTTCTTGTTCGAACTGGTTTAATCTAGAGTAACTCTAAATCTTGGCACTCTTTTCGAGTTTGTCGATTAGAACCAAGTGGGTGAACTACCAGTTATAAAATATTCAAGTGCTATTACGTGTTAGTGGAAGATTTTCCGCTTAGGGAGATTTATCTACCGTGACAAATTCTTACTAAAGCGGAACACTTCAAGAATATCCAGAAGGTGTAAGTAATACACACCACTTTTAAAGAATAACATTCATTATCACCCTGAGTAACAATAATTAATAATAACCAATTGCGAGCGAGTAAACAAACGATTCGGAAAGTGACAATACGTGTGTAAAATCTGCATTAGTGTTATCAGTTGTTGGGCGAACCCCAGCGCAGAGAGAGAGAGAGAGAGAGTGAGAGAGCAGACCGGCGATCATTGCAGAGAGGGGCGTAGCAGCGACGGAGGGAGTGACGTCACGCCGAGTGTAAAGGAATTCTACGTTTCAAGTAAAACTTACTAAAGCTGAACTATATAAACTCTTTGGTAACAAATAAAATACTATAGGCCTACATGACATTTTGTGTAATTTAAATATATCGTATAAACAATAATTTACTTGTGGTATAAATAAATAATTATTCTACACATCCAATATAGATTTGTGCGTAATTTAAACACACATAATTATCCTATGCGAAAATATTTATTTGTATCGTCGGAATATATATATATATATATTTTTTATATATATATATATAGGCCTACATGACATTTTGTGTAATTTAAATATATCGTATAAAAAATAATTTACTTGTGGTATAAATAAATAATTATTCTACACATCCAATATAGATTTGTGCGTAATTTAAACACACATAATTATCCTATGCGAAAATATTTATTTGTATCGTCGGAATATATATATATATATATATTTTTTTTTTGCAACAGTACACAGGATATTAAGTTCATTTAAGCGGAATACTAATGCTATATAACATTTTCTGATGGCCATAGACATGTTTTAAATTGATTTTGTTCTTTCTTAGTCATACGTTTTGAACCAAGCTATGTTTAAAAAAATTATGTTATGTCATTATATTCTCTTTTATATCATGAAAAATATTTGTGTGTAAGTGCGCGGGTGCGCGTGTGATTTACATTTTATTTAATAACTTCTAGGAAAATTAACATTTCGTTCTGAAACTTAGAGAGAGTACTCTCATGATTATATGTACATTTTCCTTATACTCTACAACTGTAATTTTTATATGGTTTTTAAAAATAAATCAGTCTACTTTTATTCTCGTTATCTCCTAGAAAGTAATAAAATTTGTAGATTAAATCTGGACAGGCCTTTACAGAATTGGACAGAGTTTAAGCCTGATTTCAGTCTATCTGTATTCTCGCCTGTGACGTTGTTAGATTTTCCTCCAATCAGACAGTCTAAAATTTATTGGAGACGGACGCTTTCAGCGGACGGACCGTTCAGTTCCTTCCAAAGGCTCGTTATAGAAAGACGTACTCGCTGCCACGAGTTTTTTGACAAGACAGGTTGTTTTCCTGCAGACTTAGAATTGGTTCACTGAGCGAGTTCTTCGTAACCATTACCACTTACAGAACGCAATTAATAAATAGATCATACTAGTGCTTTCCCGCATACAGTGGAAGATATCCGCCAGGGGCAAAATATCTGCCGAGATATTTTGATAGTTACGCGAGAACACTTTAAGAAACCGGAGTTTGTGTAAGATCAATACACGATCTATTTTACCCGGTTAAAATCCCTGAGATTAAGTAAATTTAAATTGTAAACAGTAACAGTTTGTATCCCAGTGTGCGTGTCTGCAACGATGTGAATTGTCAGCGTTAGTGATCTTAGAACGGTCGACGTGCAAAGTTGCAGCTGTCCAGTCGAACTGCGTGCTGGGCGTCAGAGGCTACGCAAACAGTGGAATTCTACGCAACAAGTAACATAGTTGTAAAACAAGCCCATAGACTCAATTATTGAAAGAAAAATTTTTTATAAACAATTAAATATTATAAAGTAATAAGACAGTAGTAAATTTAATGTTTTAATTTAATTATTTTTCTTACCTCCAGATATAGATACTGTTATAATTATTTCAGTATTACCTATCTATGCAGTTTTAACTGGTATCGTAGCAATATGTATATGTAAGCTATGTAACTTGCTATTCTAATTTAAAAAAAATAAAAACATTCACTATTTCAAAACTATTTACAATTGCTGGCAGCAGTTAAAGTAAATTGCAAAATGTTGCGTGAAATTAGGCTTTAGGAGCGGATAACCATGCCTCTGTAATTTGTAGACTATGATGTTAGTGTAACAACTGCGTTTGTTTTTATTCTGACAAAGCAATATCATTTACTTTTAATTGCAAAGAGAAACGTTTAGCAATCTGCGCAGACCTGCCTCTGATTACAGTTTAGTCTATCACGAAGCGCAGTAAACTGGCATATAAAGTAGTAATGCTCGCTTACACCCAGCGACAGTATATACGATAATAATGTTTTATATATCAATGTAGCTTGGTACAAGGCATTGGTGTAGTTTGCTCTTGTAATATTCAGATAACAAAATAACGTTAAAACAAATTGCTTCATATATCACAATTACAGTTTTAATTTAATGTAAGTTTCACCTAGTGGAATTAATTGAACGTCAACTAATTCTCACTTTTCTGTTGGAAAATGTTACGGGGAAAGAATTTAATCATTTCATATAAAGCAAACATAAAAATTTTTGTAATATATTTAGTGTAAATTACTGGTCACAAAAAGAATCGAAATTGATAATGATTGTCTGTGGATTGCGATGAGAATCAATAAAGTGGGACACTTTCTGAAAGTACAACAATATATCGGATCTGTATATAATGTAATACACTAACATTACATGGCGACCCTATCACTCTGTATATTAGTATCGCTGTGGACAGCAGTACAGCTGCGATCAGCCTAGTCAACGCTATCCGGCACTCCATGTCTCCGACATGTACCATTCGAGACTGGCATTACTTTAACTTAGCTGTTTTAGATACGAGTGTTTTTAAATGTCCCTTTTCTGACTCCTACCTTTTCAATAGCTAATACTACTTGTAGGGTAATGGTATTGTATAGATTTGTCATCGTTCTTTTTGTTTACTCTTAGAATGGAGCCTGATGTATACAAAACGGGGTGGTAATAAAAAACAGATGCATGTAAAGTACAAAGTTAAATTATCTAAACAGACCCAAAGAATTAACCTTATTTTTGTTATATTAAACCAAATTGTATTTTTAAAACGGCTGTTGATATATTTGTATGCAACTAATAATAATTATTTGCGAACTACTTTATGTCTAGCGGAAGACTTATTGATTGGGACACTCATCTAACCAATCCAGTTCAAGTCCAAGCGCATACTTTTGTTTGCATCAGTATACCCGTAAGTGTGGACAAATTTGAGGCACATTGCTTGTTTCGTCTTCAAATTATATCTCTCCACATTACTCTTAGCCACCCTGTATCGCCTGATTCAAGTTTTTTCTTTTCCTACAGGATGACTTTGGTAGCCAACTGTGCACCTGTACAGACGTTACGACAGGATGACTTTGGTAGCCAACTGTGCACCTGTACAGACGTTACGACAGGATGACTTTCGTAGCCAACTGTGAGCCTGTACAGACGTTACGACAGGATGACTTTGGTAGCCAACTGTGAGCCTGTACAGACGTTACGACAGGATGACTTTGGTAGCCAACTGTGAGCCTGTACAGACGTTACGACAGGATGACTTTGGTAGCCAACTGTGAGCCTGTACAGACGTTACGACAGGATGACTTTGGTAGCCAACTGTGCACCTGTACAGACGTTACGACAGGATGACTTTGGTAGCCAACTGTGCACCTGTACAGACGTTACGACAGGATGACTTTGGTAGCCAACTGTGAGCCTGTACAGACGTTACGACAGGATGACTTTGGTAGCCAACTGTGAGCCTGTACAGACGTTACGACAGGATGACTTTGGTAGCCAACTGTGCACCTGTACAGACGTTACGACAGGATGACTTTGGTAGCCAACTGTGAGCCTGTACAGACGTTACGACAGGATGACTTTGGTAGCCAACTGTGAGCCTGTACAGACGTTACGACAGGATGACTTTGGTAGCCAACTGTGCACCTGTACAGACGTTACGACAGGATGACTTTGGTAGCCAACTGTGAGCCTGTACAGACGTTACGACAGGATGACGTTGGTAGCCAACTGTGCACCTGTACAGACGTTACGACAAGATGACTTTGGTAGCCAACTGTGCACCTGTACAGACGTTACGACAGGATGACTTTGGTAGCAAACTGTGAGCCTGTACAGACGTTACGACAGGATGACTTTGGTAGCCAACTGTGAGCCTGTACAGACGTTACGACGGGATGACTTTGGTAGCCAACTGTGCGCCTGTAAAGACGTTACGACAGGATGACTTTGGTAGCCAACTGTGCACCTGTACAGACGTTACGACAGGATGACTTTGGTAGCCAACTGTAAGCCTGTACAGACGTTACGACAGGATGACTTTGGTAGCCAACTGTGCACCTGTACAGACGTTACGACAGGATGACTTTGGTAGCCAACTGTGAGCCTGTACAGACGTTACGACAGGATGACTTTGGTAGCCAACTGTGCGCCTGTAAAGACGTTACGACAGGATGACTTTGGTAGCCAACTGTGCACCTGTACAGACGTTACGACAGGATGACTTTGGTAGCCAACTGTGAGCCTGTACAGACGTTACGACAGGATGACTTTGGTAGCCAACTGTGAGCCTGTACAGACGTTACGACAGGATGACTTTGGTAGCCAACTGTGCACCTGTACAGACGTTACGACAGGATGACTTTGGTAGCCAACTATGAGCCTGTACAGACGTTACGACAGGATGACTTTGGTAGCCAACTGTGCGCCTGTAAAGACGTTACGACGGTTCAACTTCATATTTCTGAGTTGTATCGTTTGTGGAGGATACCCGTTGCTAATGTCCTCAATATTCTATCGATTTTGCCTTGTACAATCATATGTTAATCTTAGACAAAATATTCTTGAACTTTGAATTTCGTTTGTAATCTTCGTTCTACGCGACCCCGATTAGCACCCATACATTAACACAGGCACAGCAGTTTTTTTTAAATATTGTCTTTGTTTCTGTTCTTGTTTTTAATTCAAAGTAGCACATTTCATGTCACGGGTTATCTGAAAACTTCTATAAGATCGCGATCACATCCTACCTTATTTTGCCATCAAGACTGATAACGCATACTAAATAATTAAAATCAGAGACTCTTGAAAATGTTCCCTAAAAGACAAGTTCAAAGTTCCCTCACTTGATTCTTTCCAAGAATCCATGATTTTTGTTTTCTTTTTTGACATTTTAAAATTTTACCAAATTCAAATATGCTTTAGAAGGTGTAAAAAATAATACAACAAATCAATAACAATACAACATGTAGTTTGTTTTATGAAGATTCTACGTATAGTCTGTATCTAAATTAGTGTTCTTGTTAAGTTTAATTCCTCCACTACAACGTTGTCCCCATACTTAGATAAAGTTATTAATATAGATATTCCAACAGGTGAGGTTTACATATAAAACAATAACTTACTCATAACATACTCAATAACATAATGCATAATATGCATATACTCATGATATATGATAGCATATTACAAGGAGAATTGGCTTAAGTAAAGATTGCTTCTTGAGACATTGTCAAATTGACAGTAAGAATCATGTGAAAATTGTTAGATTTAGTTGATTTTTGACCTTATAAAAAATAACGAGTGTTGTGAAATAGTGCAAACTAATGCGTAGGCATATGGCGAGTGCGGTGTGCGCGTGTGAATAACGGTGTTACAAAATACCAATAAATACGGATTAAATTAAATAATTTTGTGTAAACCAAATATCCCACATATGACTTACACCAGAATGTGCATAAAATAATGACCTATCTGGTAGTAATATTAGTTAATAATTTAAAGAAAGAAATATATGAGTTTTTTCATAAAAAAGCTTTATGATTGAAAAGGAGAGCAATAAAATTATACAGGTTTTATTTGCACATTTTACATTGTTCGTAGACAATATGTTACTTAAAGAGCGTCATCTGCACTAGCGCCGTAAGGTGAGGGAACCTTTTGATCAATGAAATTGGCTAATGCACTAGTTGATTTGAGCCTTGATTGGATGTAAGTCAGTCCAGGTTTAATCACAGAAAAAACAGTCTCGTTGAACTCAGTAATGTGTAATCGTGTCTTCTGATTTAGGACGATAGGTCTATCAAGAGTAACGAGCACGTGTATTAAAGTTTGCGAATAAATAATCTCAAGTTCTATTACGGTACAGTTCAAGATTGTCGGTTCAGGGTTTATATGAACACGTCAAGTTAGCCGGAGTAGTGTATTGTTTATACACCAAATAAATCATTAATAAGTAGTAATTCACTACTGTTTGTTAAAATACTAAATTTGGAAAACGACCCTGAACGCTGAGAGCAGAAGGAGATCCTGAAGGATAGACAAGAGGGAGATTAGTAATCCTAAATATCTACCTGACAGAAACATCTGTCGACGATTATAAAAACCACGAGGAGCAACTTGCATCGTTAGTCAAGCAAGGGAAGTGAAATCGTTTAAATAAACTCAACTTAAAACAATCATAAACGAAAAGACACAAAAAAGCTTGTAGACATTAAGATTTATGTAATTATAATAGATGAGAGAATTATTTTGAGTGTAAAAATATGTCAACAGAAACTGTTAATTATTTTTATTTGCAACAGAAACAGTAATTTATTTTATTTGTATAAGAAACGGTCAAATATTTTTCTGTTATCATAAAATATACTAAAATATTTGTGCAATTTAAAAAATTAAGGGAAACCTTTAATAAAAACCAAAGCATTCTACTATCTAAATATCAACTACATTTTCTATGCGACCTTGTATATCGCAATATACATATATAAATCTGTAGGCAACATGCTGCACTGTTGTCTTATCCCTTTAATTACTAAATGTTTTCGGTCGTTATCTTCTCTCTATTACTATTACTTTACAGTTACAATATAAATTTCTAACCAATTTTTTGAAATGCTGTAGGTAAACACAACATTCCATAATTTAAACAATGTTTTAGCAATATTACGAAGTTGCTCAACACGTACACATTTTCCTGGTTTTTATTTAACTGTAACACAACCGTTTAATTTTGTTTAAACATTAAATTATTATTTAACAGAGAAATATACATACTGTTCATTCAGTCATACGCTTTTTGGAAATCGACAAATGCAACATGAATCTAAACACTGATTTCTCTCGGTTTACAAATATATGTGTCATGATAAATACGTTATTTATTGTTGACCCTGCTGACCTGAATACATTTTGCTGTTCTCCTATTAAAGTTTTAGCTATTACCTCGGGCGGTTTATTTAAAATTTTAAAACGTACTTAATACACAATTTTAAGAAGACTAAACCTGTATAATTCTTACATGCTATACGAATCCCATTATTAAATAGGGATATAACCTCTGCTGTTTTTTAGGTTTATAGAACTTGAATAGTTAGCCAACATCGGTTTAATAAATGCAACAGTCTCTAAAGAAAGAGTGTGCCACTGTATTTTAATAGTTCCACGCTGATACCATCAGAACCCGCTGTCTTTGTAGTTTTTTCTCTATTTTATGCTTCTACTAATCCCTCTATTGTTACCAAGTCAATACCTTTAACTGCCAGAGCCTCACCATTTACTGGCGACTTTTTCTCCCCTTATTATAGCCAGAGCTCTCTAGATTGTATAGTGTTCTATCCAACTGTCATTCCCTATTACATTTATTTTGACCACATGTTTTTTAGATTTAGTCAAATGCTTTAGAATTTAGTATGAAAATTATTGTCGACAACTTTCATCAGGCTCTGTTCTACTTTTGAACTTATTCCATAATAAAATTGTTGTTAGGTTTTCTGTAATAACTTGCTTTGCCTCGTTCCTTTTATCCGACTATTATTAGATTATAGTTGTGGGAAGGCTTACACGGCCGGTGTCATTTGAATTAAAACTAGTTAACTAGTTGCCGTACCAACATATTGGTGTTGAAAGAATTATTCTGTTATTTAAAATAGTCCAGTGACCCATGTAATCACTTAGTTGGACCTATCAAAGCGATTTACCCAGATTTTGAAATAAAATAAAAGATTTCGTGTTACCGTTCTAAATATAGAGCAGTAAGAACAATAATGTTATAGCTGAAACAGGTGATGATGAGTTACATGATTTCATGATGAAAAATACCCTTATCGTTATAGTAGACGAGTCAACTAATAGTTCTTCTAATGGACACTTAGCTGTAGTTGTGAGCACAATCTTAATTAATCTTGATCTGTGGGATTGTAGATGGAAATGCTTAGGTCATTTACAAAATATTATACATTTTTTTTAATAAACATCGTGCTCCGTATAAAATACAACTTGATAATATTTTCAGATAATGGTCTGAATACCGAGATAAAAAATAATTTAAAAGTAGACTTACACAATATTTTTGTCATTGAGTATGTCTGTCACTCTGGTTTTGTGTACTTCATACACCTGTGAGAAACTAACAAGATTTATTTAGGAGTATGTACACATACTTTCAATAAAGTCTAAAAAGGCGAAACCAATTACAGCCTTTTCAAAATTTGCAAAATTTAAACTTCGTAGATTGTTTAGGCCCTAACAAAGTAAACGGTTACTTTTGCTGGCATGTGTTGAAAAAGTTGTCAAAGAGTACCCAGAATTATTATAGTATTCTAAAGTGAATACTTAATTCAAGACAACGCATTTATGAAATATTAACACTTGTAAATAAATTATATAGTCTGTTTTTTGTAATACGTTCAACGTATTTTAATGCAAATGAAAATAAAATTTTAATCAGCTGAACCTAAGATTTACTTTCACTGTAGCAGATCCACAACAGTAATAAGACCATCTTTAAATTTTGCATTGATTCAAATTATGTAAGTAGGACAGACGTAAACCAGCAAGTATGTCTGCTAATTTCATGCAACTAAATAATGTTTATGTTGATGCAAAATTCATCACTGAAAAGTAATAAACAAAATCTCTCACTAGAAGAAATATAAAATTTAAAGAAGTTGCTTTAAGTTTTACGTTATATATGCTTACCAAATTTACAGTCGATATTTATCTAACAGCGACAATGATGTTAAATTTGTATATAAAGTGTTAAAAATCTGGAAATTTTGGACAGGAAAATATTGAATACATTCAATCACTGGCTTCAGCAAAAGTAGAAGCAGCGGCTGCCTTTCAGAAAAGTATTGAAATAAACATTAAAAATGTATACACGGAATAGAGAATCCTTACCAATTCAAATGTTAAAACTGGTAGACATGAAAATTTATTCAGATATTGGAGAGTTATTTAGTTAAAATTCAAAGAATGGGAATGATACTAAACCTTTCAAACTTTAAATACTTTTCAATATTATATATTTAATTTACCTTCTTTGTGTGTTTGGAAATCGTTTTTAGTGCAACTATTATTATTAAAAACAAAAACAGAAATAAAGTAGGTGCTGTGGTCCATTTTGTTACATACAAAAAAGGTGTAAGCGAACAAGCAAATGCTGTTTCGATTTTACTCTACATGTTTTAACGCTGATGAAACATAGCAACGGAATGTACATACACTTCAATAATGTGTGATTGAGTGTAAATTGTTTTTGTTACTTGAACTATTTAAAAGATACTAAGTATAGAGAAATATGTAAATAAATTATAATAAAATAAGTGCACGAATAGGATTTCAAGAATTATTCAGAATGATCCTCAGCAAGTGAGAATATTTGCTTTCATCACATTTAAAATGCTGTTTAATATTAACATTATTTTTTAACAGTATTTAGGCACCACAAATAAACTCATACTGTCTGAAATACGAGGGACGTCCAGAAAGTAAGAATACAACACTTGTTAAAAATCGAAAAATGAATATATTTTAATGAAATTTACAGGGTATGTGCCAAAATATTTTATCACTTCTCCACGTAATCGCCGTTGAGGTCAATGCACTTTTGAAGCCTGGGCACCAGCTTTTGTACACCCTCGTCATATACCTTCCGCTCCACCTCCTTAAGCCACTTTTTCACAGTCTCCATGACCTCCTCATCGTTCAAAAATCGCTGTCTACCCAAGAACTCCTTCAATTTGGTGAAAAGATGGTAATCCGAGGGTGCCAGTTCCGGGGAGTAAGGTGGGTGAGTCACAATGTCCCATCCAAACGACACGAGCAGGTCCTGAGTGAGCCGGGCGGTATGGGGTCTGGCGTTGTGATGAAGGAGTGACACACAACGAGTCAGCATTCCCCTCGTTTTGTCTTTGATTTTTTTTTCAACTTCTTTAGGGTCTCACAATATGCAGCAGCATTGATGGTGGTCCCTTTGGGCATGAAATCGACCAACAAGATCCCGTTCCGGTCCCAAAAGACGGATGCCATAATTTTCCTCTGTGAAGACTGAACTTTGAATTTTTGGATGTTGGCGAATGGGTATGGCGCCACTGCAGAGACTGTCTTTTTGACTCAGGAGTATAGTGACACACCCACATTTCGTCCCCAGTCACCATTGAGTCGAGAAAGGATTCACCCTCAGTTTGAAATCTCACACCTGCGGTACGTGGAGCAAACGGGGGACAAACTGGTTGACGTGTTAAGCTGCTGCAACGACATTTCGTAACGGACTGAGGCGCTCGATGTCTCATTTTGACCGTTAAGACCCCATCTACACGTCACGGGTGCCAATGTTGAAAAAAAATTTCCCTATGTCCTACACAGCCCTTGTATTCTAATTTTCTGGATGTCCCTCGTATGACACTTTGCATAATAACACGTAATTGTGGCAGTGGGGATTTTTATAGGGAAGTGGGGACACTTTGGCTATCTATGTGGGAAAGAAGACTGATTTGCCTAGCAACACTGTAATTGCTCGTCCGGTGTTAGTCCTAGTGCCTTACAAATAAACTCTTGTTCAATGAAAATTCATGGATGACAATGGAAATAATTAGTGAGCGGTACCAAAGTGTAATAATTTAATGAAAGCTTACTCACGAATTATTATTCGTTTAAAACTGACTGTTCTTTGAATCAATGGGAATCACAGTTAAACCTTTTTTCTCTACAATTGAACATTTTAAATTCCGCACGCGATCAAAGCGTTATACATTATTTGCCGTTGTTCCAATTTCACATCGTTAAAAGGATTAAAACATAAATACTTCTTTGGCACACTTCCAAACACTCACTTTTAATTTATATTCACTGACCTCATGAGGCTGGTAGATAGAAGACCACTCTCATATAATTGCTTTTTCAAGCTTCCGTTCAGAGTTAACTATTTAAAGACTAACATGACTGCTTTTGTGTTGCTGTGTGTGTCTGTGTTTTCTAGAATTTTTAAGTTCTTAATTACATTTATTTTAACGTTGTAAATTGAGAGATGGCTTGATCATGTAAGTTATAGACACAATTGTAATAAAAAATAAAGTTGTATTATGAGGTCCGTGTTATATTCAAAAAATTTTACGGGAACCAGTTTTATTTATTTAATTTTGAAAAATGGTCAAAATAATTACGAAGTGACTACCTACAAACGGCAAATATAAATCGGGGTATATTACAAAGTCTGGAATTGCAATGTTCAATATATTATTATGCAATAAAAATATCATGGCTCAATCGGGTAGTAGTCATGTGTTAAGTAGAAAGAATATTGCTGTATGGAACAAAGTCGTGAACTGGGAACATAAGTCAAAGAGAAAAACTGTGACATACGGATTTAGTTTGTTGGGAAAAAGCACTAAAAAAGCCTGCGTAGTCGTAAATAAGGAATAGTGTGATAAAAGAAGTGATGCATACTGAGAATAGTCATCATCATCTTTACATCATGAAGAAGAAGAAGAAGAAGAAGAAGAAGAAGAAGAAGAAGAAGAAGAAGAAGAAGAAGAAGAAGAAGAAGAAGAAGAAGAAGAAGAAGAAGAAGAAGAAGAAGAAGAAGAAGAAGAAGAAGAAGAAGAAGAAGAAGAAAGAAGAAGAAGAAGAAAAGCCGGTTTAATTGAAGAAGAAAAAGAAAGAGGTCGTCAGCCTGAGAGTTGTGAGGACGGAGTGGGACAAAGTGCGGACACGTGATAACACGAAGCAGACGTAATGGACAGCCAACTCTAAACTAGAAGTATTAGTTAAAGAAGTATCGGAACGTGTGGTTGAGATATATTTTGTAATTATGGGATGCATACGTACGAGGGTACGGTGAAACGTTATGGGCCTGACACAGACATAGGGCTACTGTGCTCATTATTTAGACCATGTTGTATGATTTCAACTTTGTACGTCTTGTTTCGATGGTTTTAAGTCAATAAGTTGTTTATTATTAGTAACACAACACATTCCGCTGTAACACATTCCACACATCACGGAACACATTCCACTGTAAGTCATTCCGGGCACCATTGGATAAACTGAAAATTTGTCCTGTCGTTAAATTTAAATTTCATAGATTTAGCTAAAACCGATATGAAAAAGGAGCTGTGTTCAAACTTCGGATACTCTTGTCCATCGAAAAGAAAGGATGAGCACTGGGTTATTGTTTTTAAATGGGTCTGACAAGCACTACTGACCACCCACCTGTTGTACGTCCAATTGAAGTGATTGTGCCAGAAAAAATAGAAGAAAATCCATAAAATAGTTAGGTAGATAGTAGAATGAAACTGACCGAAGTAGCTGAGACTGCTGGTATGTCGACGGAACCTGTCCGCAGTATCTTACACGAACATCTGTGTATGACAAAGCTGTACGCTGTATGGGTGCCTCGTTTGCTGACACTCGACCCAAAAATTGTCGAAAGGACAATAAATAAATCGCTCCAATAAATAAGGACTCGTTCCAATAAATTGTCGCGGCTAAAATCAAAACATTGAGTTGCTTCCTCAGCCACCATACTTGTTTTATTTAGCTCCAAGTGACTTCTACCTCTTTGTAACATGAAAAATTACTAGGTGGGAAAACATTTACAATCAAGTCAGCGATGCTATAATTGGCTATTTTGAGGACCTCGACAAATCGGCTTATTGGTCTGACATAACCACTTTAGAATATCGTTGGAACAAATGTATAGAACTAAATACAGACTATGTTGAGGAATGAATGCAAATTAATCCAAAAAAATGTTGTTTCCCTACTCAGGCCTGGGACTTTTTACCTACCCTCGTAATTTGGTTGAAGGAGAACGCGGAAATGAAAAAAAAACTAAAAGCACAAAATAAAATTTAACTCTTTTACGTATGTGTTGATTACATTAGTAAACTTATATATTACTTTGAGTACGTTTTCTAAACTTCTAATACTTGCAACGTTAACTACGTTAAGAACGTCAGCTTATAGTTTCCTACGTAGCATAGTTTTGAGTACCTAATTACAAAAAATTTACGTTTATAACAATAGCTACGAAATTAGTCAAAAATATAATGGAAATTTTAAAACTGCGTTCACTGTAAGCAATGAAATGCAGCGTCTAGTTCGTTACAAAAATATAATAACCTGTCTTATTACCAAAGATGATAGTCTGTCGCTACAAGAATAACAAATTGTGAAGTAATCTGCTGATATATAGATTAATTTTAATGGTTTGTGTCTATTAATACAACATGACTAGGTTTACATTTTAGACTTGTAAGAATCCCTTCAACAAAATTATAAATTCAAATACAGGATGCAAAATAATACTGAAATTTGTATGGATTCCAACTCCCCGATCACAACACCTTCCTCTTCTTATTGTTCACAAACCTCTCCGTATTTGGTAACATGTAAAAATCTATTACAAGAGGATTCTACTTGATTGTAACAATATTCTCCCTTGTATTTTCTGTGTTATTCATTTTTGTGCTATACAAGGTGGTCTACGGCAATCTGATGAATTTTAAAGTTCCACAGGTTGACAATCCCGATGCCATTCAATAAGAATTCGGACTAGCTGTGGCTTCGCATACCTGACGCCATTTCAGATACAATGGAGCAGAGGACTGCTACACGCCGTGATTTGTAGTGTAAACTTACTTAAAAAATTGTGATTCAGTTGTTATTACGTAGCGATTATTCCGACGTCACTTTAATATTTAGGCCACGGTGCTGTTCCTAGCCGCAGTACGATAAAGTTGTAGATAAAAAATTTTCAATCTACTGCTTCTGCAGTGAAAAATAAACCATCAGGCCAAGAGTACTCCGTGAGAACCACTCCAAACAGGACAATCGTTGACAGTCACTTCTGCTCAATACACAGTGAAGTTACAGGAATTCCTTGTTTTTCAACTGACTTGTCGTGCGACAGACTTTAACGCTGTGTGGTTCCAGCTGGACGGAGCAACAGTCTACACTGCCAGAGCATCCGTGGCGGTAGTTCGAGAGATGTTTCCTGGCCACGCTTATTCCAGAGGAGGAGGTGTTGTATGGCCGGCACGATCTCCAGATCATGATGTCAGTATGCAATTCTTTTCTGTAGATACCTCAAGTTTAGAGTTTAGGTTTCATAATAAACCTAACGACACTAACGAACTCAAGGCCTCCATACACGTAGATATCACAGCCACGACAAACAGCATGATGCATAAACTACGGGACAGACTCCAGCAATGCATACAAAATGATGACAGAGGTCTTATTTTAAAAATGAACTTACACCTCTAAAAAGCATCAAATTTTTTGAAATTACATAATAAAACAAAATTAAATCAAAAATAGTTTAAATTAATTATTTTAATTTTAAAATCATCAGATTACCGTGGACCATCCAATATTATTTCTCGTGCATATAAAACATCAGTCTTCAAAGTGTATGTTATTTATTAACGGCTCACACTTCATTTAATGGCGTCTGAATTTCAACATGAGTTTATGACTGCTACAGTGGAGAAATGCCGTGTTTGCGCCCACAATAATGTTTTACGTTCCGGTGGATAACGAGTGCAATACAACCACACACTACTGTAAAACATTGATAACTTTACGGTTTTCCTCATACCGTAGTAAAACGCACACTGAGAACTTTGCCATACGATAGTAAAATGCACACTGCAAACTTTCCTAAGATTGCATTACAAGTAACTGTTTTACAAATATGGAAAACAATTTGATGATTAATCAGAGAACGTGATAATTATTTAAAAGATGCCTGTAAAATATGTCACACTAGATTTTTATAAAACGACTTATCAGTTCCGACAAAAAGCGACTATCAGTTTTGCAATACGTGGTAACAAATTAGCTCTTAAGATGACTGCTAATAAAACTAATTTGACGGGAAATTTATTATTTGAATGATTATAAAATTACTTACAATCTCTAGAAGCTGAAATCTTCATCTAAAGTCTCAGAGACTGGACGCTTAGACTGTTCCAGTTTCAATCGTTCCACCCCCCGTAAGTCTTCCTAAACATGTTTGACATGTAAGCTTGTATTACAACGCTACTTTCAAATTCGTCTCTCTCTCTCTACAGATGCTATCTCAATTTTGTCTGCATAACAACAAAGTTATCCATGACACACCTCACACAACTGTTATTAACATGACATCTCTGGAGCTTCAATTTATCTTTCTCACTTTTCTTTACACCCATACATGCGTCAGGACCTTCCTTAGTTTCTTGTTACTCTAGTAGTTTGTTGAATGATTTGAAACTAGAGGTCGTTGCTGTTGGGGTTTCTATAATGACGTAACTGACATCGTTTCCAAAATAATTGAGGTGGTTAACTGTTAGTACATTCGACCAACATTGTGTATTTTACTTTAGGTATGTTTTGAAAGTTTAAAGGTCTTCTTCGTCTTCTCCACTTCTCGTAGTAGGCACTTTGCCTGTTCCGTCTTCACAGAGTATCTTTCCATTTCGTTTTTGGTCTTCCTACGTCTCTTGCACCGAAGTGTCTATATCGAAAAGCAACATTAAGTAGTCGTCAATCCTCCATTCTCTCCAGATGCTGTAACCATTCCCTGGTGTAGATTTTATCATTTATAAAGAATACCTGTAGCTCCTCTCTAATATTTTTATTCGCCAAACAATTCTGTCTCATCTAACTGTTTGTTCTTCTTAAAAACTTTATTTCCAAAGTTTGAAGCTGAGTTTTAATCTTCTTTGTAGGGACCTATGTTTTACATCCGTATAGTAAAACAGCCACTGCCATTGTTTTATAAAATTTAAGCCTTATCTCTTACCTTGTATTATTTGCTCAACGTTCTATGTATGACGCAATATATTATCTGAATCCTCAATATCTTTGTAGTGATATCTCGGCCTTTGTGTTTCTCAATACTGATAGTGCAACCCAGGCAACACCATAGTGCATAAGTCAGAGACTTTTTCCAAAACTGTTCTATCTTTTGAAAATCATATTGCAAAAAATACGATTTAAACGATGCTAATAATACTGCATCTCATCCTCTGCTACGTTTAAAGATATTACTTTTATTTTCTGTATGGACAACGTCATATTTCGCTCAGTGGTAATATACACAACTTACACATATAAACCTTGTATTGTAGCGAGCTATAAATTTCTGCTACAGTGCAAACGGTTCTTACCATTTTGATAGACTCCGAGAAGTTGCATCATTATTAGTTTCATGAGTTTTGCTACTTTGACGATTGGAGAAGTAGAAAAGGTGGAAATTACTTAGCTCAGAAAGCTCAAAAAGCTCTTCGCTCGTGAAACGACGAAAAAAGCTTTCTACGACTGGAAAACGTTGGCGACAAAAATATTGGATGACAGTATTTCATGCCTTTTTACTGTGAACGATGGTTCCGTGTTTTTAGTACACGCTGCTTAATTTATTCATTTTCCAGGAGGTAGAATACCAAGTAGGATTTTGACACAATTAACAGAGGAAAGATGTTGGAACATCAATTATCACTTCATATAACAAAGAAACTGGTAAAACTCGTTGAAGTAACTATGGCTGGTACCGAAGCAACGATAGGAGATGACTTTCACTTCATATTTACATTACCGATAACCACATATGCATTGTTCTCTTTATTCTTTGACTTATTTTAAGAATCAGCAATCAAGAAGATGGGAATTATGAGATATAGAGAAAGAATACCACAAAAAACCTTGCTTAAGCTATGCAGCCATTAAAATTACAAACATATTACAAAAATTAAATTTTCAGTTTTTGCAAGGAAGACCCAGTGCTTCAAACACTACAAAATTACCAAACAAACCTGAGAAACTGTTAAACAGATATTTTGACCATCTCTCAAGTGATGAGGTAAAATAAAGCAGACAGTTTTTACATAAATTTAAACATCCGACATCAGACATCCGATTACTG
Organism: Magicicada septendecula; assembly: GCA_034769895.1. Lineage (NCBI taxonomy): Eukaryota > Metazoa > Arthropoda > Insecta > Hemiptera > Cicadidae > Magicicada > Magicicada septendecula. Next base: position 344,466,438 of record CM068375.1, read on the forward strand.
AGAAGACGAATACGTTAAACCAATTGTTTACAGAGGTTTGTAGAATATTCTTAATATTACAGGCTTCTTCTCTGCACTCTTTGTCCGCAGAGATAACTCGGTGAGTTTAATAAACCGTAAACATCACCCAACAATAACACCATGCACCTTGCGTAGTCGCATAAAAAGCAAACCAACTGGTTAGGGTGCTTCCTTACTGGGAAGGAGTCATCAGTCTGAAAATATGTTTGAAAGAAACAGATAAAAAAGGAGAAATTGTAAACGACGAGAGATAACAATAATTCTGGTATCAGAGGAGAAATCCCTAATTAAGGACTAAAACCTGAAGTGAAAGCACCTATTCAGGTATTAAATTTTGGGAACGTCGGAAGACCGAAGAATTGATGAAAAATAATACGTAATTTCTTACCAAATCCGTAACGTTGATAAACTATATAAGGGTAGAGATCAGTGCTTAGAGATTGATTGGTAAATGACAATGAAAACGAAGGGTTTAGAAATGTAAATACTGTTTGATGAGTTAGTTGTTTAAATCATGTGTATAACTTTGCGTTTACAATTTTCCTAATAATGCTTAGTACGCGGACAATAAAATACACGACTGTGGTTCCACAATTAGCTTTCCATCCTTATTACGTACAAACTCATAATGTAATAGCGCTTGTACGTGAATGCTGTCAGTGTGCGAGGAGGAAGAGCAGTCTACCGTTAACACATTCACACATTCATTACATTGTCGGTGTGAAGTTTGTTACACAATGAAAGACCTCGCACACAGTAATTTACATTGCAGAAATGTATTTACACGTTCACTTGAAATTCATAATTCATTATTCATTTGGTTTTCGTGAATTTTTACTACAAAACATTTCACACTTTACTGCTTGTTTAAATACATCTAACTAGATTACAAAAGAGAAATAAATTGAATGTACAATTACCGTTAATTTCACTTCATAGAATAAATTTGTTTCTAATCAAATTAGCGATTTCTTTACATACACGGAAACATGTACATACACATTTAAAAAACGTACACATGCATACACATTACATATGTTCATCTACATAAATGTATTTTACCTCATAGGCGTTTGACTTTACAATTTCAGCGTCTTGAAATAATATAAAGATATTTAAGTAACCAGACAATCAAAATTTACAAACATCAATGGAAAAAAAAAGTTAACAAAATAAGGACGATGAATATTAGAGAAGGGAACAAAGGTTTGACAGAAATAATCAAGCGCATAAACTAGTAGTGGAATTTTACGTAGAATAATTATTATTATTGAAAGTAACCCAGTTAATACATGAGTTACAGCTAAAACCTTCGTCTACATTATCGAGTTATCCTTATATTACATTACATTATCCTCGTGTGTTGCAGAAAAAGGCTGGAAGGCAGACGTAAGTCGGATACGATGAGAAATATAAGGAGAGAAATAGGTAAGTATCATATCGGTATGATAGGTAACGCCTCGCCAAAACTCAGGGGAGAGAAAAATACCGTAAACTGTAAACTCTTTGTATGGAAAAGCAGTTTGAGTACTATACGTTATTGAATTCTTCTTTATCAGGTTACGTAAGTAATTTCCTTGACTGGAAATCCGTTTCCAATTATTCTCTGTATGTATTCATAACGCCTGTTTGTACATTCTTTCATTCTCATTAGGTTGTAAGATATACTACTTACATCATTGTTGATGTCATATACAAACTTCTTCTTGATTGTATTCAACTACAACTAGCAATTATTTTACATTTTAGTGCCGCATGTGAGCACTGCAAATACAAATTTCATCATTGCTTTCCATCGACTCTTGTTTTTAAATTTCTCATTAGAGTTCCATATATTCTGCTGACTCTGCTCATCTTCCTTAAATTTATTCTCAATTTAGGTCTACGTTTGATATCTCATAATTGTATTTCAATTGTTCTAAGAATATATATAGTGTTTCTTCATAGTGTGTGCACATAATGTGTCAATACTAATATTTACCCTAAAATATTATAGTTATTACTCGTACTGTTAAGAATACTGTTTTTAATTTTATGCTTGCTGTAATGCATTGTTTTGAACAATTCTGTACGACGAATCTTTGCTAGAGGCAAATCAATAAAATTATAATTAGTGTTGTAAAGTAATGCAAACATATGCGTAGGCACGTGGCAAGAGCGCGGGTGTGGTTATGTAGAACTGTGTTATTGGATAATAATAAAATAGAGATTAAATTAACTAACTTTTGTAAAAAAAAAAATTCTGACATGAGGCATAAATCATAATATGCATAAATAAAATGCTAATCGGGTGGTAATATTTGTTCATAAATTAAAGAACTAAATGTATGCGTTTTTTAATAGAAACCGTTTTACGATAGTAAGGAAAAGTAAGAAAATTAAACTAGTTTTCTCTTCACGCTAGGTTATGTCCGTAGACAGAACGTTACAAGAAGAACGTTATCTAATTTTAAGCCGAACAGTAAGCGAATACGTTAGCTAATTAACACTCGTCATATTGACTAAAGTCTCATTTTATATTATTCTTCGTAAGATATACTTCAGTATCGCTCTGAACTAAGTAACGCGTACTAATTGCCGCTCGTCTAAACGTTTGGACTACAAAAGTGCACGAGCACAAGTCGCAAAGGTTGCGAGTAGATTAAATATCGAGTGCTAATTTGGTATGCTAATTCGGTATAGTACAAGATTGTCCGAATATGCATTTAAAAAGCACACTTTAAGTATACTGAAGTATTCTGTACATACAATACATAGACTAAATTACATTAAAAATTAATAGACTGCAAATTGTACAAAGACCTAACCCGAGAACGACTCTGAACGCTGGACAACAGAAGGAGATCGCCTTCTATCCAGAAGGAACAACTGTCGCCGCTTACCAGGACCGGAGCATCGACATCGCATCGTTCATCGTAAATTAAAGTAAAATGTTTAAGTGAAATTTCCTATAAACTTTATTAAAAAACATTTATAAACTTAAAGACAAAAGTACTCGTATCAATTAAAACTTTATGCAATTAGAATATAAGAGAAAATGATTTAAGTTTGCAAAAAAAAAAATGTCAACAGGGACAGTTAATTAATTTTATTCTGTTATCAAAAACAATATTAAACTATTAGTGAAATAAAAAAAAATGTAATGTTGCCGAAGCACTTCAATATTCTATAACCGACTATTTAACCTATGCGACCTCTGTACATTGCAATATATTATTTTACATTAGGTGATTAAGTTTACTTTCACGAATTATATTTATCATTTGCCTTACTGAAAAGATATACAGAAAGAAGACAACCACGTTACGTTATGAAACTGTCAATAGCACTTTCTGCTAAAACGTAAAATTTGAATGATTATAATAGAGCAATATAATAAATTTGAAGAACCTAATAAGCAATTTATAGTAATAAACGTTTTGTTACAACAAATAAAATCTAAGAGCAGTAGGACAATATATACAGAATTTAGGTAATAAAAAGAGAAACAATATTCCAATGAGAAATGGTAGACTATAAATATGCAGTCGCCTTAATTTACAAACTAGGAAATTACTGAAAGCAAGATAATAATATATTTATTAAAATAAGTAAATATGTTTTGGACAACACAGCATCCAGTAAAATGCTTAGAAACTAAGAGGATATTTACAACAAGAATACAATCTTACATAAACAGAACGCATTAAGCAAATTGAAAACTGTTAATATTATTGCCTATTTCAAAAATGATAAATGAGTTTTGTAAGGAAAAAATATGAAAATGGAATAGGTTGTCTAAAAGTGGAAGTTACATATTTATTCATACTAAATACCTGTATATATTATACGTTATTGACGTAAATATATGCATGTAACTATTAATAAAAATTCATGTTTTACATTAATCATTATAAATATATATATTATTTATTAATAAAATATATTACTTAATTGTCCATTATCATTTTATAATAAATTAAAACATTTCTAAACACTTGTTTCATTACTGTTCGTTTTATGCGTTGTAACGTAACAAAATTGTTATTATAAAATTGTTGATATCAAATACTTAGAATAAGAATCTGCCATGTACATATCTAAGTCAAAATGACCAAAAAACCTCTAAAGTATCAAAACCATGTATCCATGTATCGTGTATCCATGTATAAATAATGTCAAAGTAAGTCGACACCGTAGAAGGAAGAATTATAATTGAATGCTTCATCAATATGATAAGAAGAGGAAAAATAAAAACAAACAAATACGTTAGCAACCAGGACCCAACAGATCACATAAGTGAGGGAACACATCATATAAGTGAAACAACAGATCATATAAGTGAGGGAACACATCATATAATGGAAACGACAGATCATACAAGTGAAACAACATATAATATAAGTGAGGGAAAATACCCTATAAATGAAAAAACATATATATAAGAAGAAGAAGAAATCTGTATATAAGAAGAGGAAAGGTGTATGTAATTAAGAAGAAGAAAAATGTATAATAAACCATGAAAAATATTTAACAAGGAATAAGACGATAACATTACCAGTGTGAGGAAGACACAACAAATAAGGAAAGTATTTTAAATGGAACAAATACCCAACTAATAAGAAGTTAATAATGCATGTATGAAGAATGCCAAATAAGTGAATTATAATACCCCCAACAAGGAAGAACATGAAGAAGAAACAAGGTGACCAAGAACAAAATGTCGACAAACTAATAAGCAGCCACAAACAATAATAGTGAGTGACTTATATAAGTGCATCGATTAATACTAAAATATCACCATCCCAAACTAAACAACACAAACAATAAAAGTGCAATGTTTATGGAAGATGAAGATAAGAAGTGTTAACAAAGAGAGATAGCAACCCCAAATAAACAACACAAACAATTAGTGTATGATTTATGAAACAAGAATATAATAAAATAAAGACATAAAAAGACCACAAATGTACTGATAATAAAGAGAGAAATAATTTCTCAATAATGACTGAAATTGAATATGAAATCCTTAATAAGATATATGTTTAAATATCAAGAGAATAAAGGGTAAAACCAATACAGAATATAATTATTAATGTATTAAACATAAGACAACCTGTTGTAGAAAGACAAAACAGTTTACCCAAACCCAAATGTAAACACATAATATGGATGACAATGACAAGTAAGAATTAAATAATAATGTGTTAACAAATAGTATATATTGTAAACGAAATAAGGAAAATATTGTAATAGATAATAGTAATAACATATCATAGTAAAAATATAATAATTAAGCAAGAAAATGAACAATTCCAGATAAGAATTGTTATGAATTCAGTAGGAGACACATAACCTCAACTGAACAGAATCTGCAACACAGAATCACAAGTAACAATTAGAAAAATACAGACAAAATTAATTATTCAAATCAACAACCAAACTAGGATAAATGAGTAACATAATGAACCCAGTATGAATTGAGAAAAACCATTATATATTCTATATTGGTTAAACAAACCATAGCCAGATTACCATAACACAAGGTGACTATCAGAGTTACACAAAATACTCTCTTAAACTTAATAAAGGAGAGGAAAATAGTTTGACAGTAGTAACTAGGATACTCCATACCTCTATAAGAACTTTTAACAGACATTAAATACATAAATTTATATGAAAATAATAATAAACAATTATACATGACAAATGGGAATAGATGTAAATAGCAATCCTACTGAAATTTATGTATATTTAACACAGCAGGAAGTATTATGCACACAAGACACACAGTATACAAAGTCTAAGAACACCTTAATGGATAAAAGTACATCCATTAAGCACAAATAATAATAAAATATGTGTATCAATATGACAGAACTATGACATGGTGTATTAAAGCCATACAATGTAAATAAATGAAGCACCATAAATGGTAACAAAGCTTCACCAAAGATGTAAGTATATTTAAGGTACAACATAAACACCAAAGAAATGTGTTCTTATGAGATATGTATTAGAATTAGTAAATATAAATGTAAGGACATGTAGGGGTTACACGCCTGAAAAGCATTTGACAGAATTGTACATATTTTAGTATTTAGAAGTAGTTATTAAGAGAAAAGGACTCTAAATATCTACAATGAGTGTTAGAATTAGCATATATTTTAATAAAGTGGAAAAAATTAAGTATAATTAAGAACCACGAAAGGTGCATTATCGAAAAGTTATTTAGGTTAATTATGGACGGAGTTATAGCTTGAGTAGACTCTAAATAAAGAGCCAAGTATTCGCAAAATAGTGATACCATTAATTTCTTAATCCGAAATGTAATAAGAAAGTTATAAGCGATAATAAGTTTTCCTTCAATTCCAAAAGGATTGATAGCATCATCGCCGTACTCTCAAACCGAAAGGCCGATGCTAAGAAATAAAATTTCTTAATTCATTAAGGCATATGGGTACGAGATTAACAGATTTTCAACCAATAGGAAGAGCTGATTTCATGAGACGCCGACAGCAACTTCGAAGGAAAGGACTACTAGCTTTTTGACCATCATAGTGAACGGAACGAGTCTTCGACGGGAGCAAGATTTTAAAAATGTGCGCGCCCCCAGTATAAACAAGTAAATCTAACCTCACCCAAGTGTATAACCTATAGCGAGTGAAGTGCAACGAGTGATGTGAAATAATAATCCAACCATTGCCAGTGTATAATATCGGCAATGATGAGTGGGAAATTAAAGGAGTACCTAGTATTAATGATATTTTAATGAAAAATAATATTTACCAAATAATAAATTTTTACGTTGGTACTACTTTAGTCAAGTACAGTTGTACATGGCTAAACTAATTAAAAAATTGTTAATTAACCATTATTTGAACAAAAGTTCTCAATTTTATTCATTAAAATAAAATATTATTGATTTTTCGAAGAAGATGACAAATGAATTTAATATTATAACGAACATTGAAATAAAGAAGTTTGAATCTAGATGTTAACTTGACTATAACTAATACGAAGTCAAATCATTTATAAATAATAACAGAGAACAATCATTACAGTTAATAAACAATGAACTTACCATGAATAAATATTATGTATAGTTTTAAGATTTCAATGCCTTCAATTTAAATATTTTATTAACTCACTTAGAGTAAAAGGCAATCTAACCTATACGTTACGAAAGGTATAACAGTCATACTGAGTTGTGCTTTAAAATTATACAAGCTTGAATATACTCAATTGAAATGAGTTTATGAATTAATAATAATATATTTTGTTATATTATAACCATCCAAGTAATATTATTCTGACACACAGCAATTTCGATCGTGTCATACACTCCACAACTTAACTTGCGAGTTGATACCAGGTGGACCAAATACGATAATTTTCAATATCATAATTAAACTTGTTTTCTTGATTTGTAATCACTTCCTATAATATATTATTGTTATATTTTAGCATTTTTGTATCCTGTATCATGTTAACTAAAAGAACACACGACTTTTGGTAATTGTAAACAAAAACTAACCGAACAAAGTTAACACCATACAATATAAAATAATCAGTGTTACCAGCCCTGATCTTATGAATCTCGATAACTACCTAACTTGGTTTTTGATGTTTATTAATTGTTTTAAAGGATTCTAATTTGAAATTAACTTATTGTTAATAAAATACAAATTTTCTTACATCTGAATCAGTCTTTCATTTCAAAGTAGACAATAACGAAATTATTAACACAGCAATTATTTTCCAAAGTGGCAGTACGGCGAACGAACTTCAAAACAGTATCAAATATACAAAATCATTTTATTTACTGTGCATACACAAATACACTTGTGACATATTTTATAAACTGTGTTGTACCATTTCAGTGTATTACAGGGCCTATTTTGGAAGATTGACTACGATAATCAGTGGTAAGTGAAGGGTAAATCTACCAGTGCTCCAAGAGAATTTAGACATTCCTTTAAACCTTTTGAACTACATAATAATAATTAAACACAGTCGATTAAGTTTTATTACAACGTTGATTGAAGATAACAACATCTATTCATTTAGTTTCATAACAACGTAAATGTATTAATATATCACATTTGGCATTATATTTGTTGTTATTGTTGTTGTATATTGTTATATTATTCACTATTAATATTAGTTTTAGAGTTAGCTTCAACGAATTTCAGTAACACTGAAATTATTAAACAGTGCGGTTGCTAGAGTACCAGTGCTTAAATGATGTTACTGTAGAGTTTCTCAGTTTATAAAAAATGGTTATTTAAGCACAATATCCATTTTCAAAACGTAGTGTTTACTATTAATCACAAGCGATATTCTTTACCCAGGTCGTCTAGGCAGCAGCTATTGATATCTGACAGCTTACACGGTAAGGGTGTCTTAGAGATGACGTCTACTAATTCTAGTCACTAACAAAGGGAAAATAATAAACTTCTATTTCATTCTCTTATCCGTTTGGTTATACGATTACCTATTAGGTTACATTTGTGGTAACAAATTTAATCACTTTTGTGTTGTATGTGTTTGCCGTTATACGTTTTATTACATTGCCAACTTTTTGGTTAGTTTTTGTTTCATAGCTTTGTATTTATCAATATTCCCAGCTTTTTCTTTACTTCCTGCGTTCTTACAATTCTGCCACCTACAGAAACAGTCGATTATCTTAATTTTTTATATCTTCGGTGATTGCATTTGACTTGTTTTGATATTCAGTTGCATTTTTACTATCTTGGAACGTTTTTTACCGCACATCCGCCTCGTGTTCTGCTGGCTTTTAGTAAATCCCCTATGGTTGGTTGAAACTCTCTTGCAGCTTTTACATTTTAATAGACGAATCTGTTTTTTCAGCTAATATTGCACTTATTTTATTAAGTCGTTTTTTGGTGCTGTATTCAAGGTAATTGCAGGCCTATTTTGTCTTCTGTAAAAGCCAGTAGCTTTTTCCAGTCCAAGAGTTTAAAGGGTGGTAATGCAGGGTGGCCAGGAACGTAAAGCTGTCTCTGGTTGAGAGCTCATTAAACTCATTCTTGCTGTTTCGTAGCTTAGAAAGCTAACTACTCTTATGCTTCATCCAATACACATTTTAAATGTACCTGTTTATTTTTACAACTGTTACGATTACAAGTGTGTTTGTTAATATTCAAAGACACGAACACACCCCAATAGCGTCAGTCAAGGTTTGATGATTGAGCCAGCCAAAATCGGTTTTATGGGAATGGTTGAAGGAAGCAATGCCACGGCAGGAAAAAGACGTCATAACAATGAGGCAGAAGAGATCTTTAATGATTGGTTTGCCACCTACCTACTTTTAAATTGTAGATATTTATACGTAAATATTTATTGTAATATTTATACGTAAGCATTTCCTGTCATCCATTTGTTTTAGATACTAAAACACTTCACGGTCGTATAACGTTCATGAAAGCTTCTGAGACATTTTAATGCACGCCCGTCATCATCATAATAATCATCTCCACATCACGGATTATGGTGTACTGCCTGTTCTGAAAACTTACGTTTCTACTACAATTATTTCTACTATTTAAAGTAAGAAAAACGATTTGTAATTTACACTTTCAATTGAATACAATACAGGGTCTTTTATCGTACACAAAAATTATTGCGTTAACTATTTTTTAATTAAATATATTCCTAAATGTAGTGACTCAACTTTAATTTATTTATATAACAAATTAAAAATCGTTTATCGATAAAATCATTTTGTGTGTGAATATTGTTACAAATGGACAACCATCGTATTGATTTGTCGTAAATATATTGTATCGTATAGACTTATAGACTTTGTTGTTTTGTATTCCTAACAGATGTTAAAAAGTTGACATTCTTTTTTTCTACTACTATGAACAGGAAATAATTCAGTTTTATAATCACTTATTTGTTTGTACATACGTCGTACTTAGTTTCGTTCCAATTTATATTGTATTAAAACAACGAACAATGTCGGTCCAGCTTGCCCCCTTTTGTCTTATGAGTACGTTGGTTCTCGTGTATAAAAACAGACTATAATTTATCCAAATGTTCAGTCCAGTCACGTTTTCAATTTACTTAAAATATCTTTTTTTTCGCTGTGACAACGTTAAAGTTTTCTCATAAAATAATGTTGACGCTCATTTTATATACTCTTCTTTTACTTTTCCAAATAATATAAAAATTATTTAATGTAACAGGATTAAAAATGTTAATTAAAAGTCACATGTATTGCGACTAGTTTAGATTGCCATAATGCGTACGTATTCTATTGTCAATTGTTACTTTTCCCTTTATGTCGTTAAACTTTGAAGTTCGTTTTTCTTTCGTCTTTCAGTTTATTTAATACTATGTATTTAAAGTTTCCAGATCCCTCTGAACTTTTTAGTGCACAGGAGATAGTAGCTTTTTGCCTTATCAAGTCTTTAGTAATTTTTAGATTAATTATATCACTTAAAAAACCACGTGTTGTGGATGAGTTATAAGGTAGACACTGTGATTTTGCCTAAGAAGGCCATATAAACTTTCCTGCCAGCACGTTCTAACCTAGAAAGCAGCATCAACCAATCAGCTTCAAGTGTTATCTGATTGGCCAATTCACAGTTCTCTACCTCATCAATGGGGTGAATTGGCGAACACCATGCCAGTTGCTTCCAACACTGAACATGGCCTCCGATATTGCGGCCGAAATGTCTGTAAACAGAAACATGTTCAATGTTCCAACTTTGTTGACGTCGTTCGTGAAAACCTTAGACTCTTTACGGTTTGTTACCATACATTATGGTATGTTTACAGGTCTCTGCTATGTAATAAAAACTAGCTTTTTAAATAAAAAAAAAAAATTATTTTTCTTTAAGTTTCATTGCTAAGTTAAATTTTATCGTAATAATAACGCAGCATAGATTTGTAATTAAGGAAGCACACGTTTCCCATTTTATGATTAATAGCTTACTAATTAATTAATTTTTAATTTATTATATTCTCCTGAACTTATCTTAAATGATAGTGTAATAGTTACACAAAGTATTCTAATATGAAGTGGATTTCTAAAAGAATCATTTTCAAGTGATATTTCTCTTTTCTCTGTCGTATATTAGGCAGACTACGTGACGTGGGTCGCAGTGGGCCTTTGTTTCAGCCAAACGGCGTTTTTTGTTTAATTATTAATAAGCGCCTTAACTGGAAATCCGATTCTATTAATGCTCTGTTCGTATTCGTAACGGCTGTTTATACATTCTTATATTTTTTTTAGGTTGTAGAATATACTACTTACGTCATTTCTGATATCTAATACAAATCTATTATACATTGCAGTTGTGTATATGCAACTGCAAATACCAGTTATTTACATTTTAGCACCGTATGTCAGCACTGTCAACACAAATTTTATCCTTGCTTTCCATCGAATCTTGTTTTTGAATTTCTCATTGTAGTTCCAAATAACCTGCTGATTCTACTCAACGTCCTTAAAATTTTCTTGTAATCTAGGTCTACTATTGATATCTTATATTGAAAGCTATGAAACAGCAAGAATGAGCTAATGAGCTGTCAACCGGAGACAGCTTTACGTTCCTGGCAGGGTGTTAGACTTTTTGACTGGAGAAAGCTACTGGCTTTTACAAAAGACAAAATAGGCCTGCAATTGCATTGTCCTAAAAATGTATAAAGTGTTTCTTCATAGTCTGTGAACATAGTGTAACAATACTTCCAATAACAACCCTAAAAATATTATAGTTATTAATCATACTGTAAAGAATAAATGTTTTTTATTTTATGCTAGCTATAACACAATGTTTCCAACAATTTTGTACGATTAACCTTTGTTACAGTCAAATCAAAAAAATTATAATTAGTGTTGTGAAGTAATGCGAATATATGTGCAGGCATACGCATTTGCACGTGTGGGGGTATGTACACATATGTTGCGGGATAATAGTAAACAACAAATTAAATTAAATAGTTTTTGTGAAAATAAAA